>OZ025240.1:40694714-40797214 GCA_964019155.1 Osedax fenrisi | reverse complement strand
ATCCTGCCGAGAAATCTAGACCTGGTAAGGTATATATATGCATAGTACTGAGACAGCCCTGACTTATTATTAGTGATATTATTGTATTCCTCGATTCAAAAAGTCCTTGTTATCTTGTTCTGTTAGATGTATCGTGTGCCTTTGACTCTCTTAATCTTCAAATTATTTCGTTTTGTCTACGTGAGATTGGTATTTACAGTCAAGTTATTAATTGGTTCAATTCATTTGTATCTAAAAGATCTTCGTCTGTAAATTTAACTCTTCATTATATGTACTTTTTGTTTACTTATGTGGTATTCCACAAGGCTCTGTACTTATTCCAATTCTATTTATAATTTATATATTACCTATTTAATCAATATTTCTCAAATTTCCTCACACACATTATCATCTTTATGCTGATGATCTCCAAATATACACGTCCTTCCCGCCTTCCATTGATCATGAATCCATTCAGTTATCTATTTACAACTGCATTACTGAATTAACTAAATGGTTTGCTAATAACTAACTTTCACCAATATTTCTAAAACAGATAATATTATTTTATCTCGTTCCAGTTCCCTTTTAAATGTAAAACATCCGTTTTTTCTCTCCCTTCCCACTTCCTTTAATTACACTCGGTATTACTTTCATTACTCATGTCACAGCGAAAATAGTAAATATAATACGTACTGCTAACTACTATCTTTACAACATTAGAAAGAAGCGTAACAAGCTAACTTTTACTTTAACCAATTTCCTTATTCATACTCTTGTATTCAGTATACTTAGGTACGTCTGTTCCTTATTTACTACGCTATCCCTTCATTTATTGTACATACTTGAAACTATTCAGCATCGGGTAGTAAGAATACTCTACAATCTTGATCGTCGAACAATGTTTTCTATTTCATCTCTGATTCATTCGCTTGGGTGCTTACAGTTGCGGCTAGTTTGCAAGTTCCGTCTCCTTTGTATAACGCATCGAGCTATTTATCAAGCCAGCCCTGAATATCTTGCTAATGTCATAACTTTACTCTCGGACAATCGACCTCATCGTGTTATCTCAAATATGATGCTCCATCAACCGATCATGACTCACTTAAATTAATTCATTACAACTTCTCACTAATCACCGTTTATGGGTCTATAGCCTTAATAATATATCCTTCTCGCTCAGATATGAACTCCTTGTTATCTTTCTAATTCATAAATCTTTATATATATACATACATTATTTGTATCCTAACTATATATCTGATCTACTCCAAAGAAATACTACGTGCCTTCGTTTTGACATACACATTCTAAACTTCTTATTTCCCATAACTTTAGAAACATAAGCATATATTCTAGAGATGTTAGAAGTTCTGTAGAAGTTGTTCTGGTCCTACTCTATAGAATTCCATCCATCATATAATCCGTTCTGTTAGATCCCTAAAACGATTCTAAATATTGCCTCTTATTTGCTCTTTTCCCCAAATCAATAAACCACCGAACTTCTTATTTCTATATTCGTCAATTATCTAGTTTTATATTCAAAGTAATATTATTATATATTTTTTATCGAACAGTGTTTCCATCAATATATTGTTATTTTATTATTATTATTATGTTATAACAAAATACTAATATGTCATACAATATAATAACAGTAGGGACATGTTGATAGGTAACCTACCTTCAATGAAAGGTATTCTCTCGATATGGATATATCAAGAGATATGGATATATCTCTCGATATATCCATATCGAGAGAATACCTTTCATTGAAGGTAGGTTACCTATCAACATGTCCCTACTGTTATTATATTGTATGACATATTAGTATTTTATTAGATACATATTAAAATTGACTATTGAAATAGCTTAATGTATTCACTAACAAAAGATTAATAAGATCATTCTCTTTCCAAACTATTAAATCCCTAAATACTACTAACATATGTTCAATAAATTACCACTTATCTATGGAATTACTATAGAAAGTATACTTTCTAACCATATTCGTTAACGAAAAATCACTCATACAATTAAAAGAAAAGTATATAAGAATGAACTAAAACATACATAACTTACATAATCTACTATACTACTATACACATACGCCTACTAACTTAATTAAGTATACATATTATTGAATACATTATTTATATGTAACACGTTTATCGCTTATTTGATAAAATACCATCCGTCACTATTTCTGTGTTTATAACCATGTGTTCGCATTATATTATTATTTACATGTTTTTAACAATCCTGATTAATTAGGATACCGAGATATTTAAGTACAGATAAAATGCAATACAATACAATTCAAATATAGTAATTCGTATACAATAACAACTTAACATAATAAAATTCACATTGATATTTCGAAAACTAATAATTTCCCTTACTTTGATTCACTTATAATATCACTACATAGTATGTACTACATACTACGGGACATATATATGACATAATTATATAACATATACTAGAATAGCTTATATTAATAATTCACTTTTGATTACATAAGTAACTAATACGTATTAGTAACTTATGTAATCTAAAGTTAATTATTAATATAAGATATTCTAGTATATATATATATATATATATATATGTTATATATTTATATATATATATGTTACATATTTACATATATGTTATATAATAATGTATATATGAGAGTACTATCATTCGAATTTCATTAAATATTACTATACAGTTTATCTCAATATAATTCACTACCCAATTCAATACTCTTTTAATAAATTAATTTTTTCATAATTCAATTCTATGCATTAAAATTACTAAATATACGTACTTAATCTTACATCAACCCGTTATATATTTTCATCTTTTATTTCCGTACAATTATTACCAATATATTTTCTTATTTATTAAATAATAAAAATTTGTTAAATTTAAAAATTTGATATATATCATATTATTTTAAATAATTTGTTAAGATAGTTAAAAGTTAATTACATTTAAATATTAATCACATTTGTCAACTCCTTAAGGGACAAGGTTCTCGGAATACTTTCAATACAAATCATGTATTAATAATAGCTCTCTATTAATAATATTCTTGACCCATTATAAAATTAAGTTATAAAATAATACTACACTGAAATTGATTTAATTCATACAAAAAATACCAACGTATATTAATTGAAAATAAATTCAGTTAATTCTAACTTTCATATGATTTGATATGATAAATAATAATAGTTATAATTACCCATTCTTATATATCAATTATCTGACATTGGTATTTCTGGAATTTATCTTCTATGGTTTAGAGAGTAAGATATCTTACTAAATACAACAACAGATTAAGAGCCAGGATATATCCTGATATATCCATAGACTATAGTCTATCTCTGTCCTAATCAAACAGGATATAGTCTTATGTTTAACAAGGATCTGTACTCGGTTAATTATTTACCATATATATTCTTGCTATCTCTAAAACAATTAAATCGCTCTACAACATTAATAATATAATTTGTATCACATTTATTTTGATGATAAATTAAATATTTATATAAAAATTCCTCGTAACTCATATTATTCATGAAATAAAAATTTATCTAATTCTATACATAACATTAATAAGTGGTTATTAAATAACTCAATTAATATTAATATCTTAAAAACTGAATTTATACATATAACCTACATCCCAATAACCTCACGATTATTCGTCACTTTTAATCAACAATACACTCATCTATTATTCTTTCACAATATCAGTGTAATTTCGTTGACTATAGTCATAGATAACGAAGTGTCACTTCGTTATCTATGCCTATAGGTACAATCTACCATGGCGTGTTTCTATAGAAACAATTATAATAGTTATATATGTAACTTAATAATCTAATAAATAATAATCATATATATGATGATGATGATGATATTGAGTTTATTAGCACTAAAATATGGTCATGTAGACCCGTTCGCTCGTGCGGGAAGAAAATAATAATAAAATAATTGTAATACGATAATAATTTGATAATAATATACATTCAATATACAACGGAAAAACAATAATAAACAATATAAAGGACTATTATATACTACAGTCTGCATTGATATGGTGTATTTGTATATACTACAGACTGCATTGATATAGTATAGTGTTATATAATAATAAGATAATAATAATACAATAACAATTTAATAATGATATAAATTTAATATAACACGGATACAAATAATAAGTTGGATGATTTAATGATTATGGGTAGAGAGAAAAGAAGAAGTAAGATTTATAAATCTTTTGTGGGATCTAATAGAACGAATGGTAGGAGGGAGGGAATTCCATAGGGTTGGACCGGAATTTTTAAAAGCTCTAGAATTTAGGGAAGTTTTACTAGAGTTCTGGGAGATAAGCAGAGGAGCATTTTGGTAACGAAGAGAAGATAATATAGTACGTTTTTTAATTAGATCAGAGATATAGCTAGGTGTAAAAGAATATATTGATTTATGGATTATAGATAGTATACGTAATTTACACCTGAGGGAGAAGGGTAGCCACATACGAGATGATTGATGAGATGTTGTAGTAGAGTGATACAGTCGAGTTAAACAGTAAGTAGTACGTATTGAGGAACGGATAATCCGATTAAGTGGAGCAGTAGCTTTAGCAGGAAGTAAATTCAGTAGGGAAGAACAGTAGTAAATACGTGAAAGTACAAGAGCATTAATTAGAGTTTTAGTAAGGTTTCTGGAAAGTGATGTCCGTATTTTTTTAATTCTGAAGAGATGAAAGTTGGATGATTTTGTAATGGATGATATGTGATTCTTAAATGATAATTTGTCATCAAATACTAATCCTAGGTTTTTGGAGGAATGAGAAGGAGAAATAATCATGTTATTTAGAGTAAAGTTTGGAAAGGAAGTTTCAGAAGTAGATATGTTAAGTACAGTAGTCTTAGAGGAATTAATTAGTAGTTTATTGGAGAGGAGCCATAATATTATGGAGTTAGCACACTCGATTAATTCAGAGTTAATGGTATTATGAGAATTTATAGGGAAAAAGGTAAACAGTTGGATATCATCAGCAAAAATATGGTAGTGGATATTTGGAAATTTCTTAATTAGATCAGCAATAGGGCGGATATAAATAGAAAAGAGGGATGGACCTAGAACAGATCCTTGGGGAATACCGTGGTTAAGAGGAGAAAGAGGCGAGTAAGATTTGTCAATCATAATAGAGATATTCCTGTTAGTGAGATATTAAGTAAACCATTTTAATGCTAAGCCAGATATACCCATTAAAGTAAGTCGCGAGATTAATATGTTATGGTCCAGGGTATCAAAAGCAGATGATAGATCAAGTAGGATTAGCTGGCAACACGTGTTGCTATTTAAGGTAGATAATATAGTGTCAGTAATACGTAGGAGAGCTGTTTCGGTTGAATGACCCTTACGAAAAGCGCTTTGAAACGGGTCGAAAAGATTATTTTTATTTACATGGGCTATGAGTTGTTTGGAAACAATTCTTTCTAATATTTTACTTAATAAGGGTAGGTGGGAGATCGGGCGATAATTGCTAAATGAGTTTGGGTCTAAGTTTTGTTTTTTTAGAATAGGGGATATTATGGCAGTCTTGAGACAGGGTGAAACTTGGCCAGAGTTTAGTGAGTTCGCAATAATATCCAAGAAAATAGGAGAAAATAATGGTGAAAGTTTGCGATATAATGATAAAGGTAGGGGATCAGTGGGGGAGGTACAGTGAGATTTCATGAGTAGGTCATTTACTTCATACAGTGAAGGAATAGTGAATGTACTTAATGAGTCAATATGATGGGTAATATATATGGTAGGATTGAGTATGGGTTGAGTAGATGCGCAAATAATATTATTAATGCTTGTAATTTTATGTTTAAAGAATTTTTCAAAAAGAGAACACAGTTGAAAATTTGACGTGTTAGGTAAAATGTGGAGGATTTTTTCATCTGGAGGAGAGAGAATTTTATTTGCTATTTTAAATAATTTGCGAGGATTGGAGGATATCAATGCTATCTTTTTGTTATAATAGATAGATTTTGAACGAGATATAGTAGATTTGTAATTTTTTCTAGCTAGTGATAGTGCTAATTTAGTTTCAGTAGAAGGATTTTTAAGAAATTTCTTCTCAGATTTTCGAACACTCTTCTTGAAGATGAAAAGTTCGTGGGAGAACCAGGGAGAAAAATGGCGGTCGGTAATTAATGTAGTTTTTGTAGGTGCATGTATATTGATAATATTTAGGAGAGTGGAGTTTAGGAGTACCGGACAGAGGGAATTTGAAGAAGAGATCTCAGTTTTGATATTGTTTACAAATCTTGGTAGGTCGATAGACTTAAAATCTCTATATGTAATACGTTTTCGTTTAATATTTGTGAATTTTAGATTTATAGAGAATTCAATAATAAAATGACCAGTTAGTAGTTCAATTTTTTGAAAGGAGTTAGGGTTTATACATCTAATAAGAGGACTGGATAGGGGTGTAAATATCATATCAAGTGTATTGCTACTAGAATGGGTAGGAAATGATATATGTTGGCACAAGGAAAGAGACTCAGTTAGGAGTTTAAAGTCACCATGGGGATAGATGGGAGAATTATAGTGATAGTTTAAGTCACCAAGAACTATTGGTAGATAGGATGAAGATGAAGGAAGTTTATGGATAAAATCATGAAATTCATCAAAGAATAAACTGGTTTCAGGTTTTGGGGGACGATAGATAACGGTAAGATGTAGAGTTAAGTTAGGAAGCTTGAGGGTCAGCGAAATACAATCACTATATGAAAAGGGGGGGAATGAAATGGATGGAGATAGGTAAAAATCATTACGTATCATAAATCCTACCCCACCACCACGACCCGTTTGTCGTGGAGCGAGATAGAGTGTATATCCAAAGTCCAAGATGGAGGCAAATATATCAGAGTCATTATTAGAAATCCAGGTCTCAGTCAATGCGATTATAATAAATTTTTGTAATTTAAGGTATGGGAACAGAAGGGATATATTTGATCTCAAGGAGCGAATATTGATCAAGGCTATATTAGAGGATAGTCAGGCTTGAGAGGAAGAATTATTTATAAATGATTTCTTATAGTGATCAAAAGAATTTTGTAAATAAAATTATAATTGGAAATTTATGTATATATACATAAATAATCTAATCCATACGTCTCGATATTTCGCTTTACTCGTAAATGTTTAATTACCAAATCGTGTTCCATAAATGTAAATTATAACGACTTGAATATTATAATTATTTAGTGTGTTCATTTCTTTCGAGATTATCAACTATTATAGTACGTTATTAGATGTTCAGTTAGACGTACACTGTACTGTACGACGTAATGTGGAGCGTTTTGTGACAACAATTTCAGTTTTACCTGCCTCACAGAATATATATAGTATATAGTAAAATAATGATGGAAACAACTTTTTAGATTTTTAAATTAAGTATTGAGGGTGCTAAATAAAAAAATTCCAAATTACAACCCTTTGAAAATATATGCTAAAATTCCACAATAATTTCCTTAAACATCCACATTTTATAAAATAACAATTATTATTATTTATTTTTTGATAATATATTAATAATATATATATATATATATGTATTATTAGATTCTTATTAAATTTAATAATAATAAATTAAAAGTTATATCAATTTTACAAAAAATTAATAAAATTCTAGGACATTTCTAGGAAGTAATAAAAAAAATTCTTAAAAATATTTCAAAAATGATTTTAAGGAGGTTAATCACTCAAGTAAGAACATATTAAAAATGTGCTTATATTCTTGAATTATAAATACGAACAAATTCGAATTTTATCGAAAAAAAAAAATCACATGTAAAATCTCCCATCTATCCCATGTTAATTTTAAAATGGCCATCTACCCCTGAATATTTACTTATTCAACACATTTTTATTGTATAGTATTCAGTACCCAGTTATCTATTAATGCAGAGTGAGTCAGGTAAAACGGAAATAATTGTCCAATATCACTCCACTTTCGTGCGACGCAAAAAAAAGGAGCTTTTTTTTACCTGTACGTAGTACAGTTACTATATATAGTATTACATAATAATATACTTATTTAATCCTTCGACCTTATTTAAATTTGTTTAATTTCAAAAATACCCTTATTCATACAGACATTGCTATTCATTTTATATATATATATATATTAAAATATCGTTATATATTACTAATATTATTCATAATTATCATATTTTGGATTAACAATTAATACGTTATTAATTGGTAGTATTATCGATCATTTCAGTGTATACCATATAACTAGAGTTCCACTTAGTGTTACTCAAGTTATATGATGTATACACAGACACATATACATAATATATATATATATATATATATATATATATATATATATATATTTTGTCTGGTGTCGATGGTTCAGTGGGACAACCAAAAGCTAGTAAGCAAAATGTCCCGGGTAAGACTCCAGGCAGTTATTGTGTTTATCAATAACTTAATAAACGATAAATCAAAACACAAGAAACAAATTTTACTATTTGTATTGTATTGTTCGGGGCCTCTCACAGTTATTTATTACATATATAAGTCTATGACTTATTGAGGGTCTATTTGTATCCGCTATTTGTATTGTATTCAATATATATATTTGTGATTTCAATAAATAAATATTATTATATTGCCCATATATAACTTCGATTATTTACACTGCTATTCCCGAACCATTTAGCTACGACCAATGGATACATTTTCAGCCTAATCTAAAATAGTATTTATTACAATAGAAATTATAAATAATGTGATAATTTAATAATTTATTTTATAATTATAATTATTTATTATAATAGTTAATTATGTATATGTTTTATAACATCATGAACATATTTTATAGACAACAACCCTAAAATACCAAGGTCTTATTTTAAAGTCATTCGAAAAATAAAAGAATAAAATTTGAAACTAATCTTAAAAGAAATAATAATGATTAATTGTAAAATTATTCCTATAAACTATTTATATTCTATTTTATAGAATATATATATATATATTCAAGTATATAAATAAAGAATAAATACCAATAACTAAAATATTTCGAAATGATTTATTAATGATCACAAATAGTACCAATAGGTACCTATAGTATACTATATATCCTACATGTATGTGTGCTAGTACCTCAATGGGTATATATACTTAATGTTGAGTCTGGATTTAGCATCCGACTGTAGACTTGTAGACTGTATAGACCATTCTCTAGTCTGACTCGTCATTGATTCTCGAAGATTCTTCATTGAATTCTATTCAAATGTGTATTACTTTAATATAATGAATATTCATTATTATATATTTTAATTTATCTTATCATTAAAATATATATATATTTAATTTTATTTTCTATAGTTTATAGGGGAAATTCTCCGATTACCGACCCCTAAATGATTAGTTGTAATAACTTATTCAATATTAAATATATTTATTTGTAATTTTGTAATTTGAGTAATATTATGGCAATTAATAATATGGCTATTTTTAATTTTTGATATAATTATATTTACAAGAATAAACAGAGGGGTCGGTAATCGGATACATGTGCCTAATACCGACCCCCTTCCCCTATTACCGACCCCCTAAAATAATCTTGGTATAAATACGTGTAGTATTATAATATCCAATACAAATAGTAGATATACATAACTATAATTAATTATAACATGACGTAATTTATTTGTTATTGAATTTATGTTTTAATAGTAATATTAAATTTAAACTTTATAGTAATTATATTAAAATAGTGTATATTATTATTTAATATTTATTTATTAATCAGTATGTATATAATCAACTGGAATTATGAATCCTAAATCTATATCAATGAAACATAAAAAACTTACGACATATTTTAAAGTAAAATACGAATCTATTTTGATTGGTTATTAGGGTAATTTAGGAGGTCGGTAATAGGAAAATAATATGGGTTGCTATAATTAAGATATATTGGTTAATAGTTATTCAAATTCAATTATTTTTATAATAGTTATAAACATTTTATTGTTCTACAATATTATGCACATAATCAAGTTTTCTTTTAATTAATAAAGTATTTACAATGATTTAAAAAAAGTTATTATTCACATATTTAAAAAGTAAAAACTAAAAAATAACAATTGTAGGATTAAATATTTTTTTAAACAAAATACTTATTCATATTTACCATTAAATTACTAACAGCTGAACTAGTTCATGTATATATAATTTTTTGATAAATCTTATATTTACTGAGATAAGAGAGGGGGTCGGTATTAGGAGGGGGTCGGGGACTTTCCCCTATTGTAGGTCTATATAATATATAATGTTTATTCAATGAACGATTATAATATTTATAGTGCTAAAACTGAATTGAATTGATTAAACTGACTAAATAAGTAATTACATATATCATATTATGAAATCCAGATTTTAATGAGAAGTTATCAATATAGAATACAAAATTATATAATATATATATATATAGCTATATATAGCTATAGCTTCAATATATTATATTAAGACATATTTTAACGGTACGTATTTGGTTTTATCCGCGTCCCACTGCAGTATAAGCATGTTTGCACATTACGCATTTGTGGCGGCTACACATACAGGTAATGTATTTATATATGCATTTATATATATATATGTAGAGGTTAATCATAATTAAACTAATTAATATTATTATAATACGCATATAATATATCATAAATAACAATAGACTATTCTCAGAGGAATATAAAGCTGATCTAAGTATCTTATTTCTCAGCATAGTATATAAGATAATAATACTATTATATAGGGGAGGGAGGGGGGTAGTGGCCGTTTTAATTAAGGGGACGAGCGCCACTCGATCTATAAATAGATTTTAACATGTAGGAGATAGGGAATTGGTACGTGTTTTAAAAACCCTAAGACTTTTTATACAATATAGTTATACATTTAATTTTTTTTATTGTGTAAAGTTTATTCTATTCTATTTGAAAACAGCGGAACATTTTTTATTTCAATTACTAATCATAAAATATTAATGTTTTATAAAACTTATTATTTTTTAATTTTGTATGTTAATTTATTTGTATAATATATTTTCTTTATGACTAAAATTAAAAATCTCCACTGTTTCATGTAAAAAAAATTAATTATCTTTATAATGGTGAAGATTTGAATACAATTCAATAAAGGGGAAAAAAGCCTTATGGTTTTTAAAGTTGGTATGCATGAGAAAATAATGTTCTGATATAATCGAGTTCAAAGTAAATAGTTATTTTTATGGTAAATTTATGGTGATTTTCATTTATATTGTGTGATATACTATGCAATAACTGATAATATAGCAATAAAAAACACATGTATATATATGAGTACATATATATTTTCATTATAAATATGTATACACTAATTTATACTAAACAAAAATCTCTATAATAATAATAAATTGTGAAATGAATGACGCTATCAGTAAATACATGTATAAAATCTTGAATATTCATTGGCTAATGAACATTGGCATGACATGTAGCGTCGCCTATGTATTCACATATTTATAAATTCAAATTATAAATATACAACATAATATGAAAGTTGCTAATGATTTTCAAATTGTTTCAATCGATCGAGTATTCATAATTTTATCACATAATATATATTCTTATAATTTTAACTATTTTGAATAATATTGTGAAAAATAGGATCTATAAAACATCATTTTTTAGATACTTATATGATGATTTATATCACAGTTTTTAGATGTATATATGTAAAAGTAATCAATTATATACATATTTTCTCATAACAAAAAAATAGAATAACATTTTTTTATGATAAAACCAGTGGCGCTCCCCTTAACGCTTATATAGTGCTTGTTAGGATAAAAAGTTCTATATAAAATATTTAGATAATCAAAATATCTATAATATATAGTACAATTTTTTTTTAAAATAATTAATTAATTAATCTAATTTATTACATAATCATTTTTTTTCAAATTTTGAGAAAAACATGATTATATATATTTATGATTATCTGTGTGTAAGAGTATATGCATATATAAAGTTCTATATACAATATTTAGATAATCAAAATATCTATGAAATATAGTAAACATTTTTTTTAAATAATTAATTAATTAATCTAATTTATTACATAATCATTTTTTGTCAAATGTTGAGAAAAACATGATTATATATATTTATGCTTATTTGTGTGTAAAATTATGTGCATATATAATTAAATCATTGAATCAAATAAGGTGTGTATGCATCATAAATATAATTATTTAATATTAAATAATTAACAAAATATAAATCGAATACATTACGAGACACCTATCGCATTTTCTGGTACTAGCGGCCACTACTACGGCCTTGCCTTATTTAGTTCTTTTTTAATGGCCAATTAAACGTTTATATTATTAGGTTAAACACTTTATATATAAAAGTGAAATCACAGTATTCTAGAACTATATGATTTCTAGTTAATTCTAAAAAATAAGAGCCTAAAATTCAGTATTTATCGATATATTAGAAATCTTCTGAGGCATATTAATTATCGGCCACTACTCCATTCCCTCCCCTACCAAATTGGTATTACTAATTATAATAATACAAATATTATATACCAATTAAATTAATACTAATTATAACTCTATAGAAATTTATAAATATATATATATATATATATTTAAAAACTTTAATACAAGAATAAAATCTATCGAGAAGATATATACATATATATATATATATATATTAATCTATAAAATAAAAATTTAGAAATTATTTTAGATGAAAAATTTTCTTTGGAAAATAATAGAATTGTTTGAACTATTGACCATTTAATTTAGCACATAATGTAAATATAATCATAGCTGACAAAACGAATTTACTTCTTTTAAATACTTAAGTTCTAATTAGAACTAAAATTAAAATGAAATAGTAAACTCTGACTAACACTGCATCAATCATCGTGTTAATAAAATCACTTATAAACAGAATAGTATCATTGAATATTTTTAAATATATTTTTTTTAAATTTACAAATAATACTTTAACTTTTTGTATATAGACAACTTTAATCGATATTACTTTGGTTAATAATTGAAAAAATGTGAAGATTTTAAGCCACAAAATTAATTAATAGATATTATTCTAATAGACTTTACTATATATTAAAGTTTGTATTAGTTTTTTATATATAGCAACTATCTTGAAAATAATCTAATTACTATATTGTAATTATTATACTTCACTGTAGAAGATGTATATCGATATCACATACATTATTTAACAAGAATAACTAATAATTAAAAAAATTATTAAAAAAAAGAACTAAAATAAAACTGATACTTGGAATAATATTGGATAACCTAATGAATGTAGGTCTATATGCTATACTGAGAGCTGTTAATACACATTAACATCTCGATACCACATATCTAGAGAATCTCTATTTAAAATAATGAAAGAAAGAGATCGTTGCATTAAAAACCAAATATTAAATATATAAACAAAGAGAATTATCAATAGTTATATTAATTTTAAAATTGTACATTATTTTATATATAGGTATTATATACTAAACCACATTATAATATTATTAATATGTATCATATATATTTAGTTTATATTATATATATATATAAATAATTTAAATTTTGAACAATATAGATTAAATAAATAATTATTTAAATATCATTTTGTTGTAATATATTATTTAGTTTCATTAAGTCGTAGTTACTAGACGTTTACATTTGTTTTAAAGTATACACATATTACATAGCTGGTCTACTATCACGT
Source organism: Osedax fenrisi (assembly GCA_964019155.1). NCBI lineage: Eukaryota > Metazoa > Annelida > Polychaeta > Sabellida > Siboglinidae > Osedax > Osedax fenrisi. The sequence continues at coordinate 40,783,406 of OZ025240.1, read as the reverse complement.
GATTACTCTACTAGTATATATACTATAGTGTTATTCTACTGATTGAAACCCCTCCTCGTATCAGAGCCTACTACAATTGACCGGCATAGATTTATAGATCTACACGTGATCTATGACTGATTTAATGATGAGATTATAAAATACCATTATCAATAGAGGATACTATAGTATCTATACAGTGGATTATGATTATATTAAGGTGGTATAAGTGGTTTATTATAAATATAATGTGATATGTATATATATATACACTTAAAGTGTATACGTATATAATGTGATATGTATATATATATACACTTAAAGTGTATACGTATACACTGTAAACACTACATATAGGTTACTATTACTAGGCTATGTTTATCTTCGCCTTATTATATAGTTACTTATGTATATATCTATAAAATATTACCAATGAAAATGGTATGAATAATACAATTATTATATTTCATTTCTTAACTATGCATGTAGGGGAAAGTAACCGAATACTCTCGGAAACCATAAATCAAAAAAAATGTTTAATGAATAAAATATTCATAATTATAAAAATAGTCTAAAAAAGTATTTTTTATTTTTGAATTATACAAAATATTGATAATATATCCAATAAACTAATTTTTTATTACGTTTTTAAATTTATGAAAAAAAATGTCAACTTAAAACCTTCTCAAGATTATACAAATGTATCGATATCTATTATTAAAAAATAAAGCATTCTAAAAATTGTATTTTTAATTTCTATATTTGTTATCAAATATTCATCTAGAGGTCATATAAATTCCTAATACGGACACTCTAAATGTCTTAATACGGACACCCTATAACAAATCAGCGCGCATCGTATGAACAATTCTGATTTTCATAAAAATAGCGTGCGTTATAATATTAATACCACCAATAAAGATAATTCTAAAAAAAATATTATTTAGATACTTAAATTGTATTATTAATTAAAAAATAATAAAAATAAATATATTATTAACTAATATAAAATTAATTATAAATAACGTAATTATAATTTGTCTGATTGATTCATCTATAATATATAGTTTATCTAGTAGTATATAGGGTGTCCGTATTATAACACAGGGTGTCCGTATTCTGATATGGGTACCGAATACGGACACCCCCGTTATCTATGGAATTAAAAGATTAAATAAAATTTTAAAATTACAATAATATTTATAATCATATAATATTAATATATTGTAATTTTTGAATAAAAATAATGAGTCATAAAAAGTTAAGACCATTTATTGTTAAAGTGTCCGTATTAGGTTACTTTCCCCTAATATATTAGGGCTATATATTAGGGCTAAATATTTATTACCTATAGGTTGGCGATCAATAGTCTATACACTTGTACACTGTATGTCTTACAGTACAGTTCACATGTAGGGAAGGATAGGTTGTAGTACTTATATCATTACAATAGCCTATTATCATTATACAAATATACCTACACGTATACGTGATATAAATATATGCATATAATATGCATGCAACAACTATGAGATTATTACGATTAGTGGCGTTACCATGGAGACAACGGGTATCCAACAACCGCCGCATACACATATAAAATACCATATTGTATACTATTAACTTAATAACTATACATGCTTATATGTTTATGTATAATTATAACTTTCTTTATATATAACCAGTGATTCAATACACTTTTGATCTATTATATATATAAAATCAGTAATTATAAATATTTAATATGGTATACCATAGTTATGACAAGTTGTCATTGACAACTATAATCTGATATATATATATATATATATATATACTCTGATGGAAATGATCTCACAGTTATTATCTGTCAGCTAAATATAACAGTTATAGCTGACTATAGCTAGTATATATACTCTGACTCATACAATATTAAATATATGATCTAACAGCTAGATATAACAGTTATGCTATAACGGTTATATTCAGACAGTTCTACTATGATAGGTAACTTTAACAGCTATACTCTGTTATATATATATATACTTATAGCTATTATCTGACATCTAATATCTACCAGTTATACCCAAACCGTTATATTTTAACATATATGATCTTAAAACTATTTATAGACTTATACAGCTGCCAAATATACATGGACAGCTATTATATGACATACATCTGATGACTACACTCCTACGATATGACAGCTAAGAGCTGTCAATACACACGTGACTTCATCGACACGTGACGTCACCCACACGTGATTAACGTGAATGGTAGTCTCGCAGTGTTTGGAGGACTTCTCGCTGAGATCAACGAGACGTTTAATCTCGGCATCCTTCTCCTTTCTGAGCGCGTCGTTCTCCTCCTCCAACAGAACCAGTATAGCCTCGTTTTCCTCTGGAGGCGATTGTGGGGTAGAGTGGGGTGTGGGGTAGAGTGGGGTGTAGGGTAGAGTGTGGTGTATAGTAGAGTGGGGTGTAGGGTAGAGTGGGGTGTAGAGTGGGGTGTGGGGTAGAGTGGGGAGTGTAGGGTAGAGTGGGGTGTGGGGTAGAGTGGGGGTGTATTGTCAAGTGGGGTAGAGTGGGGTTAATTGTCAATTGGGGTGTGGGGTAGAGTGGGGTGTATTATCAAGTGGGGTTTATTGTCAAGTGGGGTGTGGGGTAGAGTGGGGTTTATTGTAAAGTGGGGTGTGGGGTAGAGTAGTGTTTATTGTCAAGTGGGGTGTGAGGTCAAGTGGGGTGTGGAGTATACCCTCTATATAGTGGAGTGTCGGTATAGTAATGTGTGAGATACAAAGTGGTGTTAGATATAGTAGGGTGTGGGGTAGAGTTGTATTGAGGTATATATATAGTATGGGGTATACCTCTATAGAGTGGGGTGTAGGCATTAACGTTAGCATATCGGGTAAGTGGTGGGTACGTGAGTACTTGTAAACTGGGCAGGTAACTTGGTAATATAATGTATACATGCACATACTTTATATAGGATATGGGTGTATGATCTAACAACATTTTACTAACTATAAATATTATCTATATATAGATAGGATATAATATATATATATATATATATATATCACTATATATATATATATATATATATATATATATATATATATATAATATACTATAAATAATATACATAAAGAGTTGGTATACCTACTTAAAATACTTCTATATATATGGATAGTTCCTATATAATTATATAGGAACTATATTAATTATTATATTAATATATTACTAATTGTATAATACAATAGGTAGAATACTATGCTGTAAACAGTAGGTTGGTTACGTAATGCATATGTTACATAACCACGTAGTAGGGGTAACACCTGACGATAACTAACTTAAGCCTTTCTTGAGCTCCGATCTTTTATCTTCCAGCTCCACGTTAGACAGAAGAAACTGCATCTCGGTTGTTTTGTATTGACGAAATAAATCTACAATGTATTCGATGGTATGTGTTTATAAAAGTACTCTAATTATTGAAGTAATATATATATATATATATATATATATATATCATGATATATAATAACTAGAATACTACATACAATGCGTATATATAACGTACGGTTAATTATAATTAAATATACACATGTTTGTGCGTGTATTTGTGAATTACACATGTGTATTATTATCAAGTCTGTAATTATATAATTATTGTCATTAATGATTATATATTACTATAAAGATGATATATGTTTATACTATAGTGTATATCACATACATATATTTTAGAAATATTACTGTACCTGAAATTAAAAGCGAATTATATTGTCTTAAGTATAGTTTATAATATAAAGTATATTATACCATAGTTTCATTTATAAGAGACGCAACTAAGGTATTAATATTAATGACTATTAGTATAGTTTATATTGTCTGTAGTAAAGCAAAGTCATAAAAATATATTGAATACACTTTATTTCAATTATCTAAATACTATAGTGAACTATTATGAAATATTGTATGATCAGTACTATATGAAGTTACATATTTCATAGAATTATCGTTTAATAACTATTTATATGTATACTTTAATAGATTATCAAGATGTATTGTTCAGGGAAACAGTATTACCAATAGGAACAATTTTTAAACATGTTAAATTGCACCTCTTCCATTTAAGTTTTGTAATATGTGTGCAAATTAAACTTGGTAGGTCTAGATATATTTTTTGGAATATATATAACTATATACTATATATATAGTTAACTATAATAATTAGTAATTACTAATTAATATAGAAATATAATTAGCAAGTGTATAAACAAACTCACTAATTAGAAACCTTATTTGCGATTAATAAATAAATAGAATTTGTGATTATAATCATACATCTTTATACATTTTTATTATTATTACATATATATATATATGTACATATATGTACATTATATATAATGCAATAAATGTATACTTTATAATACATTTATGAATTTAAATATTGATATCGATAGACATGTGTCTTATATGTATTGTAAAATAACAAGAGAATAATGTGAATATTAGTAATTTATTAAAGTACAGAACTTTATTTAGATACAAATTTATATATAGTCATTATACAATTTAAATAATAACAATACAACATTTACAATCATATATATATATATATATATATATATATAACAATACACGCTTAATTATATACTCAATATAAATAAGATATATATTATATACAACAGTATAATATACAATATGATATATATATATATTTGTATGTGTGTGAGAGTATGTGTGTGTGTGTTTATGTGTTTGTGTGTACAATATATTGTCTATAGATCTACACAGATACATGAACACGTAGGTTACGTTCGAGTTAACCCAGTCATAGTATCGGCCCCTAGCGACAACAATACAAGTTTCTAAGATCTTGTCTGAATCGAGTACCCGAGAAGAAGTAGAGAAAGAAGTTAATGGAATAGTTAACGTTGGCCGCGTTATTAGTGAGTCCGTGAGCTAAATACGAGTTAGCCTTATCCCTGGCGAGCTGTTCCGCTGTCTTTAGGGGCGTGTCGCCCGTCTCCAGCGTCACCACCAGGTAGCGATACGCTATGCGCATCAGTTGGGGCGAGTTGAACACCAGGAATGAGAAGGTCACCAGGAATAGAACCCGGATGAGGTTCTGCTGCGACTCGTGTCGCGTGGACCCGGAACTAATAGACGATGACGTCACCGAAGCGCTCCACTTACGCCGCGTGACGACGCTAGGGGTCGCGGAACTAGGCCCGTAGTCCCTCATACGTCGCGTCAACACGTACGCTATGGCCGAGTTCAGCACCCCGATGACCAGTAGGGGCGCCACCAGTCCGGTGACCACTACCGACCACATGTAGACCACCGAGAAGCGGTTCTCGCGGGAGAGCATCACGCAACCACCGCTGGCGCTACGTACATCCGGTCGACCCAATATGAAATAGGGTAGCGCGTAGATCCATGAGGCCACGACGGTGGCGGCGGCTAGTTTACTGGCTCTTCCGGTGTTGCACCACTGCGTAGCTCTGAGGGGGAATACCACCACCACGAATCTGCGTGTGTGTGTTACGTAAGCATTATGTAATCAGTGTGTGTAATCGTGAATAGAGTATATATATATAGCGCGCAATATATATATATATATATATATATATATATATATATATATATATTTATAATATGTATCCCAAGCAACCAAACACGTTGCCCGTCAACGTAAAATATATAAAAACGTTCCAATAGTGTATTTATTTTAGGTCAAATAAATACTTTGGATATAATTATTTTATTTATGCAATATATGTTCCAATTTTGTATATTTTATAGGTAAAATAAACAATTAGGACATTATTATTTTATGTATTCAATGTATGTTCAAATTTTGTATATTTTATAGGTCAAATAAACACTTTTGATACCATTAATTTAGGTATTCAATATATATTCAAATTTGTATATTGTATAAGTCAAATAAATACATTGGATATTACAACAGCGATATCTATTGTGAAATATTATATTTTATAAAATATATCTCTTATATTAATATGTATATACCTATATAGGTATAAAATATCTGATGAACTATATATAAAACTATAGTTAACTATATCAATTGATATCTATGGCCTATAGATAATTTAGTATATTGGATATGAGATATTACTTTTAGTTATGTGATATTATACATACTATTTCTTATAGTAATTAAATATATATTATTATATATGGATTATCATAGTATATCAACTTATAGTATTCTATATAATATGCTATATATTATGCATACAATAATTTAACATACATATATTATGTATACATACTATCATATATGATAATCCATAATAATATATATATTTAATTACAATAAAAAATCGTATGTATAATATCACATAACTAAAAGTAATATATAATATATAATATACTAAATTATCTAAAATGTATATAATTAATTAACTATTCGTATGGTAGGTATCATGTGACTGTTGATGTTTAGTTACTACGGTATAGTGTGTACCTTGGAGGTATTAATATATATGTTTACTATTAGTACACATGCATAATGCATTGCACACACACATATACAAATACATTCCCACATATATATATATATATATATATATATATATATACATACACACATATATGTGTATACACATACATATTTACACACATACACACACTCTCTCACACACACACATATATATATATATATATATATATATATATATATATATATATATATATATATATATATATATATATATATATATTCACGGAATACTGCAACTGGTGTATAATTCACACATTAACACTAAAGTTAACTGTTATAATATATCAATTTCGAGATACTTATAATGAATAAATATGTATTATTCTCAATACATTATAATTAACAAGTAAAATTATGATTAACTACATCAAATTCTTTCTTGATATCTAACAATATTGTATACAATGCTATAGCTACTTTTTTTAAAGATAGTTTTTATAAAATAAAATGATGAGTATTTAATAATGATATGGTTGTATTTGATCTGGGAAAAAACCATTTTGAGATAATATTTAGATAATCTATTATAAATATGTTTTCACAAATTAGAGATATTTAGGTAGTAGTGAAATTGGTATGTAATTGTATATTAGTTATTTATCATTAGTTTTATATAAATGTTTAATAATTTCAATTTTCATATTGTCAGAAAATGTATTTCTTAATGGTTCTACAATATATTGAATAATATCTTGTATCATGGTCATGTCATAATTATTTATATCTAATAATATTTTAATTTAATATCTATAAGGGGGTTTCACACCGACTCGAATGTAAATATTAGCTCTAATATTTCGATCGTTGCATTTTTCGGAACACATTTATAAACATATGGAAAATTCCAATTAAATTTGATTCCGATTATATATTAATATTTAACATACAAATAATATGAAATATAAATATTTATTATTTGTGTCAATAATAATATTGAGTTGTCAGATATGACGTAATCCATGTCTGCTATTTTAATATCATTGCGGTATCTGGTTAATATATCTTCTGCTATACCGTGTACTGATTATTATTACACTATTTTATTATTAAACTAACTGATATATATATATATATATATATATATATATTGATTGAAATTGATTGAAAGTTTATTTAAACACTTAAATAAATCATAATTTATTTATCAAAAGTGTATATATAGAATACAAATAATAGATTAGGTAAAACAATAAATACCATTATTAATAATAAAATAAAATAGAATAGACCGTACCGAAATTAATAAATAAAATAATAATGACAAACAATATTAATATATATATACTTATTATAGATCAAATAATAATAAAACAAATACAATTACACGTTGCACTTTATCACTTAGCGTTGAGGTAAGCCCCTCACCCCCGTACACTCTAGCACCACTGAGGTCAGCAAACATTGCGTCATTAATCATCGAGTATAAGTGACCAGTTATACCTGATATAGTGTCATTGTGTTTCTAAATAATGATTTACGATGATGCAATTCGCTAGCGTAATATGATATGGCACCCACCCACACACACACACCCACACACACATACACACACACTCATATGTATATAATATATATATGTGTGTGATGATGCAATGTGCTATATAAAATGTGAAATTTCCTAAATAGTATACTATAAAAACATTTTTTTAAATAAATATTAATTATAAAAATATACAATGTTATATTATATAATAACATATATATATATATATATATATATATATATATATATATATATATATATATTCATATATATATATATCAATATTAATATATAGTTAGATACCGTATACACACATATTCTTAGATACTCATTAGGGATTCGCGGGACTTGAAATTTGTATAAAAAATATTTAAAACAAATATTTTGATTTTTTTTTCAATTAAGATTGCATTATTTTTGAGTGTCAAACAATTCAAAAATATATCTTTAATATATGTGTAATTATTGGTAATATAATATAATTATTATAAGAATAAATTTATGGGTATATTATTATGGTATTCTATTATATTATAATACTAGAAATATATTCAAAAATATAAATAATAAACATAAATTACCCTCAAATATGAAATAAAAAGTAGTCAAACTTTGAACTCGATTTACTTAGAATATTGATTTTAATTTATTTTGAATCTTAAAATTTGTTCGGCACTCTCAATAATTATCCTAACTTGATTACATTTTCACAGTAGTAGATTACATTTTCACCTATATTTATTATCATATGTATAAAAATGTAACTAAAAGATATTTGTTACAAATAGTATACTATTATGTATATATATATATATATATATATATATATATACAATATAATGTACATATACAATATAAAACAATTAAAACAATTTAAAAAAAATTAATTTAGCATCATATTTTACTCCCAAATATTTATGATTTACTGTTAACCGTTTATTTTTAAGAAAGTAACTTTTATTAATATTATATCGGTTAACAATTTATAATTTACAGAATGTAAATCGGATCAATACCCTTGGGGGTGAAATTGTTATTAAATCCATAACAAAAGTATCTCCTAAGATATATATTAATACATTATAATTTCAAGTGTCGCGAATTCCCTTAAAATGATTAGATTAGATTAGAGAGTAATACATATATTGATTATACTATACATAATCTAACATTGTGCAATATAAATTACTATTTACTTTTAGTAACTACTGTTATTCTATATCGATGGTAAATAAAATTTACTCAAAATTAAAAATCTGCGTGAATTAGTATACTAATAGTATACTAAGCCATATATATAGCCATATATATATATATATATATATATATATATATATATATATATATATATAGCCTTATATAGCTATATATGGCTAATTTTTCGAGCCAGTGTTTAACGTAGCTCGAAATATTAGCTAGAAATATTAGAGCTAATAGTTGCGTTCGAACTAGTTTGAAATCCCCTTTAGTTACTTTAATATTTCATATTTGTAAATTTGTAAAAAATAAAACTATTAAATTATGATAAACAATTTTTAAAATCATTTCTATTTATATTATTAATTTACTTATTTACTTTACTTCAAAAGCTGGACAAATATTAAATGATATTCATTGTTCGTACATTTCATTAATTTTAATATTAGTATTTATAAAAGTATTTGGATACTCCGAGTCTTATCTCCGATATTTTATTATTTTATATATAATTTTCCAGTTATCTTCTTGTATATTATTTTTTTTAATTTTAATATTTTTATTAATATCATTTTTTAATTTTTGTTATTTATGAAATAGGCAAGGAAATTTGTTTATTTTGTATTTTGTGTTTAATTTAATTTTTCTTTTTTATTGCATTTTTTTATTTTATTGAACATGGATTAAAACTTTGATTCAATTTAATTCTTTTTTTAACAAAAGGACAGTGCTTATTAATAATATTAGTTAATATATTTATGAATATATTGTATATGATTTACAAGAATTATAAATATTTAAATTAATATTTCAATTTATTGTAATAACTTCTACTTTTAGAGTATGTAAATTTAATTAATTAATATATATTAAGCTTTTATTTTAATAAATAGATTATAATTAAAAATATAAAATATCAATGAATGATCACTACCCAAGCAACCAAAAGTGTATACGTTACTATAGTACGGCTGTAACCATATTTATTAGTTTGAATCATAGAGCTAGAAAGAATTCTCTCTGGTTCTGTGGTTTCAATAGATAGGTTAACCTGTAATTACAAAACGTATACGATACTATAGTACGGCTGTAACCATATTTAGTAGTTTGAATAGAGAGTTTACAAAATGTATACGTTACTGTAGTGCATCAGTAACCACACACACACACATACATATATATATATATATATGTGTGGTTACACCGTACTATAGTAACGTATACGTTTATAAAGTGAAGTCTGCAGATATATTGATTAATGTAATATACATTTATGTCGAATTGAATTAAATTCAATTCGGTCATTACATAATTTCGATATATCTGCATGCATAAATTGTTTTAGGCTTCACGCTCTGTTGATTGATGTGTAGATTTATATTTTGTAATTAAATTTTTATTATTTGTATAAATTGTTATTCGTTTTGTATTTTATATTTGTTATCGTGTGTCTATTTCGTGTGATTTGTTTCCTATAAAAGTAATGCGGCTCGGTGAGATTGATACACTTTCGGTTCTGCGTCTCACCTGGTTGGTACATATTGTCATTGTCATCATTATTATTACTGTGTTATTATTATTTGTTATGTTATTATACAGGTCTTCGTCAATAAAGTTATATACGAATAAACTTCACTTTGTTATATATATACCCAGTAAGTAAAGTAATCAGTGATAGTGGCACTATGGTGCCGCATATTAGTGCTATTTAAATTGCGGTACTAATAAATTATAGATAAATAATTATTTATCAAAGTTCTATATGTATTTATTGAAACTTTGAACTTGAATGCATACTATGCATTGCATAGTTTAACTTAATGCCAGTTAACAATAACAATTATGCATAACATTATTACCTATACAACTTTTAATTGTATATATATGGTATATACATATATATATATATACATAATTTAACTAATTAGTATTTAATATTACAGAAATTAGCTCAACTGTATATGTGAAGACACCACCTCTTTCAATTATTTTGAAAGAAATGAAACAGAGATTTCAAAGGACGAACAAATAATTCTAATTATAATAAATATTTATATATAAATAAATTTGTTTTATTATTTATATAATTATTGGTTTATGGTTACAGACAATAGTACGGAAATCCGGATTTGTACTAGTACAATGTACTATGGTTACGTACAATAGTACGAAAATCCTGATTGCGTTCATGTACATCGTAACTATTACAGAAACTTACCAAAAAACTGTTACCAATACTAGTACACAAGAACTGTTTCTGTACATGTACATTTTATGATTTTGGTTGCTTGGGTACTATCTATATGTGTTATACCCTGGTTATACCTTGTATTGCATTAGAACAATTTAAAAGAATATTGTCTAAACTTGATTGTGAAGTTTGGGTTATTCTTAAGGGTATGGGAAAGTAATCGAATACGGACAGTGCCCGAATACGGACACTCTCGGTATTTCAGAAGCCATAAATTCTACAAAAAAAATGTTAATGAATAAAATATTCAAAATTATATAAATAGTCTAAAAAAGTATTTTTTATTTTTTAATTATTTAAAATATTGCTGATATATCTAATAAACTGATTTTTTTATTACGTTTTTAAATTTATGAAAAAAAATTTCAACTTAAAACCTTCTCAAGAATATACAAATGTATCGATATAAAATATAACACTACAATGTTATTAAAATATAAAGTATTCTAAAATTGTATATATATAATTTCTATATTTGTTATTAAATATTAATTAAGTTATAAGCATATATCTAGAGTTCGCATAAGTCCCTATAGGGGCATTGGTTATATTATATTATATTATATTATAATACGGATATTATAGATGCGATGATAATGATGATGATTGTATTTAAACATTAATTCAATTATAAAATGCTTATAGTGTGACAATAATAAACACTAATTCAATTATAAAATGCTTATAGTGTGACAATAATATATAAAAAACAATAAATAAATGTAATAGTAAGTATAATATGTACAACGTGTCGAAAACGAATATATTTCAAGTTCAAATATCATGGAAAATAAGGTACTTATTTAGTTTATATTTGAATGTATACAACTATAGTTTTTGATGTATTGATGATTTTGAGGGATGGAGGGAGTTGATTCCAAAGATTGATGGAGCAAACAGAATAGCGACTCTTCCCAAGTTTTTTCTGGCGATAGGATGGTTCAGTCAGGACCGTATAGTTAGACGATCGTAGGGGGCGTGGTGCAGTATGGAGAGAAGTTAGTCTATAAAGATAATCAGGTGGTTTATTCAGTGGGTAGGAATGAAGAATGGATATTTATTTAAGTTGAGCTATTTTTTTTGCGGATGGCCAGTTCAGTTGTGTTCGTAGGTCAGTTATACTTGTAGTGTAGTCAGTTTTTTTAAGTCGGTAGATTAGTCTAAGTGATCTGTTAGTTAAGCGGTCGATGATTGTAAAGTATTTATTGTGAGAAGAAAGTAGTATAGGTATGCAGTAGTGTAGTCGAGATAGAATTAATGTCTGGGTAATAGTTAGTGCGGTGGATGTTGTTATGTAGGGACGTATTTTGTTTATATTGAATAAATGGTGAAATGTGGAATATTTTAATGTTGATATGTGTTTATCAAAAGTTAATTAGTTATTGATATGTATGCCAAGATATGTTGATGTAGTAGAAGGAGGGATTAGGGTATGACATAGGTACAATTATGAGAATATTGTGGTGGGAAGGGAATTTGGAGGTGAAAAATTCATAAGTACTGTCTTATTGGGGTTAGTAATAAATAGGGTTAAGTAGTACATAGTTATTGGTGAGCCAGTTATTAATAGTAGTGAGACATTCTTGAAGGTGAATATTGGATGATTGGTGACAATCGGCGTGAATTTCAATGTCGTCTGCATAAATATTGTATTTAACGGTAGGAAACGATTTAATAAGTGTACTAAGGGGGAGTAGGTAAATACAGAAGAGTATACGGGATAGTGACGATCCTTGAGGTACTACAAATATGACTTTGCGTTTGGGTGATATTGATTTGTTGATTTTAGTACTGTATGTTCTGTTAGTAATGTAATAAGAAAACCATAGTAGTACAGTATCTTCAAGTCCAATTAGTTTTAGTCTGTATATAAGTAAGTCTAAGTTAATGGTGTCGAATGCCGAAGATAGGTCTACATTCAGTAGTTGTGTTGGGAAGTCATTGTCAAGGGATTTGTGTAGGTAGTCGAGTAGTGAGAGTATATTCGTTTCGGTACTGTGTAATATTCTGAATGCGCTCTGTTGATGATCAAGTAGGTACCTATATTGGTGGCAGCTGCCTAGTGAGGTAGAGGATTAATTGTTTGTATATTACCTTCTCAAGTAGTTTAGTTAAAGTTGTAAGTTGAGATATGGGTCTGTAGTTATATAGTGTATTGTAGTCGAGTTTGGGTTTTTTTTATTAAAGGGCTGATAATGGAGTGTTTTAAGGGATAATACCAGTTATAAGGGATTCATCAATGACCCGTTTGTATATTGGTGCCAAGGTCGAGGCATGCTTTTTCAGAGTTTGTAGGGGTAGGGTTTCTGATGGTGAAGAACATTTGTACATGTCTTATAATACGGATACCCTAATGGTATATATATATATATAACAAATCAGAGGGCAGCGTGTGAACTATTCTGATTTTCATAAAAATAGCGTGCGTTATAATATTAATAAACCAATATTAAAAAAAATATTATTTAGATACTTAAATTGTATTATTAATTAAAAAATAATGAAAATAAATAAATTATTAACTAATTAAATTACAATATATTTTTTATAAAATTAATTATAAATAACGTAATTGTAATTTGTCTGATTGATTCATCAATAATATATAGTTTATCTAGTGGTATATAGGTTTTCCTTATTATAATACAGGGTGTCCGTATTCGGACATTGGTACCGAATACGGACACCCCCGTTATCTATGGAATTAAAAGATTAAATAAAATTTTAAAATCACAATAATTTCTATAATCATATAATATTACTATATTGTAATTTTTGAATACAAATAATGAGTCATAAAATGTTAAGACCATGTATTGTTAAAGTGTCCGTATTAGGTTACTTTCCTCTATATAAATTAAATTTGATATTCTTAATAGGGTCAATATATTTTTTAACGAGTTAGATTATACAGTATTATTTAATAAATAAATATTATAATCACCACAAATATACATTTCCCTATTTATATATTTATGAAATAGGTTAAATAATAAATTAATAAAATCATTTCTATTATAATCAGGTGATCTATAAACATATGTATAATTTTGAAATCAATATAGTGTTTTCTATAGTGATTCTATAGAATTAATAATTATTTTAATTGATATAATATCAATTATATTGATTCAATATAGTCCATTATAGAACAAGAGAGGTCATCAATGATGCAACATTCTACCAATGTATTAACTAATATACTAATATACCTCCACCTATTTTTGTATTGGATGCTATTTTATTTTTTATGAAAATATTATATTTAGGGATATATATATATATATATAATATATATTATATATATTATATATATATATATGTGGGTGATCTTTATCAGTAAGCCATGTGTAATTAAATCAATAATATCAGAATTATGGGTGAAGTTATAGATAAATGTTATTAATTTATTTATATTTGTATTGAAACTTTGTATATTTAATGATATATTTCACTTTTCACTTTTCATTCAATCTTCATACCATACAGACGTGTCTATCAGCTTAGTAATTTTTATAAATATTTTTACACATATTTATTTTGATTATATTTATTCTATGTACTTTTATTTTATTTATTAAATATATATATTTGTGTATATATGCGTTAATTTATTTATAAAATTATATATTATATTCATTATTAGATATTAGTTAAATAATTTACCAACTAATATATATTGTATGTATAATTGTTAGAATAAATCATATATACTATTTGACCTATTTTTAATTTAAATTCAAATATTGATTTTTAATTAAAGTAAATTATTTGTATATTTCATTCTATTTATAATTGAATATATATTTTATTTATTTTTGTTTTTTTGTTTTTATAAATATTCTATTTAATATATATTTAATTTGATTTAATTGCATTATTGCATAATATATTTATTTAATAATAATAATAATATCAGATTCAGTTGATGACCGAGATCAAAAACCCAGGTATGGTATAGAAGTTCTATTGAACTTATCGAGATACCAACCTGCTCTTGGTAATGAGAGAATTAATACAAAATGAATAAATATAAAATGAATAAATATAAATAAATATTTTACAATTCTATATTGTTCATTCGTGTTCTGTCTCATAAAAAAGCAATACAATACAATTAAATATATCTCTCAATACCAAGAAATCATCATGTATATAACAATAAAATATAATAAAAATATATAATAAAATATTAAAAAATGTAAAAAGATACTAAAATAATAAATAAGTTAAACTATAAAAATCAAAGAAAACTAAAGACCAAAGGCTAGAGATAAAAATATGTACAATACGAACAATTTAAAAGAGCTAAAAAGAAGAAAAGATGATCATGTAAATAAAATAACAAACAATACAGATAAGGTGTAAGTGATTAAATATAACTATTTAAAAGCATGTTTTTAATATGTATTGTAAAAGTATTCAAATTCGTCAAAGATGATGTGGTTGTATTTAAAGAATTCCATAAATATGCGCCTTTGTAACGAATACTAAATTTATCATGATCAAATCTTATTTTTGGTATTAAGAATTTTCTATTTAACCTAAAAGTATATAAAGAGCAATTATAGGTAAATAACTTACAAATTGAACTATGCAAATAATGATTGTTATATATTCTAAATATATATTTATAAATGGATATATTTATTATATCTTTAAATTTAAGAATGTTATGTTTTAAAAAAATGTAATCAATATTGGTTTTGTTATCAAGTTTATATATTGCTCTCATACATTTATTTTGTAAAATTTGAATACATTTTATATTGCTATGGTAATTACTTCCCCATATAATAGAACAATAATTAATATGACTATGAAAAAAAGAAAAATATAGCATAACTAAAGTATTAATATTAAATTTATATTTATATCTATGTAGTAAACTAAGTCCATAGTAAAGTTTATTTTTAATATTATTTATTTGCATTTTCCAATTTCGATTTTCGTCAATTAAAATGCCTAAGAATTTAAAATTAGTTGATTGTTTTATGGCTATATTATTTATTTTGATGTTCAATTTATGTTTAACTCTTGTGCGATGGAATAAAATTAATTTTGTTTTATCAATATTAAGAACTAGCTTATTGCCACAAAGCCAGTCACATATTAAAACTAAAGTAGAATTTATTTCTTTTTCTAGATCATTTAACTTATGAGACTTAAATGTTAAAGTTGTGTCGTCAGCAAAAAGAGTAAAATTGCATTTATTAGTTATATTAGGTAAATAATTTATGTACATTAAAAATAATACTGGTCCCAAAACTGAACCTTGTGGTACACCACATTTAATCGGAAGTATTTTAGAATTGGTATTATTATAGCTTACGTATTGATACCTGTTTGTCAAATAACTTTTTAATAATGACAAAGTGATACCTCTGAAACCATATATATAATTTGTTTAATAAAATTTCATGATTTAATTCTTATAATTATTTATTATATTAAAGTATATATATATATATATATATATAATATATTATATATATACTATATATATATATTATATATATATTATTTACAAAGATTTTCCAAAGGAAATATATTGCACTCCCTATCTATCTCTAGTACCTTTAAAAATGTAAATTTAAAATGAATCTGAACATTAACACTAGATGGCGAAATAGTATATGAAATATTATAACATGTGATATTTTAATTAAGAAATTAAAAAATTACTATACATATAGAAAATTCTTATTATCTGACTAATACCGCTAGATGGCCATATCGAATTATTAGGTTACACAAATATACACAAGTGCAATATCTTTCCTTTGGAAAATCTTTGGTATTTATATGTGTATTAATGTATATTGATATGCATTGATTTTTGTAATATAAATATATATATATATATATATATATATATATATATATATATATATATATTTAAGTTGTATGCACATTAGCTTCTGATAGTATATAATATATAGTAAATATATTTATAATTATATATATATATAGTATATATATATATATATATATATATATATATATATATATATATTTCTATTATGTCTCCATGCTATTCGTGCGGGGACAGTTGTGATACTGATTTATTATCTTATGTTTCCTGTTGCAATACTCTTCATTATGGTTGTATTCACGCTGCTGGTATTTTAACATCTTTGTGGAATACTAGTAAACCTACACTAAAATATGCTATTAATATATTTGAGTGTGATAATTTTTCTTTTACTTGTAAATCATGCAATGTTAATAAAAAATCTATATCACTTACTTCTTTATCTAAACAAATAGAAGACATTAATGATTTTTTAATTGATAATTCTTTATCTAAAAAACTTGAAGAATTAAATAATAAATTTGATACTAGAAATGAATAATTTGCTGATATTATTAAATAACAAAAAATACATTTTTAATTTTTAATTTTTAATTCTCAATTAAATGTGTTAAATAATTCTAGTTCACTTAATTCTTCTAGTGTTAATGAATTAAACAACACTGTTATAACTGATTATAAGATTGATACTAATGTCATGGCTGTGATTGAAAATCTACCGAATTCGATTAATTATACTCTTTATTTAAAATCTCTTTTTAGTTATCTGTAAATAAATGAATCTACTATTAGTTATGTTTCCTTTAAAAATAAGAGAGCTATAATATATTTTTCAAATATGTATGCAAAGAATAATTTTCTTTCAATTAGATCCATGTTTAAATCAACTAAGTTTTCGTTTTTATTCTTCAGAAATCACAAGAGTAATGAGGAATTTAAAAAAGGAAGGATTTTTTATCATGCGATTAGATCGAAACTTATTACTGGATTTAAATCAATTTTTAATCATAGATCAAATACGTATCACTTATATAGAACTTATATTACTGATGGTAACGTTGCAATAGACTGGAAAAACTCTCGATCAGTATCTGATGCTGAGATGAAGGAATGGTCTGACTCATTTTTAGCTTATAGCAATAGTAAAAAAGAGAGTTCTTCTATTTCTCAAAATTGACTAAACTCGTTATGTACTATTTCCTTAATAAACGCTAGATCTATTAAGAAAAATGTTGATATTATATTAGCCCATATCTATGAATACAATCCGACAATCGTTTCTTTTACTGAAACTTAGTTATCTTTAAATGATATTTATACCATTACTATGCTCTCTATTTTCTCAACTAATTTACATACTTATTATTTTATTCGTAGTGACAGAGTTTATGGCAGAGGTGGTGGTGTTGGTATTATGATTCATAACGATTTTCGTATAATATCATCAACTTTTCTTGTCTTTTCATATAGTGATGGACTATCTATTACTCTAAAATCTTCCAATGATATTATTTTTAAAATTATTGTTATATATCGTCCACCAAATAATGATTTTACAACTTTTTTTAATGAATTTTCTGATCTTGTTATTAATTCGAATATATATAATACTATATTTATCGGTGATTTTAATTTTCATTATGGTTCTTTAAAATTACCTCATCTTGAATTCAAATCTTTAATTAATTCTTTATCGCTTAAACAACATGTCCTATGTAAAACCCATTACTTAGGAAATACGTTAGACTTATTTTTAACAAATTCAGATTCAGATATTATATATGGTATAGCAATTATATCAAAATTATTAACTGATCTTTTCATCAATATTACCTTCCGATTGAAATTATTTGATATAAAAATAAAACGCGCTTTCATTAATTATAGAAACATTAAAACATTGAATATTAATGATTTTTCTAATGACATTATCAATTCACTTTCAAATTGAAATCTAAATCTTGAGTACTTCAATAGTTCTATTCTAAATTTATTAGATACCTATTCACCTATAAGGAGATTTTTAGTTACAATACATGATAATTGTCCATGGTTTAATAGTGAATTGCATAAAATAAAAAGACATTTACAAAAATTTGAAAACTTATATAAAGTTAAATCTTCTAATGAAATATATACTACATTTGTTAATTATAGGTATTTTTATAGATCATCTATTCTAATTGCTAAACAAAATTATTATTATAATACTTTTAAGTTCATTTGAAAATAATTCTAGAAAGATTTATTCTTTTATAAACTCCTTAACTAAAACAGAGTCGGTTATATGTCCTATTATTATTATTATTATTATTATTATTATTATTATTATTATTATTATTATTATTATTATTATTATTATTATTATTATTATTATTATTATTATTATTATTATTATTATTATTATTATTATTATTATTATTATTATTATTATTATTATTATTATTATTATTATTATTATTATTATTATTATTATTATTATTATTATTATTATTATTATTATTGATTGATTTATTTAAGCAAATGCATAGCCCAAAATATAATCGAAAGTATAAATTATAAATATTTGTTAACGATAACATACGTTATAGAAATAAACAAAGAATAATAAGAAATTAAAAAATTAAAGAAATTAAAACGTTTTACAGTTACCGTAAAAATAAACGAAAAACAATCGAAAGTAGAAATAAATCATATAGTAAAAATAAACGAAAAATGATCAAAATAGTAATAAAAGATAGCGTAAAAATAATCGAAAATAGAAATAAAATACATTATTTTGTAAGTGGCATCGAAATATTCAATTTCTACTTTAACTCTATAGAATTCTTCTTATCTTTGTACCCTTATTATTATTATTATTATTATTGATTGATTTATTTAAGCAAATGCATAGCCCAAAATATAATCGAAAGTATAAATTATAAATATGTGTTAACGATAACATACGTTATAGAAATAAACAAAGAATAATAAGAAATTAAAAAATTAAAGAAATTAAAACGTTTTACAGTTACCGTAAAAATAAACGAAAAACAATCGAAAGTAGAAATAAATCATATAGTAAAAATAAACGAAAAATTATCAAAATAGTAATAAAAGATAGCGTAAAAATAATCGAAAATAGAAATAAAATACATTATTTTGTAAGTGGCATCGAAATATTCAATTTCTACTTTAATTCTATAGAATTCTTCTTATCTTTGTACCCTTATTATTATTATTATTATTATTATAATTATTATTATTATTGTTATTAGAACAACAACCTAAAGATAAAATTACTATAAGTATACGAATACATTGTTCATTTGAACATATAAACTATATTAATATGTATTATTCCACATATGTATATATCATATATATCTATAGATATTTACATTATATACATGTATAGGTATACCTATAGGTAAATTACCTAATACTTACCAATACTTACCTATAGGTAAGTATTAGATAACTATTAGGAAATATGATAACAATTATTTATTAATTGTGTATTAATACATAACTACTACCTTGATAATTCACACATACACATACACACACACGCGCGCGCGGCGTGTGTATATATATATATATATATATATATATACACTATATATATCTATATATATATATATATATATATATATGTGATATATGATATATCACGTGAACTAGCACACAATGATACAAATATACTATAGTATAACGTATACGTTATTTACCATACAAAGATGATCAAATAACGCCGAATAACGTATAGGTCCATAGGGTATATGTAACGATCATAGATCACGTGTGTTTATGAAAATGCTTATACGAATATTTACATACTATGTATATAGTTATATAAATCAATTAGTAGTGCAGCTATAACTACAGCACATATATGTGTATACATATTTGCTATATATATATATATATATATAATACAACATCTAGTACAGTATAGTTTTTGTATACATAAATGTTTTGTCTATAGCTGTGTATATATATATATGATGAAATGATGAAATATATATATTTCAATTTTAATAAACTATAGTTTATTAGGCACCGTTACAAAGTGATAACACTCCTCGTAAGTGCACGTAAAATAAATAATATAAATAAAACAACCACAACAACAAAGTGAAATAAACTAACTAACAATGTGGAAGTAATAATAATGAAATATAAAAGTTAATAATAATATAATGAAATTAGATACTGGATAAATATGACTTGAGATGAGAATTAAAGGAGGTGGGAGATTGAATAGATCTTATAGATGAAGGGAGTGCATTCCAGATAGATGGGACAATGTAGGAGAAAGAGCGTTTCTGGAATTTAAGGGAGGATGGCTGTGGGATAATTAGATTGATACTGGAAGTTGAACGTGTATTGTGGGTGGTTGAGCGAATTAAAAGTAGGTCAAATATATATGAAGGAATGGAAAAATATATAGATTTATGGGTAATAGAAAGGAGTCTAATTAGAGATCGTTTTCTATAGGGAAACCAGTTTGGTATAATTTGAAATGAGTCAGTATAGGAATGGTCAGATAGTTTAATATTGAAAATGGATCGTATAGATGATCTGATGATTCTATTTAATGGGGCAATTGAAGAAGCAGGAAGGATATATAATAAAGAAGAACAATAATCAATACGAGAAATTACAAGTGAATTAATAAGGACAGAAAATAGGGGACGAGTAATATGTTTACGGATACATTTGATTCTAAATAAATGATAATTAGCTGCTTTAGAAATTTTAGAAATATGGCTAGAGAAAGATAGATCAGAGTCGAAAATAACACCAAGATTGAGGACTGAATTGGAAGGTGAAATAAGAATTTTGTCAAGATAAAAAGAAGGGAATGATGGGGAGTTCGTAGGTATATTGAGGAGGGCAGTTTTTGAAGTATTTAGTAAAAGGTTATTGGAGAGAAGCCAGTATTTAATAGAGGAGGCACACGCAATTAGTTGAGAATTATCTGGAGTAGAAACAGAGAGGAATGAGTAGAGTTGGATATCATCAGCATATATATGATAGAAAACGTTAGGGAATTTGGATATAATAGACCGTATAGGTGCTATATATATGGAGAATAGAAGTGGGCCTAGGACAGAACCTTGTGGGACACCATAGAGTAAGGGACGGGGATCAGAAAAGAAATCACAGAATTTAACAGAGGATGATCTATTCAGGATGTAAGATTTAAGCCATTTGAGGGCACTACCATTAATTCCAATCATCTCAAGTCTTGAGATAAGAATATCATGGCGAAGAGAGTCAAATGCACAAGATAGATCAAGTAGAACCATTTGACAACATAGTGAGGGAGAAACTTTGGTATATATATTATTTAAGATTTGAAGGAGGGCAGTCTCAGTTGAATGACCTTTACGAAATGCACTTTGCAGGACATCATGGGAAGAGTTTAGTGACATAAACCTATTTATTTGATGGACAACTATTTTTTCAAGTATTTTACTAAAAATAGGAAGTTGGGAGATAGGACGGTAGTTACATAAGAGATTAGGGTTGGAATAGGTTTTTTTAAGAATGGGAGTAATGATAGAGGTTTAAAATGTTTAAAAGAGGGGGGTAAAACTCCATTGGAGAGAGAAGACGAGAATATAGTATGCAAATAAGGGGATAGGGTACTAGCGAGACTTTTAACAGTATAAATATTGATAGGATCAGATGGAGAGGAGGAATTGGATTTTAGTATTAGGTCGTAAATGTTAGATATTGAGGGAGTAGTAAATATAGATAAATACTTATCAATTGGTTTACTGATTAATATACAAGGGATGCTATATTTTTGGTGAAGGGAAGTAATAGTTGAACAAGTAGATAGGATTTTATTCGAGAAAAAGTTAGAAAATTCATTACAGAGTTTATTTTTAGGAATATTTGGTATGTAAGGTATGTGTAAAGGGGGATCAGGTGCAATAAGTTTTCTAGCTAAGGCAAATGTGGCACGAGGATTGGAGGAAAGGCTATTGATTTTATTAATATAGTAAGAAGATTTTGCTTTACTGATTTGTGATTTGTAGAATTTGCGATGATTAGTAAACGATAAAAGGTTTTCAGGAGAAGACATACGACGATATGTTCTTTCAGTTTTACGTAGAGATCGCTTGAGTTTAACAAGATGAGGTGTAAACCATGGGCAATTAGTATGCAGGGAAATAGTAGTAGATATGATGGGGGCATATTTGTCAAGAAGAAGGGAGAGAGTGGAGTTTATAGATTCAGGGGATATGGGTAGGGATACAAGAATTGATACAAGTTCAGAGGAAAATAAAGGAATATTAATAGATTTTATTTTTCTATAATGAATGAGTTTCTTGGATAGATAAGGAAGCAGAGGGATAACTGTAAAAGTTATGATGAAATGGTCTGTTAGAAGATCAGATTTGGTACAATTAATTAAACAATTACATGAATCATGAGACCTGCAAAAAATAAGGTCGAGAGAATGCCCAGCTGTATGGGTAGGAAAATTTACAACTTGATTCATGTCTAGGGAGTCGGTAAGACACTTGAAGCTTGAATGAGGATATTGGGTTGAGTGAAAATGATAGTTAAAATCACCGAGTATAGTGGTCTGATGTTTAGTGGAGATTGGAATATTCAAAATGAGATCATTAAATTCATTAAAGAACGTAGTATAGTCAGGTTTTGGAGGTCTATAAATAATATAAATAGAAAATGTAATGTTCGCCTTGGAGAATGAAAAGGAAACCGAGAGACAATCACTATACGAAAAAGTAGGATGGGTGAAAGTAGGGGTAGGTAAATCATGATGTATGAGAACTCCTACACCACCTCCACGACCATAAGTGCGGGAAGAGATAAATAGTGTGTAACCTATATCAAGAAAAAGGGAGAAAATATCAGTGTCATCAGGTGAGATCCATGTTTCTGTGAGGGCAATTAGCCTGAGGGACGATGATTTAAGGTAGGCCAATAATAAAAGAGAATTTGCTCTAAGAGATCGAATATTGATGAGAGCCATTCTTACACTTAGTCATGTGGAAGTAGTTGAATTATCAGATAAATCATGTGGAGAGTGGGAAGGAGGAGATAAAGAAGAAATATGTTGTGAATCAGGAACTGAATTAGAGGAAGATGAATTATGTAGTGGAACAGAGGTAGAAGAATTGATATTTGCGGACATAATAATAGGTTGATCAGAAGTAGGGGAATTAGTATTTGAGGAAGGATCGCTAGGTGATGGAACAAAGGTAGGGGAGTTGGTATTTGAGGAAGGATTACTAGGTGAGGAATCGGAAATAGGGGGGTTGGAATTTTCGGGAGGATTAGTTGGTTGGGGGTCGGAATTATTATTAAGGGAATAATTAATAGATAAGGGAATGGAAGATATATATGTATATGTAGGAAGATTCCCAGTCAGTAAGGAGAATTGAAGGTATGGTAATTGGGGGTAGAGACCAGTCTATATAATTAGATATAGTGCGAATTTCAAATAAATTTGTATGAGTATTAAATATAGGTTTTGTATTTATAGGGGTCATTTTCAATTTATAAGCATGGTAAAGGACTTTGCCTAACAAACGGGTTTTATAGGGAAGGGAGCTTCGTAAATATAGATGGGATAATCTGGGATTTGATTTAAAGGAACTAAATCGTCTGAAAAATTTGTCACGGAATGTTTTATTTGAGAACTGGATTATTGCAATGTGATTTTTAAATGTGACTATAGAAATGGATATTTTAGGGAGTAACATATGAGTTAAAATTGATGAAATGTAATCAATATTCATATCAGACTGTTTTAAATGTTCAATAACAAGTGAACAGTTACCTAGAATATTATTAAGTAGAAGTTTACGGGGTATGGGATGATTATAGGATGGGGTAGAAGAATGAGGTATAAGGGGGACGTTAGGAGATTGAATAGGGGTAGGAGAAGAGGAGATTCTAATAGCAGATGCGTAGGATTTATTAAAAGGTAAACAAGGGAAAGATGATGGGAGATTAGCGGTTGAGAAGGATGGGGGGAAAGTCTTAAGTTCCATAAGTTTAGGTATATGACATTGGGCAGGTATAGGGGTTCGGATGGGGGGACTAGTGGGACGTATAGGAGTAGGGGTAACTAGAGGAGAGGAGAATGTAGTGGATGTATTTGATGAGGTGTTTAGGAGGCAAGAGGGACATGTAAATGTGAAATTAGGGGAAGAAAAAATGGCAAGGGCATATGATGGAGGGGGACCATTGATATGTGTCCATGATTTGGATATAATTGATGCTGGGAAGAGGCATACATGATGGTAGAATGATTTACACGATATACATGGTAGGTCAGAGCTAGAATCAGGTTCTTTGCAATAATGACATACAACTGCCATAATAGAGACACGTGCTAGCTAATAGATTAGCTCGAGTAACGTTATATCTATAGGTATTATATAATAATATAGTAAGCAGTTAAGTCGACTCCACGTATATGATAGATTCTCCGGTACAGTGGGAACTCTTCGTGCGGGTAGATTCTACGGATATGCGACCGATTCTTCAGTACAGGACCAGTACCTCAAAGATTAAGGGCAATGAGGGCAGCGAATAGAACACGTGAGTAGTTACATAACCTCAGTGAAAAAGGGTAGTCCAGCTACCCGTGCATGAAGTCCTAGGGGATATCTCCAGGAACGTAGAACGTAGTGTACGATCTTGTATAGTGCACACTATACACAGTGTAAACTATACGAAACACAATATGTGTAGTGTATAGGATTTAAATATAATGTGCAGAATATTATTGATAAATTCTATAGAAATCAAATAATTGAGTATGAATAGAAATTGTTATGCTACATTTGTATGAATTAAAACACGTCTGGTCAGTTCGAATGCAAAAGTAAAATAAAATATATATATATATATATATATGGACACACACATGGACATATATGTATAAGGTGTATCACTAACCTATCGATGGTGAGGAGCAGTATGAAGAAGTAACCAGCCATGCGGAACGCGTACTTTAGCCCGATATTGAAGCGGCACTCGTATGACGTCATCGCTCTAGGCCAAAGTACAAGTAGCGACCACCGATAAGCCCACGTGACCAGCGATCCCCAATCCACTACGGCGATCATGGTCAGATAGACGGAGAACGACGTCTGGCGGGGACGCTGGCGTCGGATGACGAGGAAGGACAGCGCGTTACCGGCTAGACCAATCAGAGTGATACACGGCGACGCGTACCTAGCAACGCGGCGACCCCATACCGCCGCCGGTAGGGATCTCCACGCCTCGCTGGTCGAGTTAACGGGGTTTCTACGTCCCTCTGCAGTGGCGGTCGAGTTAACGGGGTCACTACGTCCCCTTGCAGTGGTGGTCGATTTGTAGATGTCTGTACGTCCCCCGGTTGTCGAAGATGTGTCGTATTCGTCGTGGTAAACGGTGGCAATCATTACGCCGAGACCTAGACCGCGGGGCCTCGAAGCGGATGTTGTCACATCTTCGGACTCACGGGCTACGCTCGTAGTTAGAAAATAGGGAAAAATCGAAAAAAAAATATAAATATTTAATTTCGTAGTCATTTAAGTTGAAGAACTATATTTTTATAAACTAGTTTTATACCAAGAATACTTGGACCTATATTCACCCCATATATGGGGTATACCAGCTACATACATACATAGTATCGTACTACCCACTACTATAGTGTAGTGTAGTTATGAGAAACACCGCAACGGTCAAAATAGGTGTCACGTGGTCACAAACACGTGATGCTGGTAGAGAGTGATAACAATAATGCTGCCGCTATGTGCTATGTATATGTGTGTAATTAATGCAGCGTGTGTTTGTGCGCGGGCTTATTTAGGTGATTATTAATCTTATCGGTTTACTAAAGAAAGCCGTACAATGTACGGCGTAAATGTACATGTAAATACATACATACCACGTATACGTGTTCATACACGCATCCATACATGCACACATGCGCGCACACACACACAATTACACATACGCACACACGCACATACATACACACACACACACACACACACATATATATATATATATATATATATATATATATATATATATATATATGTGTGTGTATATGAAAAACTTACACCTAGATAGTCTACTGCTGTATTTACTTACATACAGATCCATCAATTCTACCTCGGACGATACACTGCCTTAAATCTCAGACAATCGGACCATCATTGCCCGGCTGCAACCAAGCATACCAGGAGCCTACTAAAGTCAACCGGTGCTTGTCAAGTCAACTCGTCATATAGCAAAACGGACTGAATACCAAACTTCTTCAAAAATATCCCTGTTACGACCAGTTTTTATACATTTATTATTATATTTATTATTATCTATTTCATTCAATTTAATCCCACAATCTCAAGTATACCATGTCCTCAAATTGTTCACATTGTAACCTTCCCGCATGCGAATATTATCTCAAATGTAAAACATGTCCATCTATTTTACATTATAATTGTTTATACCCCGCAGCTATTATTTCTAAATCCTGGTTTCATTCTAAAAACCCCCCTCCCGCTTATGCTATTGCTATATTTAATTCACCTAACTTCATCTTCTCATGTTCCTCATGCCTAGCCTTAAATAAGTTTCCTTCGACTAATCATACAACTACTCCACCCATTACTATGCCATATTCTCCTTCTACTTTAACTGACAAATCTATACATAATACTTGTTCCAAGGTAACGCCAAATATAACATCTGATATATATTCTTCTACTACGACTATTAATATCCAGCCCAAGCATCAGCCCAATGCTAATACTTCTAGAAACATTCCAAAGCTAATGGACTTAAAATTTTCCTCAAATCACACACCAACCCCTATATTATCTAGTTCAACTTCCTCAAAGTCTTCATCCATACGCTCCATAGATAATTCCCTCATACTAGTACTTGAACACCTTCTTCCTTATGAAGTTAACTATAATTTCATAGTATCATTAATTGACTATATAAAACTTCCACATTCTTATATTACTTCTGCCTCATTTCTTACCAGTACTGCTATATTACGTTTCACTAATATTTCTGCTCGTGATATATGTTTCTCCTCCCTTCTAAAAATCTCACCACATAGTAATTTTAAGCATATATTTATTCGTCATTATTTACCTGACTCTACTAGACTTCTTGGTAAGGTACTATATCATGCCCTAAAACAAAAACTCACGCCCATTTTGTATAAAGTATTTTTTAATAATCGTTCCCAAACATTTGAACTTAGGGATAAAAAAAATCCTCTTTCATATCCCCCTTTTCTCATCCCTGAATCTGATCTAACAAAATGGTTTGATTCTTTTGATCACTATAAGAAATCATTTATAAATAATTCTTCCTCTCAAGCCTGACTATCCTCTAATATAGCCTTGATCAATATTCGCTCATTGAGATCAAATATATCCCTTCTGTTCCCATACCTTAAATTACAAAAATTTATTATAATCGCATTGACTGAGACCTGGATTTCTAATAATGACTTTGATATATTTGCCTCCATCTTGGACTTTGGATATACACTCTATCTCGCTCCACGACAAACGGGCCGTGGTGGTGGGGTAGGATTTATGATACGTAATGATTTTTACCTATCTCCATCCATTTCATTCCCCCCCTTTTCATATAGTGATTGTATTTCGCTGACCCTCAAGCTTCCTAACTTAACTCTACATCTTACCGTTATCTATCATCCCCCAAAACCTGAAACCAGTTTATTCTTTGATGAATTTCATGATTTTATCCATAAACTTCCTTCATCTTCATCCTATCTACCAATAGTTCTTGGTGACTTAAACTATCACTATAATTCTCCCATCTATCCCCATGGTGACTTTAAACTCCTAACTGAGTCTCTTTCCTTGTGCCAACATATATCATTTCCTACCCATTCTAGTGGCAATACACTTGATATGATATTTACACCCCTATCCAGTCCTCTTATTAGATGTATAAACCCTAACTCCTTTCAAAAAATTGAACTACTAACTGATCATTTTATTATTGAATTCTCTATAAATCTAAAATTCACAAATATTAAACGAAAACGTATTACATATAGAGATTTTAAGTCTATCGACCTACCAAGATTTGTAAACAATATCAAAACTGAGATCTCTTCTTCAACTTCCCTCTGTCCGGTACTCCTAAACTCCACTCTCCTAAATATTATCAATATACATGCACCTACAAAAACTACATTAATTACCGACCGCCCTTTTTCTCCCTGGTTCTCCCACGAACTTTTCATCTTCAAGAAGAGTGTTCGAAAATTTGAGAAGAAATTTCTTAAATATCCTTCTACTGAAACTAAATTAGCACTATCACTAGCTAGAAAAAATTACAAATCTACTATATCTCGTTCAAAATCTATCTATTATAACAAAAAGATAGCATTGATATCCTCCAATCCTCGCACATTATTTAAAATAGCAAATAAAATTCTCTCTCCTCCAGATGAAAAAATCCTCCCCATTTTACCTAACACGTCAAATTTTCAACTGTGTTCTCTTTTTGAAAAATTCTTTAAACATAAAATTGCAAGCATTAATAATATTATTTACGCATCTACTCAACCCATACTCAATCCTACCATATATATTACCCATCATATTGACTCATTAAGTACATTCACTATTCCTTCACTGTATGAAGTAAATGACCTACTCATGAAATCTCACTGTACCTCCCCCACTGATCCCCTACCTTTATCATTATATCGCAAACTTTCACCCTTATTTTCTCCTATTTTATTGGATATTATTGCGAACTCACTAAACTCTGGCCAAGTTTCACCCTGTCTCAAGACTGCCATAATATCCCCTATTCTAAAAAAACAAAACTTAGACCCAAACTCATTTAGCAATTATCGCCCGATCTCCCACCTACCCTTATTAAGTAAAATATTAGAAAGAATTGTTTCCAAACAACTCATAGCCCATGTAAATAAAAATAATCTTTTCGACCCGTTTCAAAGCGCTTTTCGTAAGGGTCATTCAACCGAAACAGCTCTCCTACGTATTACTGACACTATATTATCTACCTTAAATAGCAACACGTGTTGCCAGCTAATCCTACTTGATCTATCATCTGCTTTTGATACCCTGGACCATAACATATTAATCTCGCGACTTACTTTAATGGGTATATCTGGCTTAGCATTAAAATGGTTTACTTCATATCTCACTAACAGGAATATCTCTATTATGATTGACAAATCTTACTCGCCTCTTTCTCCTCTTAACCACGGTATTCCCCAAGGATCTGTTCTAGGTCCATCCCTCTTTTCTATTTATATCCGCCCTATTGCTGATCTAATTAAGAAATTTCCAAATATCCACTACCATATTTTTGCTGATGATATCCAACTGTTTACCTTTTTCCCTATAAATTCTCATAATACCATTAACTCTGAATTAATCGAGTGTGCTAACTCCATAATATTATGGCTCCTCTCCAATAAACTACTAATTAATTCCTCTAAGACTACTGTACTTAACATATCTACTTCTGAAACTTCCTTTCCAAACTTTACTCTAAATAACATGATTATTTCTCCTTCTCATTCCTCCAAAAACCTAGGATTAGTATTTGATGACAAATTATCATTTAAGAATCACATATCATCCATTACAAAATCATCCAACTTTCATCTCTTCAGAATTAAAAAAATACGGACATCACTTTCCAGAAACCTTACTAAAACTCTAATTAATGCTCTTGTACTTTCACGTATTGACTACTGTTCTTCCCTACTGAATTTACTTCCTGCTAAAGCTACTGCTCCACTTAATCGGATTATCCATTCCTCAATACGTACTACTTACTGTTTAACTCGACTCTATCACTCTACTACAACATCTCATCAATCATCTCGTATGTGGCTACCCTTCTCCCTCAGGTGTAAATTACGTATACTATCTATAATCCATAAATCAATATATTCTTTTACACCTAGCTATATCTCTGATCTAATTAAAAAACGTACTATATTATCTTCTCTTCGTTACCAAAATGCTCCTCTACTTATCTCCCAGAACTCTAGTAAAACTTCCCTAAATTCTAGAGCTTTTAAAAATTCCGGTCCAACCCTATGGAATTCCCTCCCTCCTACCATTCGTTCTATTAGATCCCACAAAAGATTTATAAATCTTATTTCTTCTTTTCTCTCTACCCATAATCATTAAATCATCCAACTTATTATTTGTATCCGTGTTATATTAAATTTATATCATTATTAAATTGTTATTGTATTATTATTATCTTATTATTATATAACACTATACTATATCAATGCAGTCTGTAGTATATACAACTACACCATATCAATGCAGACTGTAGTATATAATAGTCCTTTATATTGTTTATTATTGTTTTTCCGTTATATATTGAATGTATATTATTATCAAATTATTATCGTATTACTATTATTTTATTATTATTTTCTTCCCGCACGAGCGAAGGGGTCTACATGACCCTATTTTAGTGCTAATAAACTCAATATCATCATCATCATCATCATCATCTATGTGTATATATATATATGTGTATATATATATATTTATATTTATATATTTATATTTTTTAATAATTATTCTAAAATATATATATGCGTGCAAGTGTATGCATATACTTGTTTATGTGCGTATATACACAAACTTCGTACGTGTATATACCTATACGTATATTAATCTATATGTGGCTCTATATGGCTTTATCTAGTATACTAGATAAAGCTATATAAAGCTTATAAGCCGATAATGTTAATAATCAATATATATATATATATATATATATATTATATGTATAAAAAGTAAGCCGCTTATAATTAATCTTTAAGGAAATCGATACTTGTTCATTATACGCGAGCTTTACTATACGTATACGTCGTACTATGCGACTCTTACACTGTAGTGACCATGGTAAGTGTACTTAGATGTTTGTATATTTAAATTTATAATTATCTTAATAATATAATATTACATATGATATTAAAATAAGTATTATATATATATATATAATCCTACCGAGAAATATAGACATGGTAAGGTATATATATACAATATATTACTTCCAATAATATTGTTGATTACTTTCAAAGCGCTTATCTCCCTCACCATATCACTGAGACAGACCTACATCTTATTATTAGTGATATTATGTTATTTCTAAGTCCTTGTTATCTTGTTCTGTTAGATTTATCGTGTGCCTTTGATTCTCTTAATCTTCAAATTCTTTCGTTTCGTCTATAGACGTATACGTGAGATTGGTATTAACGGTCAAGTTTTTAACTGGTTCAATTCATTTGTATCTAAAAGATATTCGTCTGTAAAAATTAATTATTCGTTATCTGTACCTTTTGTTCACTCATGTGGTGTTCCACAAGGCTATGTCCTTGGTCCCATTCTATTCATAATTAATATATTACCTATTTAATCAATATTTCTCAAATGTCCTCACATACATTATCATCTTTATGCCGATCCAGTGATCCTGAATCCATTCAGTTATCTATTTACAACTGCAATACTGAATTAACTAAATGGTTTGCTAATAACTAACTTTCAATACATATTTCTAAAACTGATACTATTATTTTATCTCGTCCCAGTTCTCCTTTAAATAACACATCCGTTTTTAATCTAACTTTCACTAGTAACTACACTCGGTATTACTTACGACACTCATTTCAATGCAACAACGCAAATAGTAAATAGTATACCCCTACTGCTAAGTTAGCTGTAGGGGTACAACATTACCTATAGGTGTTGTATACAACATTAGAAAGACGCGTATCCAGCTAACTTTTAATGTATACAAGTGCCTTATCCATACTTTTGTATTCATTAGAATTCGGTACTGCTGCTCCTTATTTACTACCCTCCCCCTTCATTTATTGCACAGACTTTAAACTATTCAGCGTCGTGCAGTATACTGCACAAACTTATAAGCATTTATCGTCGAACAATGGTTTCCATTTCATCTCTGATAAATTCTCTTGGATGGTTAAAATTCCGGCTAGTTTGTAAGTTCCGTCTCCTTTGTATAACGCATCGAGCCATTTATCACGCCAGCCATGAATAGCTCGCTAATTGCATTACTTTACGCTCGGACAATCGACCTCGTCGTGTTGGCTCAAATGTGATATTCCATCAAGCGATCACTACGACAGTAGGTATATGCCGAATCGGCATTTTCAGTCGTAGTTCCAAAGTATTGGAATGCCAGCTCACATCAGATCAACAGAATCTGAACTTTTAAACGTAGGTTTAAACATACTTTTAAGTATACAACTATTTTATTTCTTTATAACTGCATTATTTAATATTGTTCTTGTTATTTTATATACATACATATGCATACCATGTATATATATATATGATGTATTAGCGGAAACTGTTGAATATGGAAGAATACTATGGGAGTAGGGGATAATTAGAATGACGAATATAAGGTATACCTTATAGGAATATATGTATGTATATATTATTATAAGAAGTTCAATAATTTAACGATTTTTACAAAGAATAGATAGGTATGTTTGAGAAAGGATGCCAATATAAGTTTTCATGAGCAGTGTATCAAAGTGAAAGTATCAGTCTTCTATATCGTATATTTAATTCGGATCGAGGAACGGAGTATTCATGTTATTAAGGAGAATGTGTTAGGAGAATATGTTGGGGAGAATGTGTTGGGGAGAATGTACTGGGGAGAATGTACTGGGGACAATGTACTGGGGAGAATGTACTGGGGAGAATGTACTAGGGAGAATGTACTGGGGAGAATGTACTGGTGAGAATGTACTGGGGAGAATGTACTGGGGACAATGTACTGGGGAGAATGTACTGGGGAGAATGTACTGGGGAGAATGTACTGGGGAGAATGTACTGGGGACAATGTACTGGGGAGAATGTACTGGGGAGAATGTACTGGTGAGAATGTACTGGGGAGAATGTACTGGGGAGAATGTACTGGGGAGAATGTACTGGGGATATGTGTTTGGGAGTGTAGTATACTTGTATACAGTGTAGACTCTACACTGTATACAGTATACTTCTATATAGAGGATTGGATGAGAAAGTTAATACCGGGCGAGTGTGTGTTGCTTTTGGTGAAGTGAGAAAAGTGATATTTTAAGTGTAGGATACATAATATTATATGATACATTATCTATAATGTAATTATGTATATTATTTAAATTATATTTAAATTATATATATATATATATATATATATATATATATATATATATGTTATATATAACATATACATTCAAATTATACCTGATTCGATATCTTTTTTTGATTCAATCATTTCTAATAATTTTTCTTGGGCTTTAATGGCTCTATCTTTGTGTACTTTAGTTTCATCTTCGTATTTTCTAGTTACCAGTCTGTTATTTTCTATTATCCATAATAAATGGTGTTAAATTTTAAAATAATAAATTAAGATAAAATATATTCATATATGAATTTAATATTTAACTAATGTATACATTATACTGTAGTATACTGTATACAGTAATGCATGTAATATATTCAACGTATTGTTAGAATAACTATATATATATAGAGGTATGTGATTATGTATAATTATATATATATATATATATATATATATATATATAATTATATATATATATATATATATATATATATATATATATTTATGTAATCGATACATCAATATAGAATATAATTAGTTAATTGATAAATTAATAGAATATAATATTACGAATTTTATTTAGATAATAGGTTAACATATATATATATATATATACAATAATAATTTGTATACGAATATTTATATGGCATACAATAGAAATATTACCAAGCAATAGCTTCAAAGCTAATATTTCTTCTTTTGCCTTTATTAGTTTTTGATTCATTATTGTCGTACTTTTATCTATAATGTAACATAATATATATGTATATATATATATATATATATATATATATATAATAAATGGTATAATATATAAATATTATATAATTGTATTTAATTGTATATAAATATTATTGTATTGCCTATTAAAAAATATATTATAAAATATATATATTAAAATAATATTTATTTCATTTACATTTGCAACATTTATTTTACAAATAGGTAATATATAATAATTGTATAATTTATAATATTATTGTACTATCTATAAATAGTATATTTACAAATATATTTACCTATATATATTTATAGATTTAAATTAGGAATATTGAAAAGTAGGGGAAAGTAATCTAATACGGACACTTTAACAATAGTATTAACATTTTATGACTTATTATTTTTATTCATAAATTACAATATATTAATATTATATGATTATAGAAATGATTGTGATTTTAAAATTGTATTTAATCTTTTAATTCCATAAATAACGGGGTGTCCGTATTCGGTACCCATGTCCGAATACGGACACCCTTTATACCACTAGATAAACTATATATTATTGATGAATCAATCATACATATTACAATTACATTATTTATAATTAATGTTATGAATAATTTATTATAATTTAGTTAATAATTTATTTATTTTTATTATTTTTTTAATTAATAATACAATTTTAGTAACAAAATAATAAAAAAATTAGATTTAGCTTTATTGGTGGAATTAATATTATAACACCAGCGATTTTTAGGTAAATCAGAATAGTTCATACGCTGCGCGCTGATTGGTTATAGGGTGCCCGTATTAATACATCTAGAGTGTCCGTATTAGGAACTTATATGGCCTCTAAATATATGCTTATAACTCAATGAATATTTGATAACAAATATAGAAATTAAATATATAATTTTTAGAATTCTTTATCGATACATTTGTATATTCTTGAGAAGGTTTTAAGTTGACATTTTTTTTCATAAATTTAAAAACGTCATAAATAAACCAGTTTATTGGATATATCAACAATATTTTGAATAATTAAAAAATAAAAAATACTTTTGTAGACTATTTATATAATTATGAATATATTATTTATTAAACATTTTTATTGTAGGATTTAAGGTTTCTGATATAATTAAAGAGTGTCCGTATTCAGGCACTGTCCGAATTCGGTTAATTTCCCCTATATATGTATATATGTTTGTTCATTTAGTTACATCATTTATAAATTATTAGAACAAATATCATAATATTGACAAAACCCTAATAAGGAAACATTGGTAGTTACCGTTATCAAAAACTATTAGAAATACAATGTAGGTCCAACATCCCAAAATGTTTATATATAATATTCATAATTGTTTATTTATATATATATATATATATATATATATATATATATATATATTACCACTAATGAAGCTAAATCTAACACTGTTATTATATATACTTACATTGTATTATTTATTAATAAAATAATACAAATTAATAAATTAATTACTAATTAAATTATATTAAATTATTCATAAAATAATTATAAATAATGTAATTGTAATTTATCTCATTGATTCATCAATACTATATAGTTGTCTAGTGGTATACGGGGTGTCCGTATTATAATACAGGGTGTACGTATTCGGACATGTGTACCGAATACGGAAATATCCGTTATCTATTATATAAATAGATTAAATAAAATTTTAAAATCACAATAATATCTATAATCATATAATATTAATAAAGTATAAGTGTTGAATACAAATATTGAGTCATAAAATATTAAGACCATTTATTGTTAAAGTCCGTATTAGGTTACTTTCCCCTATATTTAGATTAACTTATATATATATATATTTTACAATATAGGTAATATTTTATAAAGAATAATGTTAGTTAAAAAGTACCAAACTTTTGATATGTATAATTATGTATTTCTAGTTAAACTATATATAGTTTAACTATAGTCTCCAATTACCGACCCCTAAATGACTATTTGTAATAACTTATTAAATATAATATTTAAAATATTGTAATTTATATAATATCATGACAATAAATAGGTAGGTGGGTATTTAAAATTTGTCATATCACTGTTTTGACAAGAATAAGTAGGGTGGTCTGTAATAGGATATTTGTGCCTAATCCCGACCCCCTTTTCCTATTTGCGACCTTCTAACATACGTGTTCTGGATATAACTGTGGAATTTTAGTCCAATAAAAATAGAATTTATAAATAGATTTATAACATTTATGAAAATTAAATTAATCTACAATATCATGCGGAAGTACGTTGTATTTTAATTAATATATTATTTGCAGATTTTAAAAAAAATGTATTATTCAAATGTTTAAAAAGTAAAACATGAATATTACATTTAATCAAATAACAATTGTGGTATTACATATTTTGAAAAACAAAATACTTAAAAATACAGTAACAATTCGTGTATATATACATAATTATATATATATATATATATATATATATATAATTGTTTGATATTTCTTATAGTTACTGAGATACTAGAGGGGTCGGTATTAGTAGGGGTCAGTATTTGGAGACTATCCCCAACCACGTATGATATTATGAATTAATTATAATTAATATTAGTTTATGTATTCACGTTCTATAGATAGGACTCCTACACAATAAATTAGTCACACTATCAAGTAATATATGTTATGATGCATCGGTATACCAAGAAGGGTATACCTTTCTGCCAAAAACCCCTAATCTACTAATTGTAAAATGTAGTGTTTTTATTTGAACCAAAAACTACAAAAGAGATATTTTTTAACACAAATATAAAATATACACATGTTATAACTATATTATATTAATGTTATGTTAGCATTTTAAATCATATAATAACATATTTTAAGAGTTATTTATGTTTTATTAAGTATCTAATTAGATATTACATTACACATCGGAAATTAAAAACATCCTTGCCATTACCCCCTCACGATGAGGATCATGCCTTATACCATATATAATAATAATAATAAATAATAATAAAATCAGATTTGGCAATTGCCCGGGTGAAGGAAGAAGCAGAGCTTATCAAGTATTTCACCCTTTTATGATTACGAGGAGAAAAAAGTATATAGGAATATAATTAAAATCAATATATATATATGAATTAATGAATGAATTAATAAGTTTATAGACATGTTTATAGACATGCCTTATAAGGCCACTTTGCAAAGTCTACAGATAATCAGTGAAACCGATACGATTTATTGATTTGATACCTCCTGCCAATATGTGCAATAACATATATCATATTCATTCGGATAAAAATAAAACATAATAAAACAATAATTCAATTTTATTTTTTAAATAAAAATAAAATAATGACACTGAAAAAAAAGAAGGGGTACATGTACATGGGTGCACCCACCCACCCTTATAACGTAGTCGTGGTGGTCGTTCGAGAAAATCGATATTTGTTGGTGCACGAAAAAATGCACGAAAATATGTAATTTTCAATAAATAACGAGTTGCATGGGTTAGAAAATATATAAATAAGAACAAATACATTTTTTATAAAAAAAATAAAAGTATACATTACTTACTTACTTTTTACTTTTTTTTGGTTTTAGGATTACGCAATGTGTGAGCAATCGGCCGTCCGTGGGAGATATTATTTGTTGGGGGGAAAATCATGGGAGAAATAGTATGTATTTATTTGACGTTTGAAGGAGGAGGTTGATGTAATAGTTCGAATGTGGTAGGGTAGGGAGTTCCTATTATAAGGGGTAGATATGGCAATGGAGCGTAGGTATGTTGGGAGGAGTGGAGGGAGTGTAGGTGGGGTGTAGTAAGGAGAAATGTGTTGGAGGATCGGGTGTGGATTGGAGTAGTGGGTATACCCGCATATATGCGTAGATGGAGAAGGAGGCAAGGTTGTCGAGTGAGTTGTGATATATGGCTTTATGGATTGTCAGGGAAAGTTTGTATTTAATACGTTAGGAGACTGGGAACCAGTGTAGTTGTTTGAGGAGAGGTGTAATGGAATCAGAGGAACGACGGGGAAGTAGATGGACGCAGCGTACTACAGCATTTTTAAGACGTTGCAGTTTAATAAGATTGTTGGCGGGGATATAGAATAGTATGTTGTTGCAATAATCGAATAGGGGGAGTATATATCATGAGGCGATGGTAACAGCAATATGGAAGGGAATTGAGCGTCGAAACAGTGTAAGTGGTAGTGGATGGATTTGTACATGTAGGCAATTTTAATATCAAGGGAAAGAGTGGAGTCAATGTGTAGGCCAAATCGGTAGGGACGGAGCCAGATGAAAGTGAACCGCAAATGATTTGATGAATGAGAGTTGCGACAGTGTTACATTTACTAAAATGAATTAGCAACAATGGTGTATCGAATACTGGAAGAATGGAAGTGGTGACAAATGAAACGTAGACCCGAGGACTATTTATACCCGTAAGCGTACAGTTGATGGGACATAAACAATAACAACTCATATAATCTATAGTGAGACGTGAATTAGCGCCATATTCCTGCCAAATATAAACAGTCATAGGTATTAAAGGGATCCATAATCAATCCAGTGCCACAAAACTACAGTATAATTGTCACATTCTAAAAATGCATGTATTCATATACACATATACGGTTATATGTATGTAATACTGTATATGATGTATAATACATTAAAATACATTAAAATGTATAATACATTTTAAAAGTAAAATACCCCAAAATAAAAATAAAGTTTAAGAATGATAACTATAAATAAACAACATTGTTGTATGTCTATTTTATATATATATATATATATATATATATATATATATATATATATATATATATATATATATATATATATATATATATATATTTATATATATATATTATTTAAATATAAATTATAAATAATTATAATTAAATTAAACACATAATCTCTATTTGTATCAGTATAAAATATAGTATAGAAATACATAGGTCTACTCCCCGATATTACTATACTTTATCAATTAAATGTAACCATTCTTTTTCTTATTCTTTTTTTTCGCCATATTTAAACGAAATATTAATATATTTATGAAATAATTATAAAGAAATAACAGAATTGTAATTAAATGCAAACAAATTGTTGTTTATTTATAAACATTATAATAATGATTATTATTTTATTTATTATTATATTTATCCCAAAGAAGTTAAATATAATACGTATAAAAGCATCTTACATTGACTTGTTTCCGTAGAGCTATAAATAAATGCTCAAGCTCTATGTTTGTGCCCAATATAAGTAAATGACTTAGCCCCTCGGATATCTATGATTTCTCGGTAGATATATACATTACATGAGCATAAATAATGATATAGTTGTAGATTTCTCCATGTAATATTTTTAATGTCTTTGGAATTCTCAAATATTGTTCTCAATAGCCTATTGAATAGGAGTTGAAATAAATAGATAATTTTAATATAATTTTAAATATTCATATATAAATAATGCTTTCCAGGTATTTTATTATATCTAATGATTCTATATATTATATATATATATATATATATCCACGTACTCTACTTAACAAACTTAATATATAATGTAAGATTATATTCTATAACTAGTTTTAAGAAGTTTGTAATACATTTAATAATATTAAATTATTCGGTGTCCGATAATAACGGACGGGTTGAGAATGTAAATGAGCGCGTATAGTAAAATATTTGTTATATATACACTATTTAATATATATATATATATATATAAATTTGCGGATTGATATATTTGGCTTGTTTGATATATTTCAAAGAATCTGGTGTAGTTTAATTCTTCTAGTTTTGTAATCTACATTTAATGTAACATTATAATGATTATTATTTTAATGATTATAATTTAATTATAATATCATTAAATGAATCATTTAATAAATGATTATAATAATCCTTATTATAATGCAGATAATAATGATTATTATAATAATACTCATTATTATATTATAATATTATAATAATTATTATTATAATGATTATATCCCGAAGTGAACCCGTAAGGTATTATTTTATAACGAATTATGAATAATTATTATTCAAGGAATATTTAATATTTAATATAATATTATTTGATATTATAATAATATATACCAATAAATTATAGAATTATATTAAAATTATAAATGTATAGATAAGAGCCCTAAACTAAATAGTAAGAGTGATGATCAGGGTCATCATTTGTCTAGCTCTATCCATCATATAATATCCAACCGTGACTCCGCCAATCACTGTTTTAAATAACGATAGCCAAAATTATTGTGAAAGTGTTTAGTTAACCAGTGATCTAGTGCGAAGTGATTTATGAGTATTTTAATAGGGTTTGGGGATTTCGTGCTCAGTGTAAAATTGGTGTAGTTCCTACACTGTAAAACCTACTGTTTATAAATAATTATGTAAATTAACATTAAATGTTACATTGCGCACATGATCACCAATCTGTACTTGATCACTTCGCACGAGATCGCTGTTATATAAGTTGTAACATTTATGCGAAACTGTATAATTCGAATATTTATACAAAACATGAACAGCTATACCACCTATATATGATGAATTTTTTGGATAAATATGTTGTTTATAATGTAAATTTATATCAAATGTACACTTTTCTAATGAAATAAGAGTGATTTAAATTATTTGTATATATACGATGAAAACTAAGTGTTCATTACTAATATATAACAAAGGAATAGCATATTTTAATGTTATGTCCTTAACACACTATACATATCTATGACGCAAGTAATACACGTTAACTTATATTGCATGTAAATTAATAGAAAAATAGAACATTTTTCTATAAAATGCGTCAAAAAACCTATTTTAATTGATTACGTTAATACTGTTAGCAGCGGGACAGGTTTATATTAATTATGTTCAGTATATATGCAGTTTGTTTTTATATCTTTGAGTAAACTATAAATAGTATATTGTAGTAGTGATTATTATTTATGTCCATCAAGGACACTCCATGTTATAATAAATCATATAATGTGAGTTTTTAGAGTTGTATTTTATTCAGGCCCTGATGAAAAGATTCAGCTTGTAACAAAGTTAATGTTAATAATTTATGAAGTATATTATTTTCAATGAACATTCTATCAATAATGAATATTAAAAATGATGTGAATATATATATATATATACATATATCATTTATATATTTTGTTACTATAATAAAAAATCTATTATAGAATTATCTTGTATATTAATTATAGTCTATTATATATAGTATGGTGGATATAATATATTATTTTAAGTAATTATAATCAATTTGTAGATAAAATATAATAAACTTATTATATATATTATATATACTTATATTATTTATACTAATGTATACTGTACATAATAAATACCCCTATTTATTTAACTACTAAGATCTTAAACTAACTTATAAGATTATGTCACTAACTTAGAAATAATACATAAACATATATATATATATATATATGTATATATATATATATATATATATATATATATATATATTATATAATATATTATATAATATATATATATATATATATATATATATAATATTTCTGAATATCATATGGTCTTCGTATTTATATATAAAACTAAATACTATTACAGCAGTAGCAATGGTTAATAGCTAGTTAATGGTTATATGCGATACATACTGATGTGTTTAGATACTTGAATCACATCAGTATGTGTATACTGTACGCTATAAAATATTTTATATTTTATATACCAGATTTTATATTACTAATAAATAGTAATAAAATAATATGTGTTTACATTACTATAATAAATATGTAATTATTTGTAGGATTTTAATTTAATCCTAATTTAATTTATAATAAAATCTGAAATACATTCAAGTTGCTATGTAAACAAATAACATTCCCAACACACAATATGACAGACCCAATATTAAATATGACGAATTCCTATCTACTTTATTATATATCTGCGATTATAATACATACAAAAGATAAATTTATATAAACTCTTAATATTTGTGGTCGATTAGATATGTCATAATAATAGAATGATTATTTAATAATAGATTAC
Organism: Osedax fenrisi; assembly: GCA_964019155.1. Taxonomy (NCBI): domain Eukaryota; kingdom Metazoa; phylum Annelida; class Polychaeta; order Sabellida; family Siboglinidae; genus Osedax; species Osedax fenrisi. Next base: position 40,740,180 of record OZ025240.1, on the reverse strand, counting down.
GGCTATACAGCTGTAAACGTGGCTAATTTACTATAACATATATAGGCGTATGGTGTAATAACTATGTATAGATATGTAATCTTTACTATTTATCAAAAACTTTTTTATAAATAAATGTTAATAAATTAGTAATGTACATAATATGTTGATATGTAAGATATTTTAGATATATTAACAATAGGTTTCATAGGTCTATAGGTGTATCATATTAATAATATTATATACAAGTGTGTTTCCTATGCTAAATATACCCCATTATTTATACTAAACATACAACTAATATCATATGATATATGCAATGTCCTATCACACGCGCAGGGCATTATTTTTCCCCACTCTCGGCTACAATGTCGTCATGGAGCGACTGGCCTTCCGTGATTGGTACAACAGAATAGACGACAACGTCGTACTGGGGGCGTTACCATTCCGCAGTCAAACTCAACAGGTTCAACCCCCCTTAGCCGCAATAAGTCCTATCCTTATATAGTAATGTATCGTTTAATGTTGGCCAATGGCGATATATTATTTGTATTTGTTTATTTTTATTTAAAGAAGGTTTGGTATTATACCATGGTATATCTTTCAAGTATGGGGTTAAACACCTAAAGGTTATCATATACATATTATAAAGTTATCCTACACAAATACACCACATCGGTGTATTTAAAATGTAAACACATCGATTCGATGTATTTGATAAAGGTATCTGAACCCGTCCCGATAGCCGTAGAAAATTGTCTCTATATTAAAATCAAGGGTGTTTATCATTAGGTCAACGATACATTAATATTTAACTACGACGTAAAACTTGATGTTTACACAATAATCGTAAACAATCGCCCTATCATTACCGACACCCGTACTATAACCGCTTACACTATTACAGCTAATCGAGGGCGAGAACATCGGAGCAGTGATTTCTATGAACGAAGACTTTGAATTGAAACATTTCGTCAACACCGAACAAGTACTACATAATATCTATTTATAGAATAGCGAATATACATTATTGACGTTAACGTTACTGTAGTTACCTCATCACTACGTCGCAACTGTAGTGTTATGTCCCTGCTATGACAATACTCATACACAGTGTTGTGGTCAGTCTCTGATACTCTACTTCCCAATTCTATAGACTAAGATACCCCTCCATATAATAATAATACATATATTGAGTTTAATTGTTAGTATCTCGATGGATATCGCGCAAGAATAATTGTTTATTGCAATATCTTCACCTCATAGGCGAGCGTAACATGTAAATATATAGCACGCGTTAAACCCTAGCCAGACAGAACTTATCAGTTTAACAAAGTTAACAAAGTCTACTTAGCTGAGATTTAACATGGACTCAATATGTAGGCTCAGGGCTTATAGTCTCCTATTGAGAAGTCCACATTGACCCCCACTGAGTAAGATACCCGTCTCACTGAGTTTCACCCTCCCCTCGTTAAGGAATGGAAGGATGTGGGCGTGGCCTATCTTCGCCTGCCCACCGTCGACCTAGTCGCCACGCCGTCGGAACAGAACCTACAAAAGGGCGTCGACTTCATGCTCGATCAGAGGTCGAAAGGTCACAGTATCTACGTGCACTGCAAGGCGGGCAGAACGAGGAGCGCCACCTTGGTGGGATGTTATCTTTGTGTGGTTAGCTCTACTACTGCTACTACTAGTGGTGGTACTAGTGGTGGTACTAGTGGTGGTGTAGTAGTAAAAGTGGTGTAATAGGGCCGGCTTACACACTGACTCCGTATTTATTTTCACGTGCGTAAATTGGGTTGTGTGTTTCTTCTTTATGAAATGTTGATATTTATATAATCATGTTTATATTGACAAAATTACTGCCGCTTTCTTTATTCTATTATTAATATATTTGTTAGATAAATAGTACTATTAGTAGTTATAATAAACAAGTTTAACAACACTAAATGTTACAGAGATGATTATTGATAACTTATAAATTTATAAGTTATCAATAATCATCTTAATATCCCTAATCTCTAAACTGTATGCATTCATCACTACTCTATTATATCATGTGTAACTATCATGTGTAACTATTTTCCATTAATTACTATTTCACATGTATATTCGAAACCCTATAATTTCTATATCTCAAGTTTACAAATATTCTATGCAAAAGTTTGAACTTATTACTAGTAAAATAATTATATATATATATATATTAAATATAACTGTATAATATCTAATATCATTAATGTTCTAAATTATATTTCATTAAAGACTATGTGAATTCTATAAATATAATGTGTACTTTGCAAACGGGCAATTATATATTCAAAAATTAGATATAAGGAATTTATATATTTTTTATTGTGTATTTTTACAACATTTTATTATATTATAATGTCTATTGTTTAAGTGGGATATTGTAATCATGCCTCTTTGTTGTGTGTTAGCATGTACATAGATAAGAGAAACATAGTACTACTATACATTATACTTATCTTTAATTGTTTGAATAATTCCATCATTATTTGGCCTATATATAAAGTATAGCAAGTAAACACTATATAATTTAATATTAGAATATGTATTATTATATATATTGAAAATCATAATAATAATATAGTTTTTAAATTGTTAAAATCATGATAAATTAATATATTAATTAATTATAATATTTTATTTAAAACTACCTATATAACATTTCACATAATATAATTGATATATAATGGAACAAAATATCAAATGAATTAAAATATAAAACTGAAATACTTATCATTATTTGATATCTGCGCTCACCTCTTCAAGTAATAAACATAATTCACGTTTACCTATATCTCCTATTGTTCTGAAGATTAGTGCCTATTATAATTATTTTTTTATATATATAATTCGCATTATTAAAATCTAATAGATATATACCAATCTAATAGAGATTCTCTATATACTTTCGCACTATTATAAATATATATATGATAACTTAGCAATATACAATTTAATTTAGTGCTATTGTATTAAAATATCAATATATATATCCATCATATTATTAGTAGCTTAGTCTTATATTATATTTGATTAAATATATGATTAAATATATACTTAGCATCGATTGCACCTGGGTACACTCTAGAATACTCCATGGAAGAATGCTAATCAATTCTTTGTGTAGTAATACAAACGATAGTATACATATGTACTAGTATATTGATTTTGTGTAACTATGTTAATCTTATATAATCTCATATTAATCTTTATCAATATGTTTCTTAACATTATTATTAATTAATATATAAGGTATAATGTGATTTGTGTATGAAAACATAGTAACTTAGTACATGCAATACAAGGAATGTATTGTATTCTTAATAGTGTACATGCTTAATTTATATAATATTTATTATATAACTATTTAATTTATTTATTACATTTTTATTAAATATTAATACATATTAATATACCAAGGACAGGACAGGTCTTCTAACGAATATTTTGTGAAATTTTATTTTCTACTTTAGTGATTTTATCGTATCATTTACATAATGAGATCTAAGAGTACAAATTTGAATTTGACAAAAATCAATGCAAAAACTTGTTATATTATTTTAGGAATGTCGACATAAATAATATAAAAAAACATCATTCAAACCTAATTTATATATAATAATTTGTATGTTTAAATAACATATTTATATAGAAATATAATTTAAAATATAAATACATTTTTATTTGACAGATAAATAAATATCCTCGATTCAAAGATTTAAATTATTGAAATATAATTATATATACAACATAAAAGTATCTAGTTCGGAGTACAACAAGTAACTATTGCAGATAGCGAGTGGCTGTTGTATCCTTGATTGTATATAGAATACAGATTTATATTTTTTTAGAAAAAAATAATAAACCTAATTAAATAAATTTTTATTTACTTCAGCAATATAAAATATAACATATATAAGTATGTAATATGTATATATATATATATATAATTATAAATCTCTCTCTGACAGGTATACGGGTACAGCGTTCAAGAAGCAATGGACCACATGCAGAAAGCCAGACCTCACGTGTGGCTCAGACCTCAGCATATCCAGTCTATCAAAGCGTTTCAAACTACTGATTCTAGCTCTACATAACAACTGCTAACTCCACCCCTATCAACGACTCCACCCCTAATATTGACTCCGCCCCTCTAATACTGACTCAGCACCTCTAATATTGAATCCTCTAATACTAATTCGAAATATATCAATGAATTTGATTACATCCTCAAAAATCAAATAATTATATTAATTATTACAATAATCGACTACGTTTAAGTGAGATTTAAAACACCTTGCCATATGCTATTTAGTATTGTATATATATAATTTTAATTTGCAAAAACAATTCCAATACATTTGCTAATTTTATATAATTTAAGTATTAATTTATTTATATCTGATATGAATCATATCTGATGTCAAGATGTGTGTGCAATATACTTGTATTTATTTATTATTTTACAATTTATGTATTCTACGTATATATCAATAAATAATATTACAAATGATGAAAAATTATCAAATCAATAAATAATTTTATAAATGTATCAATATGAATATTAATTTTATATATATATATATATATATATTTGTTTATACAAGAACTAGATGTTGCCCTCATTTGTGAGATAAATATATTGTAAAAATCAATTATTTTGTTGTGATATCCATTGAGTGATACCTCAACATTTAAACTCACAGATATTTTTAGTATTATTATTAATAAATAATAATTAAAATAAAACAATCATTATTATTTAATATAAAGAAATAATTGTAATTTATTAGGATATTTAAAAATAAATTTTAAAATAAAATTATTAATTACAAATCTAGAAAATTGTATATTAATTTAATATATTGTCAGCATATTGTAAACAATTTTCAAATATTTTAAATAAATAATGAAAACTAGGTTTTAAAACAAATAACTTGATAACTGAATTACACGATTTAAGTATGATATAACGTTACTTTTTTTAGATTATAAAGTTTTAGATAATATGATGAACCAAGTTTAATTTTTATATTCACTCATAGTTGTATATTACATGGTGACCTCTCTATCTACTGTAATTGTTACTTTTTAATAAGTTATCTGATTTTATACTGAATATAGGCTATATATGAAATATTGAATTTTGATTTTCAACGACGGTATATATATCTATTATATATCTTTTATAAATAATAATAATCCACAATGAAATAAAATTTCAATTTTCCCTTATACTTTAGACAATATTAGAACCCTATTATAAGTCTAATGGAATATCATCATTGTAATAACTCGTACTTTAATTATAAACATTAACTAGAAAAATAATGTAATCACATTATTTATAAACATATTTATTAATTGTGTTTAATAGTATGAGTGCAAATAAGTGATGTGTTCTATTATAATACTAGGTTATTCTAAATCAACCATCATTGAAATAATATCTTTTTTCAACGGATTATTATCTTAATATAATTAAATGTTACCATATAAGGACTTCTATCTAACATCTACTATATTCATTTATTCAATATTCCGTACATTACATTATTATTATACCTACTATTATATAATATCATACTATTATTCATATAGCCGAGGTATTTCAGCAAATATATTAAATTGAGTATAATATTTATAAATTTATTGACAGAAAATTGTACACTATAATTAAACCAATAGCTGTATAACCATCAATCCCTCATCCCTATAATGATCATGACTACAGTATTGTTAATTAATCCTGCACTAGAACCAATCTTTTCCTATCTGACATCGAAACTTAATAAACAATAATCACTAAATATCTTGAACATATTTTTAATTTATAAAATCTGTATCTCGTTCTTAGATTTTCTAGTTTTAATTCAGATTATATTAATACCAAATTATTTTTTAAGATATCTTAATAGCCATATGGCTATCATCTCCTCAATCCTTAAACACCTAATATATATCCAATATCCCTACATTTATCGACTTATCTCATTGGTACCATTTCTAAGTAAAATCACTGAACAATTAGATATAAAACATTGTATCTAAATATTATAAACTATTTGATCCTGTCAGAGCATATTTCAACATCCATTATCAGTCGACTCGAAGTTATCCTCTCCTAGCTATGATAGGAATCCTAGCTAGAACACATGTATGTGCACATTGTAAATTAGTACTAATAAATCTGGCAAGTTTCTTTGTCGCTATTAACACACATACTTCTTTCTAACCTCTATGTTCAAGGTCTAACTAGATATATCATAAATTGGTTCATTCCCCTCGAAGTTAAAGTTTCCTGAATATCAATTCTAAATCCCTAATTTTGTTCTATTCACAACCTCAAGTTTATGCTATAATAACAACATACATAATATTCACTATCATAAATTGGCTGTTATCATTCTTCTTCATTTATTATTATCAAACACACACTCTCCAAATAGTGACTGAATAATAGTCTCCAAATAATTCTGACTTAATTAAACATTCCAATACTACAACATCATGTGATTATAACTGGTTTCAATTTAAAAACTCTACTATAACTAAACTAACTTTTTGATTTCATATATATATAAATATATATTCCACATATCTCAGATAAAACTTAATGATAATAAAGTAACTAATTATCAATCTAACAATATATTATATTTAGATACGTACGAGGTAAGTTAGGTATCTATTAGCACATATATAAAAGTTATAACTATTATTTATATTATATTAATTCGAATTATGTTCAATAACAGCTAATTAATTATCATAGCAGCATTAATTAGAACTCTTTTCAATGATATCAATTCGATCGGTTACTATTGAAGTACCATTAAGCATCATAACTCGTTACTTTATTTGTAGTACATATATCTTAATAGTACTAACAAAACCGCAACCATATCTCATGAATGAAGTTTATTTATCCATATATCTACAACTTGTACCCTTTACATTATTCATGACAAATTATATGTATACCCACTCGTAATATTACATATTTTTTATAAGATGAACCATATTTTTTTCTCTTCATAATTTCAACTCATTTCCAAAGATTTTCTTAATAAAAGATATTACACTCTAATGAATTTGTGAAATTAATGAAAAATTGATGCACCTGTACTATTAATATTTATTTTAATCTATTTTTAGTTTATATTTGATTATATATCAATTTGAAAAATTGGTTAATATTATAAATGACAAATTATGTACATTATTGAATACAAATAAATATTGAATTCCTATTTGTTTAAAGAATATTACGTTTATTTTATAATTAGAACTATTTTTTTAAATATAGATCCATGTGTCTGTCGAATATGCATATTCGATAAATAAAATAAATTAACAGATATTTTGTAACATTCTAAAGTATACTTATATTATGTAACAATACTTTGACAATTCGCTATTGAAATTATTTAAAACGATAGTATTGCAACCTATATTTACTATTCATTGTTACCATTCAGCATTACAATTTGTTTCGTATAAATAGATACAAGTGACGTATATTTTCTTCGCAAAATCATTGTCTACTAAGAGCTCTTACTATACTTACCATATGTATATATTGTTATAGTAACTTTAAAATACAGACCACTGCATATATTAGTGCACTTTCCCACCCACCTCATGGCTACCATGTCCTACTGGAGTCAAATGATGTATCCAGTCCTGATGATGCCATTTCATGTGATGGCTGTGACAACACCATTCACTTCAAATACCTATACCTATCCTTGCCAGCTGAGTGTCTATCCCAGAATATGCCAAAATACGTCAGGGCTAGTTTCTTCCTTCCTAACATTGTGTTCAAATGTGATTTATGCACCAATAATAACATATCCACTGGTAATACCTTTAGTAATGATAATCTTAACAAATTACAAGTTGACATTGAGTCTCTTACTACCCAATTATCCTCCTTCTCTCCCTATTCCATTGACTCCGCCATCCTAGAGTCACTGTATTCTGCTATATCATCTCTTCCTGGTGCCCTAAATTAACAACCAAATATTTCTCTGCCATTGTCGAATCGAATTTACCCCCGTCCCACTCTACCTCCACCCTACTCTACCTCCACCCTTCTCTCCTGCGCTTCCAAACCATCCATAATCATTGAGCATATCCTACCTACTCACAGAAACCTTTCCTGTTATATACTTTAGTATGTTATCTGTATATTGAAGATAATAATGATTAACGAGAAACAATGTTTATTATGGATATGTGTAGGTATATATATCATGCGTGAATCTAAGCACCACAGCTTAGATTTACGCACGATATACACATATCCATAAATTATGAACCATAATAAACATTGTTTTTCGATAATCCTTATTAGAATTCACTATACAGATAACATACTAAAGTATATAACATTACCTACATTAAATCACTATTTGTCCACCTTCAACTAGACCCCATCACCATCACTGATTACTCCTTCATATCTCACTATATAAACTTAGTATTATCTTCGTCATATGAGATCGATACCCTTTTGAACTCTAGGTCACTACTTCAGTCATCTACCTATAAATCTCATATAATATAAATCTCATAAGTCAATACATTGACCCTCCAACCAAAAATGCTGGTTGCATTATCTTACATGCATCAAAAGTCCACTATCATGACCTAAAGTGTGTCTTTAATAGACGTACCCTTACTTATAAACTTCGTTCCCCCTCATATCTGATAGAATTTACGGGAAATCCTTACCTGTTCACTGATATTGAGCTTGAGTCTTGGTCTAAATTCTATGACTCTTTCTGTAAATCCTCCTGTACTAATGTTAAACCTTCGGATTGACTAAATATATACTCATCAATGACTACTCCTTTCTACTCCTCAATGCGAGATCAGTCAGGAATAAAGTTGATTTAATCACTCAATTAATCATTGATTCTAATTGCTCCATATCTGCTATTACCGAGACTTGGCTTACAAATGATATATATGATTTAGCATCTCAATTAACCCCACTGGCTTCATATTACTACTAGCTAACAGACCAACACCTAACCGTGGTAGTGGTCTTGCCCTGTTGTTCTCCACTGAGCTTAATCTTATTTCCTCTTCCACTCCTAATTTCTCCTCTTGTGAAATGCTGATCTGTGACATTCAGTTCCCCTCCCAATTTACCATTGTCTTTATAATCATATATCGTCCACCATCAAATTCGGTCTTACCTTAATGATATCTCTATCATTTTAGAATTCATGTCTACTTATAACACAATTATTCTTAGTGACTTTAATATTCAAGTGAATACTAATAATCATGTTTCCCTTTCTCTTAAGAAACTTATTTTTGAGCACTCTTTAACACAACACATTCACTTCCCAACTATCTCTATTGATAACATCATTTAGCTTGTTTTATCTCCATCTGATTCAAATTTAATTTCCTCTCCCACCCAAAGCACTCTAATCTCTGATCAATTCGTTATCCTATTTGTTGTACAGTTATCAGTAGTGAACAATACTCGACCTCCTAGATACTTTCGAAAATCTCCTATATAAATCAACCCTTATTTATTAACTCCGTGTTTGATCATATGAATAATATAACTTATCCGCTCTCTGACCCTGACACTCTCTTTGATGCCTTAAATATGGCATAATCTTGATCCCTTGACTTGTATGCTCACTCAACTACTCTTAACTACCGTAATCATTCCAAATCCCCCTGGTCAATACTGAACTCATCCATATGAGAAAGTCACTTCGTCGTCTACAGTCCAATTATGCTTCTTCTAAAATGAACTCAGACTTGTGTTCCTTTAAAGTATATCGCTCATTATACATGAAAAAAAACTCTTATCCACTAAATCATCATATTTACTGTCTTGCTTTATAAATATGGCACTTCTTCTAAGCAAGACTACAACCTATCCTTTACCTTTGTAGGTGAATCAAAACCCATGCACCTTCCTAACCAACCGGATACAGTCTTCTGCTCCTCATTTGCTAATTTCTTCCAGAATAAAGTATCGAACATCATCGCAGCTCTCCATAATGTGAATGTTGATATCCTCACTCTCAATTCACCTTCACTAGATTCCCTAAATAACTGGTCCTGTTTCACGCTCCCTACTAGTCCCTATGTTCTCTTTCTAATGGCATCCCTAAAATCCAATTCCCCACTCTATAGAGGGTATACCCTATTCCTCTTTCTTTACTTCGTACCCTTTCGCCATCGTTAATTGAACCCATAACAATGATCATTCATGCGTCCCTTATTTCATCCATCGTACCAAAGATTATGAAACACTATTATATCACCCAAATTATAAAAAAAACTATCCTTAACCACTCAAACATGTCGAGCTATCGACCCATCTCCCAGATTTTATCAATCTCTAAGACCTTGGAGCGAATTGTATCTGCTCAACTTATACACTATATCACTACCAATTCAATTATTGATATTTAGTGCTTACTTACGCCTTCGGAGCACTGAATCAGCACTGAATCTTATAATTAATGATCTACTCCTATCACTTTACAACAAAGCCCCCTGCTACCATGTGTTACTTGACCTATCCAGTGCCTTTGTCACTCTAAACCATGACATTCTTGCTTTACGACTCAATGAAATCGGTATTCATAGTGAAGTTCATAGATGGTTTATGCAATTATTTTACTTAAGGTCTTCTTCAGTGAAAATTAACTCATCCTTCTCTACTCCCTTTATCAGCACTCATGGCATTCCAAAAGGCTCCATGCTTGGTCCTTTACTTTTTATTATTTATATTTTACCCATAAAATCCATATTTTGCAAATATCCTTACATCCACTACCACATATTTGCCGACGATCTACACATTTATTCTTCTTTTCCCATTTACTGTGACTCCAACTCTATTCAACTGTCTATTTTAAACTGCCTCACAGAACTTACTGGTTCTCCCATAATTCCCTATCACTTAATATGACCAAAACTGACACCATTATTCTCTCCAGACCTACCTACCCCCTAATCATCACCCACCCCTTTCTAATATCCCTCCATACCTCACAATACATAACAACTATTCATTTAATAACTATCCTTCTCATGACGCCCATAACCACCACGTGATTTTTTTGTCAATAAACCATTTTATAATAAAATAAAATATTAAAACCTAAATTATATTTTCATCAATGTCAAAAACTATAGGCTACTATATAGACAAGACCTCCTATAACATCGAGGTTATAGGAGGTCTTGCTATAACCTATATATAGGCCTACTAAGTCGCCACAAATAATGTAAACATTCTCTATGCGTAAATCCATTCTTTATTCCAATAATGTGTCATTCAGAAAAGTTAATCTATATGTTACTAATATTAATCTATCTATGTTACAGTGTGTATTGAACATCACTATATTCACTCTTCAATCGCATGTTTACCCATTAGTACAACCTACGTATACGTAGGTTGTTTTAATTCCATTTATTGTTAATATTATTTATTATTATTATATAGGCTATAATAATCGGAGGGATATCCAGAAGCTATGTATATTTTATACTAATATTACCCATATATATATATATATATTTGTGTATTATTTGTAATACATATGAATGATATTTTTTAATATTTTGAATTTGTATAGCCCTATAATGATTAATTGAAATAATGAATAATACATGTATGATACATTGTATACAAGCATAGTGCTATATACCGTATAGGTATTCGATGTACATGTATATGCGTTATACGTGTATATATATATACATCGATACTAAATCTAATAAATAAAAATCAAATACGGCATACATATGTATAGTGTACAATGTACATACGTATACATTGATACATTGAACATATAATGTAAAGTAATCTCGGATGTATTAATAACGCATAGGTATTTACCTATTAACCTACATATTTAGATACAACAAAAGTTAAAACCGTTAAATTCATGATCCATCTTGTTTATTTTCTACAATAATTACACATCACGTGTTACACATCACGTGATACACACCACGTATTGCACAGCACGTGATACACATGCATAATTAACATATACATATAGACATGATCTCGTATTTATTCTTATAATAAATGAATATGGTCATTTTTTCTTATAAGTAAAATGTATATCGTATACTTGCATATCCCATCAATACATGAATAATGCACATACATACACACATACATACACACATACATACACACATACATACACACATACATACACACATACATACACTTCATGTTTAAATAAATTTTAAAGTATGGGATATATTTATTATAATTATATAATCACTATTTATTATTATACAGATAATTAAATATTAATGTATACATAATTTATTATTTGAAAACTTACCATATATGGCGATATATACGTTATATATAACGTTCCATGGCTGATATACAGCTAGCAGTATAATGGTTCATGTGATCGGGTATCCATCATATCATCTGCCATATATAGGAACTCTTATTTGAAATATGTATTATGCTCAAACGCTATCCATATCAGGTGAACATTACGGGAATTCTGCCAATAAGTTGGAATAGAAAAGGAACTTCTCCGTAAACCGTATACGCTATAGCGTATATATATATATATATGTTAATATTATAATCTATTCATTTTCTATTTACATATTTTACCTTTTTAAATAGTAATGTATATATACAATGATATTATCAAAAATTTCCCGAAAGAAAGAAAAATCTTTGCTATTACTTAATTACGTAATTAGTACTTAGTTATTAGTTGTTTGGATGTTTTATACTATAGGTGGACATGAATCATTATATTTTCACAAGTTTTTCTCCATCCGTCACTGTCCAACGTGACTTCAAATAATATAATAAGATACATTTCCATCCAGTCCTCAATGTCGCCATTCAATTCTACCTATATATATACCTATAGGTATCAACTGCTTCGATGTCCTCTCATATATATGTATACGTAGTACTTGCATAACCGTGTTAATATGTATGTTAGGTAATAATATCAATAATATGTTCATCTACATTGAAGTTTATCATTACTTTCTATAGGCTGTCATGTCATACTTGGTTACATGATGTTATGCTACAGCTTTGTGTTGTGTTGTGTGTAATGTTCAGTAGTTAGTCTATGTTTATATATGCCATTTATTTTTCTGAAACCGGTTTATTCCTCATCTAATATATTTTCCGCTATTGTGTTAAGTCAGTTTAAAATTATTCTTAATAGAGCATTGTTAATAAAAATCAGTCTTTATCAGGCTTATATATAGTTCGGTAGTTGTGATCTTTATTATATCACATTTTGTTATTATGGTACGAATAGTGAATCTGTGTATTTATCCATTCGTGTGTATAACATACTTTCTGACAAATTAAGGTAATTACTTTAACATTTCAGTTCCTCCATATGTTAATTCACAAGGACTAATGTATACGCTGTCGATTGTTGTGTACTGACTTCGTTTAACTTGCTCCATGTGAAATTAATATCGGAAGGTTTTATATTTACCGGCCTCTCTGTTATCGAGTATACGTTGAGATGGGTTTATTGGATAACCATAGATTCATAGCAGTACTCTGTCCATGTTTTTTAAATATCTAAATATTCTGTAGGAATATCATTATTTTTACTTTCAATGACTCTACATTAGTTAAAGACTATAGTCAAATCAAATAGTATATATAATACTAATTATATCCTCCTCAATAGATACACATACATTACGTATCCATCTTTTCGTTATGTACTTGTTCTTAGTAGGAGAAATTAACCGAATGCGGACAGTGCCCGAATAAGGACACTCTCGGTATCTCAGTAACCATAAATCCTGCAAATAAATATTTTATTAATAAAATATTCATAATTATATAAACAGTCTAAATAAGTATTTTAATTTTTTTTTATTATTCAAAATAGTGATGATACATCCAATAAACTGATTTTGTATTACATTTTTAAATTTACTATAAAAAATGTCAACTTAAAACCTTTTCAAGAATATACAAACAGATTTGAAATTTTAAACAAAAACAAAGACTGACGGGAGCGCAACATCTCTCTATGAAAACTTTGTTAAAGCTAATGATGAAACATCAAACCTACTAATTACAAAGAAAGAAAAGCTGAAAATAAAGATCATATCTGAAGACACAAGAATCATTTATGCCAGAGATGAGGTTAACGTAGCTTTCAGTATTTACTCAAAAACGCCAACAGGTAGTAACCAAGATACCCTTAGACATGCAAAACAGAAACTCCAATCTGAATATGATAATATTGAATCTGAAGAACTCGATAGAGATATTCAAGATATTGAGCAGGCAAATAAGCTATCCAAACACGCAGCCAGTTGGAAATTAATTAATAAGATTACTGGTCGGAAACTCTCGAAAAGATGTATTATCAAAGCAAGAAATAAGGAAGACCGATTAACAATATGGTATGAATACTTTAAGAAACTCCTAGGTGATAAACATGAAATTAATAATACTGAAATCAAAGTTATCTATCCTGAAACTCTTGATATATCCGTTGGTTATTTTACGAATAGCGAATACACTCAAGTAAAGAATAATCTTATCGATGGTAAAGCAACTGGTCCTGATGGCATACCCCCATAAGTTTTTAAATATACTAACCTTGATGATATAATCCTCGAATTTGCAAATCAAATGCTAATACAAAGTAAAAAACCAGCTCAATGGTCTAAATGTGATATAGTTCCTATTCCAAAATCTGGCAACCTAGAAGAAGTTGGTAACTATAGAGGAATTGCATTAGCAGCAGTCATCGCAAAAATAATTAACAAGATGCTATTAAATCGCATTCAACCGTATAATGACCCTCTATTAAGACCAAACCAAAATGGGTTCAGATCCGGTTGATCTACAATGGCACATATCCTTGCACTGAGAAGGTTAATTGAAGGAATTAAGAGCCATGACCTAAAAGCAGTTATTATTTTTGTTGATTTCAAAATGGCATTGGATAGTATTGATCGCGGGAAAATGCGAACAATTTTAGCAGCATATGGTATACCATCTATCATAACCAATGCAATAGCACTATTCTATGAAAACACTGAAGCGAGAATTATAACACCTGATGGCGAAACAGAATTCTTCAAAATGTCAAAGGGTGTGCTACAGGGAGACACTCTAGCACCCTTCTTATTTATCATAACTCTAGACTACATAATGCGTCAAGTATTTGGTGAAAATTATTACAATATCGGTTTCAAGTTAACATAGAGAAGATGTAGTAGAGAACCAGCAGTCGTTATAACCGATCTAAGTTATGCTGACGATATAGCACTGATATCTCCAGAACTATACCAAGCTCAAGAACTGTTACAGAGAGTTGAATTAGAAGCTGGAAAAATAGGTCTAACGCTAAACACTAGAAAAACAGAAGTTATCGGATATAACCTTCAACAATCCCCATGTATTAAAACAATAAGTGATGAAACAATAAAAGAAGTGTCCAATGCAAATATCTGGGAGCATGGATTTCAAGTTCTGAAAAGGACTTTGAAATCAGAAAGGCTCTTGCTTGGACGGTTATGCACAGAATGAAACGGCTATGGACATCTAACATGAGTAATCAGTTAAAGATCCGGGCCTTTAAAGCTACTGTCGAAACCGTTCTGCTATATGGAAGTCAATGCTGGACCGTAGACAGTAAGCTGAGAAAACGGATAGGTGGATGCTATGTATGATACTACGTATGTCACAAAATATCTCATGGAAAAGTAAAACGAACAACGAAAAACTGTATAATGGTTTACCTAAAGTAACAGATATAATCTCTGAAGGAATGCTGAATCTTGCTGGACACTGTGTACGTCACAAAGAAGAGATGGCACATAATCTAGTTCTATGGACACCCACACGAGGAAAGAGAAGAAGAGGACGCCAGCAGCTTACATTTGTAGATGCTCTAAAACTTCAAACTGACCTTGAGAATATCGATGAGATTCGTTCTGTGATGATGGATCGTGGTAAATGGAAGAAAATATCAAAATTGGGTCGAGCGAGTGCTCGACGAAAGTAAAGTAAGTAAGAATATACAAATGTATAAAACATAAAAATATATTATTAAAAACTAAATAATTCTAAACATTATATACATAATTTATATATTTATTGTTATGTGTTACTTTCCACTGTATAGTTTATACTCCTATAATATTTGTAATTTTCCGTTGATACTTTCCTTTATCATTTTAATTATCTTATTTCATGGCATACATAATGTAATTCATTCGTGATCCATGATTGTTTGTTCTTACTCTCTTTACCCAATAGTTTATCAGTTGTTGCTTGAAATGTATCTGCTATCTCGTTGTAACCCGTGTTGGTAGTTTGAGTATGTATATCGATTACGAAGAGTTTATCATCTATACAATATAACATTGCACCCACCCATAGCACACCCTCACATTCACAGAAAATACTGAATAGCTACGTGTTCAATTCAAAATATCAACTCCAGTATATATGGAAATTCCATTATGGAATGATAATTGCTTTATGAGTATATTTTCCAGTACTAAAACTATAAAATATAATATGTATATATATATATATATATTAATTAATATATATATATATATATATATATATATATATATATATATATATATATATATTAATACTTATCTAGTTACTTAGTCCCGTGACGTAGGCATCGTAGGGGGAGAACAATGTTTTTAATAACTTTTTCTATTTATAACGATCTTATGAAATAACTATAAAGCCCTGTACACACCGCTAGCATCAAGCACGGCGATTTGTTACTGTGCTTAAGCACAGTAACAATTGTTACTGCACTTGATGCTAGGTATAAATTATTATGTGGGTCCAGATAGCGAGCATCAAGTACCGCATGTGTGGCGACTTGTTAATAGAGGCCGGCGACTTGTTAGTAACAAGTTGTTACTGGGTATATTTATCAAAATGGAACTTGTTGAATTTGACGGCGACTTGTTACTAGAGGCCGGCGACTTGTTACTGCACTTGGTACCGCGCAAATAGCTGTTCACATAGCGAGCATCAAGTACTGGCGACTTGTTACTCGAAAATAGAACTTTTGATAGATTTTAGGCGGCGACTTGTTAATGCACTTGATTCTGTGCTTGATGCTAGCGGTATGTACATGGCTTAAGTTGCTGAAGAGGGAGATTAGAGTATTCAAAAATATCATTTAACCAATTTTTCTTTGGTCTTCCTCTTTTTCTATTACCTTCGACATAGCCTGGAAGAATTGTTTTGGACATGGAATCGTGTCGAGTTATATGTCCGAATTTTGTCATTTTCTTTCGCATGATTATATCAAGAATAGATACATACGAGCCGACTTTCTCATTTATTAAATTATTGACCAATATATTCGTCTTTCTTTCTTTATAGCTTATATTCAAGAGACGCCTTTGAGCTTTTGACTCAAAACCTCGGATCTTCTTCTATGATTATTCTAGCAGAGTCCATGTTTCACAGACATAAAGCAATGTTGATAGAACTAATGAGTTGTATAATCTAAATTTAAGTTTGAATTCGATTT
This sequence comes from Osedax fenrisi, assembly GCA_964019155.1. Taxonomy (NCBI): domain Eukaryota; kingdom Metazoa; phylum Annelida; class Polychaeta; order Sabellida; family Siboglinidae; genus Osedax; species Osedax fenrisi. The sequence continues at coordinate 40,722,613 of OZ025240.1, read as the reverse complement.
CTCTGCAGTTAAGAATTTGTTCAGTTGTGCTTCGATTTTTTCTAAAAACCGGCTTGTTCTTCCGCTAGAGTAACTTTGGCTTGTGGAATTAATCTGTTCAATATAATTCTCAGGAAAATTGTGCTTGTATGGCTGATAAGACTTATAGTACGATTGTTTGAGCATTTTTTGAGATCTTCTTTCTTTGGAATAGGGATAATTAGAGAGGTTGACCATAAATCTGGCCACTGGTTGGTGGACCATACTTTCTGACAAAGCTTTGTGATTATATCATTTAACGCTTCACCTCCTCCTTTTAATAGCTCGCTTGGTACATTGTCAATTCATGATGACTTGCCATTTTTTAGACTTTTTATGGCGTGGATCACTTCTGACTTCAGTATTGGTAGTGGCTGTTCATCATCTAGACGGCTATTAACTGTTTCTACTTTGGCTCGGTCGGTTTTATTGGGTAGTTATATAAATCTTTGCAATATTCTGTCCATCTATCCAATTTTGCGGTATCGTCTTCTAATGGTATGCCGTTAGCATCTTCAATATTTGATAATTTCCTATTTGTTGGATTAGTGATTGCTTTTATAGTATTATAAGCTCTCTTGATATGAACACCTCTTTTTAATTCATAATAAATTTGATTACATTGTGATGTCAGCCATTCATCTTTTTTTATCTTTCATGCTTCTTATTATAAGATTGTGCACTATTCTGTATTCCTCGGCATGCTTACTACTCTTATGTTTTTTTGCTTTCAAGCCTTGTCTTTTATCACATAATTATAGAATCTTATCCGTTATCCATGGTTGTTTTCTCAACCTGTATTTTTCTAGAATATTTTGTGCTGTATCTGTTATTGACTTTGAGATTTGTATATAAGCATTATCAGTAGATAATTCATCTATATTAATAAATTATATTAATTATAAAAATAAAATAGTTATTTTATTTATCTATAATCTCTCCTACATTCTCTATAGTAAGTACCTTAAGAATCGTTATGAATTATATATAAAGTAAAACACTCAAAATACTGACAGAGAGACACATAATGGATACACGTCTTATACTCGCAAGTCTCCATAAGCTATAGCATATATGACATATATGACAATATCTAGTGGTCAGTTCTGACCTGTACTATTGCATGATCTTGCCATCCATAATGTACCCTAAACATGCTACTTTAGTATACACATACACACATACATACACACATTCACATACATATATATATTTAAATACACACTATCTATATGTAAATAATTACATATATGCACATATATTCTAACACATTATAGTTAACTGTTCGTAAAAATCATTACAGGTATGCTAATGGTCATGACCTTATAAGTTATTATATATAATAATGTATAATGTTTATCACATTATACTCCTTTCGTAGTATACTCCTTTTATATATATATATATATATATATATATATAAATCCTATAGGTCTAATATAGTATACTATATTAGACCTATAGGATATTTGATAATGTGAACAAATACTAACAATATTGGAACACGCACACACTCACACACACTCACACACACACACGCGCACACACTCAAACACACGTTATGACAACAATAGTTACGAACACGTGACAGCCAGCCTGCACACGTGACACGTGAGCCAGAACCACGTGTTAGTATCGCGCATGCGTTCGTCTATAACCATTTCATAAACAATCATATCAATAATTGAACTCGTCACTGACCACTACGGTGTCTGTCCGTCCGTCAATCGGTCGCAACACCGAACCGGCCGGTGATCTGACCCCCCCCCCCCGTGGAGTCCCCTAACACCGGAATGGTCACTCTCTATAGCGAATGTCCGCAATACCTCCCCACACCTTAGCGGCCAGTGGTCACTACTGGCATTACTACTATAGTTTATACTATATATTACTATAATATACTACAGTATACTATAGTACAGTATACTATAGTACAGTATACTATATGTAGTATACTATATATAGTATACTATATATATATATAGCGCCGCCCTATTATGTCACTTGAAGAGCCACAACTGTAGGTCACGAGGTGCATTATGGGTATACCAGGTGCATTAAGGGTATAACTCGCGCATGAATAAACCTGGGTGTAAGATTTACGAAATACTTATGACTACCGCTTTACCGCTGATTTAATAACAACATATAGTAACTATATTATACAGTAGTATACTATAGTATTATTTATACTATATATAGTATTATATAGTATACTGTAATATATTATAGTAATATATATTATACTAGTTTATTTAAAATAGTATACTATAATATATATAAATATGTTAAATGTAATCGTGTAAAGTTATTAGAATCATCATTGCAGTTACACGATGATACATACTACCCCTATAGGGCTATGGCTCTACTACATAGGGAGAAAAGGTAATCTATCATGCGGGTCGGTATAACATGTATACATCAATCAGTATAACATAATGTGTATACACCCCTATATGGGGGTGTGAAGTAGGGTGGTCTTCAATAGGGTGGGGGTAGGGTGGTGTGTAACCGTGTTTATGATAAATAGTTCTCTTTGTCGTATAGTTCCACATGTCGTATATAAAATATAGTTTATCGAATTATATTAATATATTTTATATATATATAATTGTAATATTATAAGTATATGTAAAATACGGATGTTATTATATAATTCTCATGTAATATATATATATATATATATATATATATATATATATATATATATTATATGGCTTGAAATTCGTAAATTTAAATAAATGGATATGATGATGATGATGATGATAAGGTTTATTAGAACTTATCATAGGGGTTGGCACCGCTCGTAGGTGCATATAACAATATAGAACGAAAACAATAAATAGCTAAATAAATTAGATAAATAAATTAAAAAAACGATAAAATAATATAATTTATAAAAATAGTAATATTGTATGATTAAATAAGTGAATATATTACATCGATGATATGTAAGCTTTGAGGTGTGTAATAAAGGACGGGTGTGAATGGATTGATCTAATAGAGGCAGGGAGGGAATTCCATATGGATGGAACCATATAACTGAAGGCGCGTTTATGGTATTTCAGGTATGAGACACGAGGGAAAATTAGGGAAATGTCACCATTTGATCGTAAGGAAGTCAGTGGGCATCTTAGAGTTAGTAGGGAAGTCAAATAAGGAGGAGAAGTATAATATATTGCTTTATGAGCGAGTGGTAGAAGGTGTAGGAGGGAACGTTTTTGTTGAGGGAACCAGTTGGATATAAGTTGGTGGGAGTCGGTAATGATATGGTCAAATCAATTTATTGAGAAAATGGTTCGTATAGATGCACGAATTATACGATTTAAAGGGGATAATGAAGTATTAGGGATATGATATAGTAGTGAGGAGCAGTAGTATATACGAGAGAGAACGAGTGCGTTTATGAGGACAGTTGTAAGATGGCGGGTTAAGTCTTTTCTTATACGACGAATGTTGAAGAGGTGGTAGTTAGCTGATTTAGATATATTAGCTATATGGGAATTTAGGGATAGGATATATGGTATACAATATATGGTTATGTGCATATTAAGTTAACTCAGTACCACTCATGTTTAATACATGTATTAAGTTCTGAAGAACAATGCATTCTACTGCTAGAATGTATCTTTTGCATTATACTTTGTAGGTAACTATATATTTATATTATGCATACTAGCAATAAGAATATCTCTATATAATCTATAAAGCTAACGCCAAAACCACAGTGGTAAAATATAAGATACCGTTTAATAATAGTATAGAACTTTTTATTATATATAATTATTTTAATTTTATATATTATAATGATCCAATATTTTATAATATGAATTCTAATTTTAAAATTAGAATTGAATATTTGAAATTAAATATTTTATATATTTAATTTAATTAAATTTTATTATCATAGTTTAATATTTAATTGAATTGGAAGTTTATTTAAACGCTTAAACACACCATTTATGGATGTATACTAGGGATGTAAATGATGCCGAGCTTTTGATGCCGAGCCGAGACTTTCATTTTCGGAAAAAAAACGAGCCCAGGACGAGCCGAGACTCTAGCCAAACGAGCCCGAGCCGATCTGAGACTCTATTAAAACGAGCCCGAGCCGAGGTGAAACTTTAGGTAACTGAGACTGAGACTGCATCATGTTTTAGATTTGAGCATCATTTACATCACTAATGTATACATATTAATTCATACATGTATACACATACATATGTAGGGGAAAGTAATCTAATACGGATATTTTAATATTAAATGATATTATCATTGTATGACTCATTATTTGTATTCAACAAATACAATATATTAATATTATATGATTATAGTCATTATTATGATTTTAAAATTTTATTTAATATTTCAATTCAATAAATAACGGGGGTATCCGTATTCGGTACCCATGTTCCTTTATATATTCTTATTTTATATATCCCGAATACGGATATGGACATCCTGTGTTATAATCGGACACCCTATATATGACTAGATAAACTATATATTATTGATGATCCAATCAGACAAATTCAAATTACATTATTTATAATTAATTGTATGAACAATTTATTCTAATTTAATTAGTTAATAATTTATTTGTTTTTATTATTTTTTTAATTAATAATACAATTTTAGTATATAAATAATAACAATTTTAGATGTAGCTTTATTGATGGTATTAATATTATAACGCACGCGATTTTTATGAAAATAAAAATAGTTCATATGCTGCGAGCAGATTGGTTATAGAGAGTCCGTATTAAGACATCTATTGGTGTATATATATATATATATATATATATATATATATGTCTCTATATATAGATACATCAACCTATAGGGTGTCCGTATTAGGAACTTATATGACCTATATATATATGCTTATAACTTAATGAATATTCGATAACAAATTTACAAATTATATATATAATTTTAGAATTCTTTATTTTTTAATAATATAGTGTTATATTTTATATAGATACATTTTTATATTCTTGAGAATGTTTTAAGTTGACATTTTTTTTATTTTATTTTTTTTAAAGTTTATTGGATATATCAGCAATATTTTGAATAATTAAAAAATAAAAAATACTTTTTAGACTATTTATATAAGTTTGATATTTAATTTATTAAACATTTTTTTGTAGGATTTATGTTTTCTGAGATACCGAGAGTGTCCGTATTCGGTTACTTACCCCTACACACATGTATGTATTATATACAATATTGTATAGTATACACTGTATACAGTAGACTCAAAGATTTTCCAAAGGAAAGATATTGCACTTGTGTATATTTGTGTCACCTAATAATTCGATATTGCCATCTAGCGGTATTATTCAGATAATAAGACATTTCTATATTTATTGTAATAGTAAATAATAAATTATATACAATATACATGTATATTGTATTATAATATGTATTTACATGATTTTAAAATGATAATATAATTATATAACAATAGAATACACTGATTAGTTATATTTATATAAACAAATAAAATAAATGATAAATATATTATTATAAATCTAATATTAAAAAAAACTACATGTATTGTATTATATTGTAATAATTTTAAATGTATGTATATAATTAGAAAACAAGAAATTTAAATAAAAATATCACATGATTTAACATTTCATATACTATTTCGCCATCTAGTGTTAATATTGTTTTTCATTTTAAATTTACATTTCGAGGTACTAGAGATAGATAGGGAGTGCAATATCTTTCCTTTGGAAAATCTTTGGTAGACTACTATATTGTTGAAATTCATTGTAACTAACTTGATAACTAATAAAACATAAAATAAGTGTAAATATAACATACAAATATCTAGATATTTATTGTCAGATTAAAATGTATATGAAAATATATTTTTTATTTATAATTTCAATTATCTTATACTCGATAATCATATATATATATATATATATATATATACTTTCGTATTCGTAGACTATAGTATATAGACCATATATGGTATACATTTAATAAAAACAATGATGTTATGTATGTATTTGTTGATGTATAAGTGTATCTTTGTATAACACACATACAAACACACACAAACACATACACACACAAACATACACATACACACAAACACACACATATATATATATACACACACATATATATATATATATATATATATATATATATATATATAGTCAACTCTCGATAAGTCGGACTCGCAAAGTGTCCGGGCGAGATGTCCTACATATCCGAGATTAATAATATCATGCAAATAAGACATGCGACGCTCAGCGTGAGTTAAAGGGTTACCAACATTTGGAATTATGCAACAATCAATAACATAACATATTATATTCAATAATATTACTTACTGAAATTATAATATACATTATTCAAACTAAACATTTCTGACAATTTATAAAAGTCCTACTTATCCAGTATACAAATCATAAATTTGATATAATATGTGTCCGACTTATAGAAAAGTCCGACTTATCCAATCCAACTTATCCGACTTATCCGATTAATTTAACATGGATCTAGATACAAATCCAACGAAACCAACTAAATGTATCCGACTTATCGAGAAGTCCGACTTACCGAGAGTTAACTGTATATATATATATATATATATATATATATATATATATATATATATATATATGCCTATAGGTCATACAGTGTATATAATGTGTAACACATTATATATATATATTCTTTAGAATAAATCATAACAATAAATAGATTATCTAAATAAATTAGATGATATGATTTATAGGCTCAAATTCAAGGTATGTAGGTTACATATTAGTATGTAATACATACTATGTATATATGTGAGTATTTTTATATATGTATATACATTTATATATATATATATATATATATATATATATATATATATATATATATATATATATATATATATATGTGTGTGTGTGTGTGTGTGGGTGTGTATATATATATATATCTGATGTTATATACATATATTAATAATAATATATTCTATAATATAAATTATTTGTATTGTATATATATCTCCTTTATCCTCTCACGTATAGATAACTGTTCCTCACTCATCCTTAAACGCTCCTCATATCGCATATTATATATTGTTCATTCCTCAATATACTCTACATATTGTACCTTCTATTTGTCTACTTCTCTAGTACAAAGATCTTTCATCTATTAGAAACAATGAATTTCATCTTCTATCTATATTTTCATATTCTATCTTCTATTTCATCTTCTATCGGTATACCCCTATTCTCCGTCCCTCGATAATGAATACTCGGGCACTGAGATATATTGGTCCTCTAGGTTATATGCTATGGAATTCACTCCCACTCAATATTATATCAATAAAATCGTATAATATATTCAAGAAATGTATACAACAATTGATCTCAGGTGGCAACTCTATCAATAATAATATTGTTTGTCATTATTATTTTATTTATTAATTTCCTTACGGTTTATTTTATTGTATTTTATTATTAAGATATTTGAAATAAGAATTAAACATATTTTAATTCTTATTGTATGTTATCATATTTATTAAATTATTAATAAAGCAGAGATAAAATACCAACCTATATGTTCTCTATATATAGATATAGAGCCGAAACATTTATCTCTAAAGCTCATAATTGTACAATTGTACAATGGCACGTTCCATTAGGCTAAGCTCCGGGTATATATAATGTATTATATATATATATATATATATATATATATATATATTCATACCGAGAAAGTTGTACCTGCAGGTACCATGCATGGTATGATATGGTAAGGTAAGGTAATGTAATATATATATACGTGAATATAATTTAACAATGGTATCGCGTGGCGTATTGTATTCCGTATCGATGCTATCCCTATGACGCGATACACGCATTACCTAAGACATAAAGGACATTCGTGTCCTATCTATCCTATTATTCTAAAGCACGTGATATCAATAATATATGTAGTTCGCGAATGTGGGGCGCTGGTTTACTACGAGACGCCGAGCTCACCGATTGGTCGGCATCGAGTCGTGGGCGTGGCCCGGCCGTCGAGTAGGCGTGTCACGACGCGTGCCCGCCGAGCGTAATGGCCGAGCTGACCAGTTCCGGTAGAGAATGCTCTACACAATGTGCGACCAGGATTACGAAGAAAGTATGACTGCCGGCATTCTGGGAGATATTTTAAATCGGAATAAATATATAGATGGTTAGCGATGTACTCGATAGTGTGTGTGATATAAGCTGATATATCGCTTATAACTATCGTTATATATAGCTATAGTTTATAGTATAATATATTATACGCATATAGAATATAGCTCATCATATAAAAATATCACATACATTTTATATTGTACGTGTATTTTATATATATAAATATAATAAAATATTATTAATTATAACAGCGGTTATTATTAATTATAATGTATTTTACAAGATTATCAAATAGAAAATAGTAAATATTATATTGTTCATCTTCTTCTGGGTATTCTTGTGTATATATACACAAGAATATTCGATAGTTATATATAGACCATTTATATATATATAGCGGAATAGAGATGTCCCAGGAAGGGTCAGGATAGGTTAAGCATGGATTACCTAGGCAATAGAGAGGTTATATAACCGATAACGTTATACTTGTATAACATGTATTTTAGTTAATATATACTGCAGAGTTGATTTCATGTAACATTTACATAACAATGTTATTATTGTAGTGTCCTGTATATTTAGCTTGTAGCTCTTATATATATATATATACTAGTATACAAGCTTGTATATAAGTAATAATATAGTGTACATATATTACATGATGCAGAGCCTATTGGCGATATATATATATATATATATATATATATATATACACAGATTTTACTTTCATTCGGAAAATATTTACTATATATATTGCAGAGACACGTGGACGATTTTATATGGATCTATATCAATTTTAAGGAAATTGGATATACAAAATAATGGTTACATTTAGTGAACACATAATATGATTCCAACTTATTTATTGCTAGTCGGAACTATATAGGTTTTGTATTTATACATATATACATGCATGTATGTATGTATACGTATACATATGTATGTATACATATACACCAGTGCATGAAATAACATGTTAATTGAGGGGGCAGTTGCCCCCCCCCCCGGTAATAGAAATTGCCCATTTAAAAATAATATTTTATGACCTATAATATAGGTCATATATTTATTTAAATGTATTAATATAGATATATACTGATATACCTACATATATCAATTATATTATGTTTGTATATCAAGTATTTTTATTAATTGGTATTTATTTTTAGAAGCAATATTTACAATTATTGCAGAAATATTAATATAAATTTTAGTGAATTGGGTGCATTCTTAATATTATTTTTAGTGAAATATGATTATTTTACTTTAAAATGTCTAAAAAAAAGAACACAGCAGAAGGATAACATATTAATGAATTATTTCAGGTAAATGTTTATTTTTATATTTATTATTAAATATCAAATGTAAATATTAAATATCAAATATTAGGGTTATGTACGGTTATCAACAAAATGTAAGTTATCAATTTTGTATTATGACTGAATACGCATATTTAATATATTATTTATTATATGTTACATTATTGAAAGTATTACATATAAGTGTTAAAAAAGGCTTTTAAAACAAGTTATTTATAAAAAATATCTAGGAAAAATATATGTTTCGAATAAAATATCAACTTTTTCAATTATAAATTTAAATAAGTTATACAAATTTTAAAACGGTTATATAATAAGAATTATTTCATATACTTATATACTTAGACATATGATGATGATGATGATGATGATGGTTTATTATACACAAATATATATATATAATAGCGAGCGCTATTCTCGAATGTGTTTTAAGTAAACTCTAGTATGTTACTTATATATAATAATAATAATAATAATAATAACTAGTGCGTAGTTAATAGCATAACAATAAAAAGGATATATACAGAATATTCTCTCGGTAAAAAGAATAAAATATAATCCAAATAAAAACGAAAATAAAATGTGTTATAAATTATAATATATAAGTTAAATAAACATATTACGTAATGTAATTTTTAATTATATCGCTTCTTCGATATATGGTTGATTTCCGTATTTCATCTGGAAGATTATTCCACGTAGATGCAGCCATATACCGAAAAGCCCTTCCACCATGTTGTTTTCTGTTGATGGTAGGTAGCGTCAGTAACTTAGAGTTAGAGTTTCTTAGTGGTCGTATACATTTTTTTAGATGTAGTAGGTCGGTTAAGTATGTTGGAGTATTTTTGTATAGAACAGTATGTATTAATTTAGTAAGTCGTGTCTTAATTCGTAAGTCAATTGTTAAAATATTTAGAGAAGACATTAACGATGAAATAGAACATCTATCAAATTTCCTTTTATTAAAAATAAGTCGAGTAGTAGATTTTATAATTCGGTCTAGTTGTAATAGTTGTAGTTTAGTTGAGTTAGTGAGTAAAGTAGAGCAGTAGTCAAGTCTGGAAAAAATTAAAGCATTCGCTAATAGGTAGACTGTTTTAGATGGTAGAGATTTTCGTATTTTGCATAGTTGAATAAGGTGAGTAGTCGTTGATTTAGCTACTGAATTAATATGTGTAGTCATAGTTAAGTCATTTGTTAGAGTTACTCCTAAATATTTTGTTGAGTATTGTGGATATATTATAGTGTCATCTAAATATATCGTGGGAAAGTGAGATAATTTATTAGAAATGTTTAACAGTGTTGTTTTATTTGAGTTAAGAAATAAGTAATTAGTTGTCATCCAATTGCGTAAATCAATGATACAATTATTTAAACGGGAATTATTTATTGGTGACATAATAATAATATCATCAGCATATAAATGATATATGATTTCAGGGTAATTTAGAAATATTCTAGAAATTGGAGTGATATATAAGGAATACAGCAAGGGACCTAGTACAGTACCTTGTGGCACTCCAAATAAAAGCGGTTTATTGGGAGATATGGATTTGAGTTTTATGTTATATGTTCGGTTGGTAATGTAGTCTTTCAGTAGATTTAATGCATCGTTGTTAATGTTTAGTAGCTTTAGTCGGTTTAAAAGTATATTGTGGTCAATTGTATCGAAGGCGGAAGATAAGTCTAGAAGAATTACTTGTGTAGGAGTGTTATTATCAATGTTATGTAGGAGGTTGTCAGTTACGTAGAGTAGAGCTGTCTCAGTACTATAAAATTTCCTATATCCAGATTGATATTTATCAAAAAGACTGTTGCTATTTAGGTGGTTAATTAATTGTTTACTAATAATTCGTTCGAATATTTTAGCTAATGTAGGTAATTGAGAAATAGGCCTGTAATTTGATAGTACATTAATATCCATATTACTTTTCTTTATTCTAGGAGTTATGGAAGCTTGTTTAAAATATGGTGGTATTTTATTCGTTTTTATACAGTCCGTAAGTAATTGTCGTATTATTGGAGTAATAAAATGATTAATTGTTTTAAGTACAGTTGTGGGGACGGGGTCAAGTATTGAAGACGAATTAGTTTGCTTGATAAGAGTAGAAATATCGTCATCGGTAGGGTATTTAAACTTGGATAGTTGGGTGCAGTCAGTAAGTGGTTGATCATAAGTATATGGGTTATTGTTTGATAGTTTCGTCATATTTATTTCTACTTTTGATCGTATATCAATGATTTTTGAAGTAAAATAGTTTGAGAAATCATCTGGTGTAAACGGAATATCGTTAATATTGGTTTTAGTGTTTTTGTATAATAGCTTGTATGCTATTTTGAAAGTTTTTCTTGGGTTGTTAGTAAACGTAAGTAGTTTATTGTTGTAGTATAGATTTTTATAAGTTATTAATTCATGGCGATAAGTTGACCTTAATGATATAAATCTGTTCAAATTATCTATAGAATTACTAAATTTATAGAGTCTTTCTGCTTTCCTAAGATTATTTTTAAGAACATTTAGCGATTTGTTATACCAGGGTATGTTAGTTCTATTAGTAATAGTTTTACTTTTTATTGGTGCGTGAACATTAATTAGTGAAGTTAATGAATCATTGAAATTTGTTATATTTTGAAAACGATAAGTATTTGTAAAATCAAATTTAAATTTATTATAGTTGATTTGTGAAAGTGATCTAAATTTAATTAATTTTTTGTCATCGGTATATTTTTTTCGGAAAGTTATGTTGCTTTTTATCGTATAATGATCGGCTATGGTATTATTGATTGTATGTATATTAGAAGTAATCGTAGAGTCTTGTAAAGTCAATATGAGGTCGAGTCTGTTTCCTAGTATGTGCGTTGGGAATTTAATATGTTGTTTCTGATTTAAGGAGTTTAATATTTTATTGAATTCAATAGTATCGTGTGTAGTTAAATTCATCTTTATATTGAAATCTCCAAGTATTATTGTATTATCGTCAATAGGGCAGTTTGTGAAATAACTATAGTAGTCTGATAAAAATTCGGTTAAGTTGGAATTAGGAGGTCTGTATATTACAAATATCGTTATAGTCATATAACCTGATATTATTTTAACTTTAATACATTGAGAGTCACTTAAGTTTATCTCTTTTACCATTACAGTCTGATAACACTTCCTGATCATTATTCCAACACCACCACCAAATCTATTATCTGTCCTTGGGCAATGATGGAATATATAGTCACTGTGGATAGGGGGATTACTAGAAGTTTTAGTCCAAGTTTCTGTAATACAAATGAAGTCGGGTGAAATAGTATTTAATAAGTCGAATATTAAAATATGATTTTTGATAAATGATCGTGCGTTGATTAAAAGTAGATATGGTGTATTAATATTATCTGTATTTATATTGTTATGTAAGCGTGAATATAGTCAAGTACGCTTAACGTTATTATCACTTATATTTGCAGTGTTATCTTTTGAATCCTTTGTATTTTCGTTATCAGTATGTGCGTCAGTAGAAGTAGATGTAATATTGTCATTTGTGTTTTCGGTATTAGTATGTGGGTTATTTGATTTGTTATCTAGATATGATTTATAGTCTGTACACCACGATATATATTGTTCTTCAGTTGGGACATATGGTTTACATTTCCAGTTTATCATTTCAGTATTTGATATAAGTTGGGTAGGCCTGAGTTCGTATATAGATGTGCGTCTATTAAAAACACATTTATAGTTAGTATTAGTAAGTTTGGCTTTATATGCATGGTAAAGTACTTTTCCACGTTTAGCTGTTAAGTCGTCGATATAGGGTCGTATGAAAAGTCTAGAGAAGGGAGAATCTATAGTTTCAGATTTTGAGTTGAGCAGGGTATCACGTATGTAAGGAGAAGATACTATTATGTTACAATAATGAGAATGAAATGAAATATTTCCAATAGTATTGTAGTGAAGTCTTAGATGACTGAATAGAGATTTTATATAACTAATATTTCTATTTTTTAAATCTATGTGTTCAATTACAATGGATGGTATGGATTGATTTCGTATAGTTGGAACTGAATGTATGTTATTATGTATAGTGGGTCTAGTGCTATTATGTATAGTGGGTCTTATATTATGAATAGTGGGATGAATAATGGATGGTATGAATTGATTTCGTATAGTTGGAACTGAATGTATGTTATTATGTATATTGGGTATAGTGTTATTATGTATAGTGGGTCTTATATTATGAATAGTGGGACTATTCAAATTAGTTTTTAGAATGGAGGAATAGGTAGATGATATGGTTTCATTAATATTAGATAGTGATGCTAATTTAGTATTTATAGCGGTAATACTAGTTGTAAGCTCGTCAAATTTTTTGTTAAAATCAATTGATTTTGATGAATTTTCTCCATTTAGGGAACATGATTTACATGTGAATTTAAAGAAGGGTGATTTTAATATATGTATGGCATATTTAGATTGTGATATATTTGCATAGTCGTTTGGTAATACATTATATTTATAAAGGCATTCGTAATGCAGATATAATCCACAGTCACATTTTATAAAATTATTAGTGGTAATTTCATTACAGGCTTTGCATAACATAATATATATTAATTATAATAGATATATAGATATATTAAATAGAAATATATAGATTATAACAAAATATCGAAATGTAAAATTAATGTAGCAATGGGGAGTTAATTTCAATTCAGTGAATACTTAATTGGGTTATGTAATTATAATGAAATGAAATCAACAATTCGTATATAATAAGTGTATACATATGAATAGAATAATATATACAAAATAATTAAATTCCTAAAAAATCAATATATGAATTTAATCAAAAATATGTCACATATAAATATTAACAAAATATATAGTTGATAATATATAAATGATTAATTACATAACGATTAATATATAATTTTATAAATAAATTAACGCATATATATATACATATATATATATATATTTAATAAATATAATAAAAGTTAGTAGAATAAATATAAACAACTTAAATTAAATTACATATAAAAAATAAGAATAAATATTGTAACTTAGCTGATAAAAAGACGTCTGTACTGTAGAAAGGATAAAGCAAGAATGCTTAATAACTTAATAAAGCATATAACTGCAGTGTTATTGACACATGTGTATGCATATTGAATATGTATATATATATATATATATATATATATATATATATATAAATGTGCGTGAACAATGACTCTATATCACTAAAGAGGTATATATATATATATATATATATATATATATATATATATATATATATATATATACCAACATATACATATATTTTATATGTATACACAATTTATATAAATATAAATAAGTAATATTATTATTTCATGTTTATTACGATTTATTATTATTATAATGCATTATGCATGCATAGCAATTGTATACAATGTACATGTATATATATATATATATATATATATATATATATATATATATATACAATAATGTTTTGTATACAATATATATATATATATATATCTATATTTTAATTTATAATATTTTATGATTATTTTTTTTATAAACTTTGAACGTGTACATACCTACACCTTTGTTGATGTTTATTATTTGTATCTGCAATTTTTACGGTAAATGTATAATATATACACCTATATAAATCCTGGATTTATTTATTTAAAAGTTAAGAAATATCTCCATTAGTTATGTATCCTTAGAATTTTTAGATATAGTTAAAATAAAATTGTTTAGATGAACGGGAGCCATACATATCTTCATATGTGAAGTATTATACTTCAAGTATATATATATATATATACTATATATATAGCCTATAGGCTAAATATAGCTATATATTAATATAGTATATGCTATATATAGAATAAAAATACATAATTTTTCTAAATAATTTATATTTTTTTATTCATTTCTGTAAATATTTGTCTTTCTTTTTTTTTTCTTTTTTCTTATTGTCCAACATCTATATTGTTTACAGTTCGGCTATGTCTGATTGTGTAGTTAAAACTTATGATTTTCCTTTCTTTATTTATTTCTTAGTATTATACTTCTTATACTATTTATTGTAATATGGAGATTGCTATTATAAATATATGTGTATGTGGTCCGAATTAGGAAAATCACTAAGTTACGCATATTTATAATTTAAATAATTACAATAATATATTAATATATTATAATATATTTTAAATTTTTATTATCTTTTTTATATATAATAAAGTGCAATTTTATGTTAATGTGAATATTTTGTAATAATAAATATTAAAATAGTAACATATATAGGAATACTTCAAAATAGTAATACTATTATATAACTTTATATTCGTAAAAATAGTGCATATATAACACTTTTTAACTTAATTGTTAACTATTTAATTATTTAATAAATGTAATATGTAACATTATAATTTATATTACATTAATGTAAAACACTTCTATGTTTTATGTTTTTGATTAACTGATTGCATAATATTGCACCATGGTCCGAATTAGAGATTATCCGATTTCGTGTATTCTACCCAGTCTATAGAATATATAGAATATACACATATTACTGTTTTTTATATATAATAATAAAAAATTCATAATACATATGAATTAAGAATACTGTAGTATGTTTATTTATATTTATATTACTATTATAACTATATATATATATATGTATATATATATATATATATATATATATATATCAATAGAGGTATTAATATATGCATATATAAAATACTAAATATAGTGAAAAATGATAATGATGTATATTATTATTATATATATAGTATAATTATAATATAAAATTAATAATAATATCAGATTTATATATAGTATAAACTATAGTTGATGACCGAGATCAACATTATATGACATACATAAAATAATATATTATTATTATTATTATAAATACTATATATATAGTAACAAAAATCCGCATAGAAATCTGATATCTTCAATGAATATATTCATATACGCAGTAGTATTACTTAGTGTTATCAAAGGGCTTTGGTATTATGTTGCTGTTGTTGTTAGTCAGTGCCCAACCATGGTTTAAACATGAAGTTTTGTTATATTATTTTTTGTATTTATTTTATAATAATCTACATATATATAAATAAAATATAAAATGATATATATATATATATACCATTCGAGTCGATATATTAATATGCTTTAAAAATCATATATTTTGTCATTTCTTATTTGTATGATTAGCTGTATACAACTATGTATACAACTTCTATAGAATGCTATAGCATATTTGTAGCATATGAATGTGTACTGTATACAGTATATGAATATATTATTACAATATATTATTCAGTATACAGAATGCTTGAGGTGTTTGTATATAATGTATATATTTGTAAGATATTCAATATAGTGTATAATATATATATAGTATAACGACAGAAATTTTATTTTTTTTAATTTAATATTCATATATATATATATAATATATATAATATCTAATATCATGTATATAATATATATAATATCTAATATCATGTATGGTGAAAATTGTCATCAAAATAAAATAATATATTATTCATATTTGTGTACATCATTAATAAAATGTATAATTTATATAACGATATATCATTATTATTATATATATTATATTATTATAATATATATTATTATTATTATTATTAATATTATTATTAATAATAGATTTTATATTATATTAATATAATTATATTTTAATATTTGTATAATTATATTTAAATATATTATTATTATTAATTGTATTAGTATCATATACTATATATATATACTATATATATATATTATATAGTATATAGTACTCTATAGAGTATAATATTATTTACATATATGTGTTTATTTATTGAGTGATTACTCTTAAATGATTAAGAGTAAAAAAAAATGTATTTAAGCAAATATATCGTTGAAAGTATAAAGTATAAATATTAACTAACCATAACATACGTTATGGAATTAAATAAATAATAATACGATATCAATAACAAATAAAGAGAGTATAACTATTTACTGATAACTTAAATTAAACACAAATAATCTAAAATATAATAAATACACCCTCTCTTTTGGTATAAATGATATTTTATGCAGAATCAGAATATTTGGACAATTCTTTCACAATATGAAATAAAGAAAATAATTTATATACCTACTAACATTATTAATTATATATGTTATATTTAAAATTTAAAATTTTAAAATATATTTTATATTACATTCATAATTTTAAATTTAAATTACAAATAATTAAACTATAGTGATGAGATATCCGTGTAATTTTCGAGAGGTTTCGAGTAATTCATAAGTGATACGATTCCGTTTAGGGTTCTAGAAGATCTTGACTAATTTCATCGTAATTAAAAATTAATTAAAACATACTAAATAAAAAATATATGCCAAATTTATATTTAAAATTAAATGATATTAATAATTAAATATATTACTATTATTATTATTAATATCATATTTAGGCAATTCTATAGTATCTATAGAAATCCTATAGGATACTTATAGAAGCAGTGTTGCTAATTACCCCATGTATTAACATGATAAGTTTCATTATTGATAAGAATAATAAATAAATAATAATGTTATAATATTACGACTTCCTGTTTACATATTTATTATATAAAAAAAATAAAATATATAATAAAATATAATTAAACTTATTATGTAACTAAATGTAATAATTATATAATAATATAAATAAATGATAAAATAATAAAATTATAATATAAAAAATATAGCAAGCATTAAATAACATAAAATAAAATAAAACATAGAGGAACTATAGTTCCTTCATTTATAAATAGGAGATAGCCAAGATTTAAATCTAAAAGAAACTAAAAGAAATAAGATAAAAAAATAAAAAATATATTAAAAAAAATATATGTGGTTATGAGGAATTTATGTAACTTAAACCGTTTATAAACCTAAATAACTATAACTAAACCGTTCCTAATCAAATATTTTAGAATCCGAACCGGTTTCGAAACCCAAATATTGATTACATAACCGTTTCGAATCCGCAGAATTGTGTGTCATCCCCTCACTACACATAGTACTGATTCATATTGAAACTAATTGACAATAATTATTATGTTTGTATTAATACAAATAATAATGTAATAATTGAAAATTTGTAATATGACATTATAAATTTATATTAAATAATTATTATAATATAATACACTCTAGTAGAGTGACTATACATCTACAAAAATGAAGAGATAGTGCAACAATAATAATAAAACCTGACTTAATTATAAATGTAAAATTATAAATTTCTGTCAACAAATTTTAACAATAATAAACAAAATAGAATTTGTTTATTTTATTATTAATTAAATAAGTATATATTATTATTTCAGTATATATACTATATATACTATATATTTATATATAATGAATTCCGTAATTGGGAAAGTAATCTAATACGGAAACTTTGACAATACATGGTCTTACCATTTGTGACTTAATATTTGTATTCAAAAATTACAATATATTAATATTATATGATTATAGATATTATTGTGATTTTAAAATTTTATTTTGTCTTTTATTCAATAGATAACGGGTGTGTCGTATTCGGTATCCATGTCCAAATACGGACACAATGTGTTAAAATACGGACACCCTATATACCACTAGATAAACTATATATTATTGATGAATCAATAAGATAAATTACAATTTCATTATTTATAATTTAATATAATTTAATATAATTTAATTATAAAATTATTTATTTATTGTTTAATTAATAATACAAGTTAAGTATCTACATAATAAAATTATCATATTTAGCTTCATTGGTGGAATTAATATTATAACCACGCGATTTTTATGAAAATCAGAATTTCACACGCTGCACGCTGATTGGTTATAGGGTGTCCGTATTAAGACATATAGAGTGTCAGTATACGGTCTAATTTATTAAGGACGTATATTAACTCTAGAAATATATGCTTATAACTTAATTAATATGTGATAACACATATATAAATTATGTATATATTGTTTAGAATTCTATACATTTTAATAATACATTATTATGTTTTATATCGATACATTTGTATATCCTTGAGAAGGTTTTAAGTTGACATTTGTTTTTATAAATTTAAAACTTAACAACAAAATCAGTTTATTGGATATTCAGAAATATTTTGAATAATTAAATAATAAAAAATACTTATTTAGATTATTTATATAATTATGAATATTTTATTCATTAACATTTTTGTGTAGGATTTATAGTTTCTGAGATACCGAGAGTGTCCGCATTCGGGCACTGTCCGTATTCGGTTACTTTCCTTATTAATTATATTTGTAAGTGTGTTCTAATAATTTTCTATACTATATTAATTGTTTACTATCATGTATATAAGCTGTAATTATATCATTGTCATTATTTGAATTATTAACAATTGTGGTTAGATCTATGTTCAACCAGCTACGTTCAAGTGATTCAATTTTAAATAGTCCAATATTTCTTTATAGATATAGTATGCATATCACATGTGCATTGCACATGTGATATAATCGTATACCCTACACATCTTGTAATTTATTTTCTATTAAATAACCTCCGTACTCTCAATTTGGTCATAGAAATATGATATTACGATTTGTACCTACTTTTAAAAAAGATGACCACATTATATTATTATTGCATAAACATATTTATACTATCCTTAATATATGTGTATGTGTTACATTCTCCATATATATGTTATATAGGCAAAGGTCATTGATGTATAGAGGTGATACTATATTACATACGTACCTATAGGTATACTTTGTATACATATACGTATACAAGTACGTGTACTAGTACCACTATAGTATCACTACTAATACATGTACACTGAACACTAGGGTAGACCGTTTTTGAAAGTTTTGCTAGCTCGCTCACATTATGCATTACGCATAGGTCATAAATGTCATAATAAACATATTTGTGAAGTATCATCACAAAATATTAAAATTGGTAAAGCAAAAGCACTTTAATGAACAAATATTTGCATTTATTATTCAATGTAAATTTCTATATATAGAAAATGTTACTTATATATTTTGTGTATTTGTGCAAGTGTGCGTTGTCATAAAAATAAAATATTTGGAAAACACGTGTATAAATATATTATAATATTAATAAAGTAAAAAATTACGCAAAAATTTCAAATTAATTTAAATTTTTTTTATTTTTTAATAAATATAATTTATTCGATTATTTCGTTGATAAATTATTTTAATTAAGCATACACATTTTTTGTGAGCCTATAATAGATATTTACGAGATATAATAAAAATATTACAAAATTATTCTGCTAATTATTCTAATAAATTTTTTTTATAAAACTAGTTTATAGAAAAATTGATTTTTTTTTAAATGCTCAATAAAAGTCAATTTTTGAATAATTATATGCTATTTTTATAATAATAATTATAATTTTATATTCAAATAAGGATAATAGACATATATAATATAACATTTTTTTTTATTATTCCATTGATAATTTTTGTATTCGATTTAGAAAAAATTTAAAAATTAAATTAAAATTTCGCAGATCGGTTTAATTATTTTTTTTTTTAATTTTTTAATATTGTTAAGGATGTTTTTATATACTCTATATGTTAAAAGACAATTTGTACTTGTACAATTTTGATCTTTTCATATATCTGTAATTTAAATTTGTTTGTTAATTTTTGATGTAAATTCTTATATTTTTTAAATATAGTTTTACTTTCGAATTTTTTTTAATATATCTTGAATTATTAAGATGAGTTATTCCGTGAGAACTGGAACTTTTTATGAATGGAACTACAAATATTACCAAAACGGGCTACCCTAATGTACATTTTACGATGTACATTGCATGTACTACATGATGTACATTGTACATGCATGTAGTGGTAGAACATTGTACTATTAACATATATTTAACATACACTAATTTTTCTTACAACCCTTTCAATGGTTTTCTGCAGTAAATATTAGTCTAGAATACCATAATTGTTAACAGTAGGAGAGACTCTTTTGGTAACATGTTTAGTTCCCTTCATAGAAAAGTGCAACCTATCTCGGAATAACTCCTCTTAATAATTCTTGATATATTAACAAATAAAATATTGAAACCGACAACATTTCTGAAAGCTAAACAATATTTAAAAAAGATAGGATTACATTTAAAATTACGGGAAAAAAATAAATTACAGATATATGAAAGGAAAAATTGTGTACAATTAAAAATTGCCTTTTAGAATATGCAGTATATAAAAACATCCTTACAAAATTGTTAACATATATTTTTAAATAATTAAATCGAACGGAAATTTTAATTTATTTTTAAATTTTTTCTAAATCGAAAAAAAAATGATCAATGGAATAATAAACAAAAAATTTATATTATATATGTTATCATCATTATATGAAAATAAAATTATAAGTATTAATATAAAAATATCATATGCTTATTCAAAAACTTACTTTATTGAGCATTATAACAAAAAAATAATTTTTTTAGTATATTAGTCGTAAACAAATTGTTTGTTTGTAAGACAAATACATGATTTTTTATTATACCTCATATCCATAATAAGCTCAAAGTGAGATGCGTAAGCATAAATAATTATTTAAAATGATTTATCAACAAAATAATCTAATAATTTATATTAATATTAATATACAAATTATAAAAATAATAATTAATTTTAAATTGTACGTAATTTGTTACTTTATTAATACTTTAATATATGTATACACGTATAAGTCAAATATTTTATTTTTATGACATGCATTATGCACACTTACATAATTACACACATACATAAAATACATAAGTAAAATCGAAATTTACATTGAATCATAAATTTAAATATGTATTCATTAAAGTGCACATAGCTTTACTAATATTAAATATATTTAATGAAACTTCACAAATATGTTTAATATAACATTTATGACCAAATGTGAGTTAGACAGAAACACTTTCAAAAAGGTCTACCCTATAGGGTACATTGTACACGTAAGGATACCTATACGTCTGCTATTTGATCATATGCTATACTATAGTCTCCTGTAGGCAATACACGTATGCGTAGAGATACTTGTGTGTGCATGTGTGTGTGTGTGTGCGTATGTGTGTGGTATTGTGTGTGGTCTTGTGATGTACAGTATACTGTACACAGACCGGGGGAGACGTATACATTAATAATATAATGTATGTGTGCATGTGTGTGTGTTTGAGTGCGTGCGTGTGGGTATGTGTTGTGTATCAGTGTGTGTGTAATGTATGCGAACATAAGATCATATATGATCAATCCTTATAAGGAATACCATATGATCAAGCAATATTATAAATGTTACATTATAAATTATAATACATTTAAGATTTATCTATAATATTATATATCACCAAATATGCCAACCTATAGGTTTATATAGGTTTATAATAGGCCAACCTATATATATATATATATATATATATATATATATATATATATATATATATATATATGTGTGTGTGTATTGAAATTATTAAATATAAAATAAAAATGATTATTATTAGATATATGTGTGTGTGTATACGTGTAGTAGGTATGCGATGCATTAGTATGTGTATGCCCTATATAGGTCACTGCATATAGGTCACTGCATACCTATATGTGTCAGTGTATGTGTGACATATCTACATATGTGTGTGTGTGTGTAGGCGTACTGCATACACCTATTGAAGTCACATAATGTGTAGGTGTGTGGTGACCTATATACCCATCTCTTGATTAGTATTGATTGAGAGATATATCTCTACCTAAGGTGTACGCATAGTGTACGTCGCGCACACACACGCGCGCACACACACACATATACGCACCTAGTACACACCGCTGTGCGCATGTTCTCTAGAAATGGGCGTTTTATTTATGAACAAGGGTATCAATAATACATGCAAGTGTTTTTATCTGTTGGCTGCATCTATCTTATGTGTATACGCACACACACACACACGCACACACATACACACACATACACACACTAACGCACACACACGCACACTAACGCACACACACATCGTATTCCCGCTTGTATCATGCTAGTATACGTGTGTGCGTAAGAGCGTATTCACACACGTAGGGGCGTCGGAACGATATTTTTTATGGGGGGGGCTATTTATTTATATTTTATATTATATATCCTATTATTTATTACTAATATAATTACTAACTATATCTTATTAATATCGCATACCTCTTTAGTCTATGTTAACCCTTTAATATGCAATTAATACTATTTAATTTGTATAAAAATGAGTAGGAATATATTAGAAAATAAATAATAAACATTACATAATTTATTATTATATAAATATAGATTATTATTTATAAATATACCCATCTCAATTGTGTGAATTATATTTTGATTGATATTTGCCAATACTAATGCATTTAATCTACTATCTAGCATATTAGATCTTAACAACGTATTTATTATTCGTAGCTTACTAAATCCACGCTAACATGACACAGAACTTGAGGGGCAAACCAATAAAATGTGATCAAATCTCTTATGCCAGAAAATATGTTTTGAATTTTAGAAGATTGTTCCATCATGTATATGTTTATCCTCATCAGATGTTATTGAACTTATTGATTGATTTGAACATATGGAAATTCGATGTTTCAATCGTTAATTCTTCATAAATTTTGTAATAACATCTGTTTAATGTAGAAAATTAATAGGATTAATCTAAAAAAAAACAAACCTTTTTTCATGAATTATATTATTTGTAATAATGATTACTTTAATTTATAAGAATGTATAAATAATGTTTTATTAGTATAAAATTTGGTTTTAGTTTTCATCATTATGTAATTAAACAACTCAGTATATTTTATTCTGTAAATATTAATGATATAGTATATTAACATATTAACTGATAATATCTAATCACATTCTTATATTAACATAACATTATAATGTTATCTTATTTTATCTAGATGAGGTTACCTACCTTACATAATCTTTTGAACTTTCATTACTATTCATCTCATACATATTTATAATAATTCATATTATATGTGTTATTATTATTCTCTGAATTAGATATACTTAGATATACTTAGAAAATTAAATTACATATATTTAAAATAAAAATAAATTATTATAATATTTTATTATAAACATTTATTATAAGCTATTTTGTATTTTATAAAATGTTTTATATAATATGCTTATAAAAGTATGTTATTAACCTTGAATCAATATAAAAACTTGTATATATAAAATATAAAATACTTTTGTTTATATATATTCAATGAATGTGTGCAAATTATTTCTATCATTATTCAATTTAATTAGAATCATCTTTACTATTATCTGATCCTTTATGTTTATTTATTATTGATTTTTATTATGATTATATAAAATTATAATCATATATGCTTTCAAATATATTTTTTATAAATGTTACATTCAATAGTATTTGTTGGTATCATGAAAGCTTTCACCTTCATATCCAAACTTTCAAATATCAAACTTTAAATATTCATAGAACAAATATTTGACTTATTCATATTTTTTAATAATAAATTTGCAATATATTTGTGGTCATTGGTAATATAATACAATTCTTTATATTATTTCAGTGCATTGATTAAACCACTATATTGATCTAATGTTGTTTTAATACATGATTTTCGCAGTACATCTTGTTGGGAATATTGGTTTCAATGTATTTGCTTTGTTATTATTAGTATTATATATAATCCGGAATTTGATCGTTTGTTCATATAATAATCCCACATCATGAACCACTCAAGGCTTTTCTTATATTTATATTATTATCTAATGATTATGCTATTAAGTTTATGCAATGAGCTCCACATTATGTATAAAAAGTGAATGGCTGTCTATTCATTATTATAGTCTTTACACTATTATATTGACCAGACATATTAACTGCACCGTCATATGACTGTCTTTTTAATTTAGAAATAGGCAAGTTAAGATGTTAAAGTTCAGATAACATTAAATTTGCTATATTTAAGTTGTATCCTCAGTCATATTGCATATTAATATGCATATGTCTTTAATTTCTAGTTTTTATGTCAAATATCGAACCACCAAAATGTCCTGCTCACTTCCGGATATATCTTGAATTCCATCACATTGAATTGAGAAACTTCCATTAATATCTTATAATCAAATATTTAATAATTCAGATTTATGATATTTTTAGTTGAATAATTTCATTCTTAATATCGCCAGATAACAAGTATCTCTCAGAGATTCTCTCATGAATATTATCATATTTCATAGATGGGGGGTGGGGGGCAAAATATACTTAGCCCCCCCCATATGTTTGGTAACATTCTTTGACAAAATTGTTATTAACAAAGACAATATACAAGATTTAATATATATAACATTTATTAATACACATTTCATGGGGGGGGGTGGCAAAACATACTTAGCCCCCCCCATATTTTTGAATGGGGGGGTCCGATACCCCCCGCCCCCCCATGTTCCGACACCCCTACACACACGTGTGCGTAATGCATTACACACAATAATGTACGGCTTCTTTTACCGATAAATACACATACGTTTCATTAACGCGTTCACAAACATACTCGCGTGCGGCGCAAGGTGGTCGGGTATACCGAGCTTACCGTACGACACCACGTATGTGTGAGCTAGTATATGTTTGTTGATGTATGCTTGTTTATATTTTATGTATTGAATACCTTAGAATAAATAAATAAACATATATATATATTAGATATTGAATACATGTGTTATCGATTCTATCTATAGTATATAATATATCTATAGCTATAATGGTTACTGCCTTCGCGCACATATTATGTCGTGAATTATCTATGCATCATGTCCTCTAATATACATCATGTCCTCTAATATACATCATGTCCTCTAATATACATCATGTCCTCTAATATACATCATGTCCTCTAATATACATCATGTCCTCTAATATACATCATGTCCTCTAATATACATCATGTCCTCTAATATACATCATGTCCTCTAATATACATCATGTCCTCTAATATACATCATGTCCTCTAATATACATCATGTCCTCTAATATACATCGTGTCCTCTAATATACATCATGTCCTCTAATATACATCATGTCCTCTAATATACATCATGTCCTCTAATATACATCATGTCCTCTAATATACATCATGTCCTCTAATATACATCATGTCCTATAATATACAGCCAGTCGTATATTATAGGCGATATTCGCCTTTGAATGTTCGCGGAGGATAACCTCTGTATGTATGCGCGTGTGTGAGTGTGTGTTAGTGTTAGTGTGTGTGTGTGTGTAGATGAGGTTAAAGGCACATAAAACATGCGTTTATAACCGTCATCCATTACACACGAAGCCAGCCTCTCGTAAAATTACTAATCATAATAAATACTAGTTCCCCCACTGCCCTAGCGAGAGAGAACAATACCTGCCGCCGGACGCCTAGTGGATACTACGCGACCAATAATTAGCATCAAACGCTGCCGCTAGGGGGGAGGAGATAGCTAATTAATTTACTGCGGTCTTTTGATCGGTGGCGCGCGCCGGGCGGGCGCGGGGTATTGTTTTCATTCGGTAACCTATCTCTAGGGAAACCGAATAAAGGGGGCGTCGCCGTACGCCGGAAAGTGGGCGTAACGTCGAGTGGGCGTGTCCGACTACTATCGAGTAGGCGTGTCCGACTGAAGTGTACGCTGTCGGTGCCTACGGAAGACAACATGTTGCCTCGCTGATTAATAATTTACACGCATCGCCGCGAGAACTTTCACACCGACGTGTGAGATCAATACATTTAGGTCTGCGGTCCCCCTATCTCTGTCTCTATCTCTATCTCTCTGGCCGCCTCGCTATTCTAACCTTTGCGTATTGTTGCAAGGCCGTGTGTAAATCAGTTTTAATTGTGCGGCGCGGATATAGTAGAGCGCATTACCTATAGGCCTTATAGAGTTATATGGCTACATAGAGCTACGTGTATTCGATATCCTATAGGATTATCCCTGCTGGTGACTTCTTGTTGCTTGATTAATTAATTATAGGTATTATAAAAAGTATGCTAAATTTTACTATAGCTTATATATATATATATATACAGTCAACTCCCGATAAGTCGGACTCGCAAGGGACCGGGAAAAGTGTCCGACTTAGCGAGATGTCTGACTTAACCGAAATTCAGAATATCATGCAAATAATACATGACATGCGAAGCGCGAGTTAAATTGTTACGGAAATATGGAATTAGGCAACAATCAACAACATAACATATTGTATTCAATAATATAATTTACTAAATTATAATATTCATTAGTTAAAGAGTATGAGTCATATAGGTATATTACTAGTGTATATAAGC
>OZ025240.1:40657214-40689714 GCA_964019155.1 Osedax fenrisi | reverse complement strand
ATATATATATATATATATATATATATATATATATATATATATATATGTGTGTGTGTATGTGTGTAGAATGCATTATATAAACAAAGCTATGCAATATCATATAACTTTAATCATTGCTCTAAGGATACACAAATTATTCTATTTAAAACATTGGTTTCTAATATATACCTTAGTAGCATATGGATATTGGATGGCTAAACTTAATATAGCTTATAATAATGCTTATCGTATTATTATGAACTACAGACGTAGAAATAGTGCCTCTTTAATGTTTTTAACGATTATGTTAATAATGTAACTGTTAAATTACGCAAGTCATATTATTCGCTATATAAAAGAATACAATTATCGTGTAATTCACTAATTGTTCAATTATATGAATATAATATTGTGTTCCCATCGCCACTGTTTACCATGTGGTATAACTCATTGTTTGTATAGTATTTTAAATTTCGTTTCTTAGATTAATTGTTTTTTTTTTTAGTTTATTCTTTTTAATTGTCGTTTATATTCTATGGACATCTGTATTTAATGTCTGATTTAAATAAATAAATAAATAAATAACAGGAGCGTTGTACGACTATATTAACTATATAGTATTATATATAGTATTATAAATCCGCTATATCGTTTAACTGTCACTTATAGGTATATCACATATAGCTGATAGTATAGCTGATCTAAATGAATTTTCCCGGGAATGGCTTGGCTATGCTTATTTTTGTGAATATTGTATCAGGTGAATAATCCGCAAAACCGTGAAAACACACTTTGTCATCGCCATTTTAGCATGTATTTTAGTAAAATATAGGTTATAGTTGGCGACAATATTTTTTTTAATAAAACTAAAAGAGGGTATATATTTTTTTTAATATACAAATTTAAAAAAATATATTTTTCTATATATTTTTAAGATTCATAGTTAATTATAATTGTATATAAGTTAATTGAAAAACAAATATTATATGCCGATAATTTACGGGACAGTACCGTTATAATTAGTCAATTAACTGAACACATACATCGGGTATAACAAGTATTTTATATTTATTAAATAAGAAACATATGTGTCATAATTTCAATGAAATTATAATTATTATTTAATAATATATTCATTAGTATTGAGAAAATAATTTGGTAATAACTGACATTTATAACCCCTAAAATGTATATATATGAAATATTGGTGTATTAATGTATAGTACTTTATCGTATAGTGCTCATATTAATGTGATTTTAAAATCTGCTAATTTCTATTTGAGAAAAATTCGTCATATTAGAAACTATTTCTCTCCTAATATCACTAATCGCCTCATAAATGCTCTTGTGCTGTCTAGATTAGATTACTGTTGTTCTATTTTTATGGTATTAAGAATACCGAAGCTAAAAAAGTTGACCGAATTATTCGATCATCTGTCAGAGTAATACATATATGCCTATAGGCTTAAGTGATGCGATCACTCTTTAACTGACATGCAACAACATAATATGAAATGGTTACCGTTTAAAAAACGTTGTGAATTTAGACAATAGTCTATAGTCTATAGTATGCTTAATTCATAAAAAGTTACTTCTAGGTAGACATGTATATATACGTGGCTTTATTGAGCGTCGTTAGATTCTCCAGCATCTGCGTTCTTCTGATGCTACTTTACTCGAACTGACAAATGGATGTAATGAAATGCATTCTCGCTCTTTCTCTAGAATTGCGCCAGCCAGATGGAATATACTGCCGTACTACCTACGTAAATTGAAGTCACCGCCTACTTTTGTGAATTGTCTAAAAGACTATCTAAATTAACCTATTTATTGATCTTGATCGTAATCCGAATTTTATTTATTAATTTGCTATTTTATTTATATATTCAATTTGTATTTGACAGTTTTGTTTATTTTTGTTTTTTATTTATTTCGTTTCCACACCAGTGAGGGTAATTGTTTTACCATATTGGTGTTAAAATAAACTATCAAAAATAAAAAAAATATATTCAATATGTATATATTGTGTGTATACAATATAATGTGTTATCACATATGATGTTCATAATTGCATATCAAAGAGAAGTGTTATACATTGTGTATATATGTATTAAATTCAATTATATTGAATTGAATTTAATTGAATACATTATTTATTGGAATTTATGGTTATTATTATTATATACAATTTTGTATACAAATGTTATAACAATAATAATAATCGTGTAATTTTTCAAAACATAAATGTACGGTGTACTTTATATGTCTGCTAATCTATGTTATTCCACTATCTTCATGTATACATGTATATAATAGAATACTATATTATAATATAGTATTCTATTATACATCTATAGATATTTAGTATTTTTTCAAAACTAGTAATTAATGTACTATTCATTGGTATATATATATATATATATCAAAGTATATAATATAAAGCATTATATCGCATTTGACATTATTCCACTGCGATATATTAATTACTAGTCTTCATAACAAACAAAATGATACAACTGATACAAGTGATACAAGTCTATAGTGTGATCGCTAACAACACTTTGCTAATCAGATTACCACTAAGAAATATACGTGCTTCATTGTTAGATGTGAGGGGAGGCAACGGTGTACTATTCTAGCGGATGTATTTAATATTAAGGCGGTTAGGTAAGTTACCCTATACTATATACCCTATAGGGTATACCCTACATAGCAGAGATGTGTCTATACGGTGATAAGCTACGTGGCATGTGTATTAATACTGAATATACTGGTATATACTGGTATATACTGGTATATACTGGTATATACTGGTATATACTGGTATATACTGGTATATACTGGTATATACTGGTATATACTGGTATATACTGGTATATACTGGTATATACTGGCATATACTGGTATATACTGGTATATACTGGTATATACTGGTATATACTGGTATATACTGGCATATACTGGTATATACTGGTATATACTGGTATATACCAGTATATACTGGCATATACTGGTATATACTGGCATATACTGGTATATACTGGCATATACTGGTATATACTGGTATATACTGGTATATACCAGTATATACTGGCATATACTGGTATATACTGGCATATACTGGTATATACTGGTATATACTGGTATATACTGGTATATACTGGTATATACTGGCATATACTGGTATATACTGGTATATACTGGTATATACCAGTATATACTGGCATATACTGGTATATACTGGCATATACTGGTATATACTGGTATATACTGGTATATACTGGTATATACTGGTATATACTGGTATATACTGGTATATACTGGTATATACTGGCATATACTGGTATATACTGGTATATACTGGTAATACTGGTATATACTGGTATATACTGGTATATACTGGTATATACTGGTATATACTGGCATATACTGGTATATACTGGTATATACTGGCATATACTGGCATATACTGGTATATACTGGTATATACTGGTATATACCAGTATATACTGGCATATACTGGTATATACTGGCATATACTGGTATATACTGGTATATACTGGTATATACTGGTATATACTGGTATATACTGGTATATACTGGCATATACTGGCATATACTGGTATATACTGGTATATACTGGTATATACCAGTATATACTGGCATATACTGGTATATACTGGCATATACTGGTATATACTGGCATATACTGGTATATACTGGTATATACTGGTATATACTGGCATATACTGGTATATACTGGTATATACTGGTATATACTGGTATATACTGGTATATACTGGTATATACTGGTATATACTGGTATATACTGGTATATACTGGTATATACTGGTATATACTGGTATATACTGGTATATACTGGTATATACTGGTATATACTGCATATACTGGTATCTATAGATATACATATACGCGCGTCTCTAATGTATATAATGGAATTAACGGTGGATGACTGACGGCCGATAAACGAGGAGCGGTCAGGGGGGGTGAGGGGTGGGGGTGAGGGTGTTAAACGCTGCCGGCTTCCGGTGATACGGTGCGTTACGTAATATTTACACGCGTCATCACCTCGACGACCGCCGTAATCGGCTTAGTATTATCTCCTGGCGGTGGAGGTTGGCACTAGCGTGAGACCCGGAGAGAAGCCCGTAGTAGTAGTACTGGTAGTACTGGTAGTGGTAGTAGTAGCGGTAGTGGTGGTGGTAGTAACAGTAATAACTGTCACACGGAAACGGATTTAGGTTGATGCGTGCCAACCCTCCTCCGCCCCGTCTCCGTCGCGCTAATGGGGGGGTGGGGGGTGGGGGAGGGGCGCGGGCCACTTTTTGCAGCCGCACCCATAATACCTTACAAGGCGTGCACGACGGCAGTTCTATTTATAGATCGCGGCCGCGGTGATGTTATCGTTGCGTGATGGATTAATAGCCAGTAGAGGGGGCTACGAAATCTATAGAATACACTCCCGGTGCGTGTGCGTGTGTGCGAGCTAGTATATCGATGTACGCACGCACACAATAGTGTGCATTGTGTATTCCATTGTTGTGTACAATATTACACAAGGTTTACATAATATAGTATACTATACGATTGCTGTACCCAAGATTATAATACGATTAATTATGATCATGTTAAGATAGTTTAGCTACACCAAAAGTACAAA
This sequence comes from Osedax fenrisi, assembly GCA_964019155.1. NCBI lineage: Eukaryota > Metazoa > Annelida > Polychaeta > Sabellida > Siboglinidae > Osedax > Osedax fenrisi. The sequence goes on along the minus strand of OZ025240.1, from coordinate 40,685,054 downwards.
AATAATTAGTTTTTAAATACATATAATTCATAAGGTGTATGCATACATATTATATATAATAATATAATCTCAAAATACATATATGTATTATATTATAAAAAAACTTTAAATAATAATTATAATAAAAAAATATATATATATATATATATATATATTACCTATGTATATGTGTATTCTACGACTATAGTAGTCTATAAGTCTATAGACAGCGTGTTATAGTTTCACCCTCACCCTCACCCTCGTCACCCCTGCCGTCAGATGGCGTGTCGACGTGTGCGGGATGCGGAGAGATTATCGTGGACCGGTTCATTCTGAAGGTTCTAGATCTGTGCTGGCACTCTAGATGTCTGAAGTGTTGCGACTGTGAGGTGGCACTGAACGAGAAGTGCTTCTCAAGGTCGGACAGGGTCTACTGCAGGGATGATTTCTTCAGGTTATCGTCTATAGCGACCTCGGTCTATCTAAAAGTGAGGCCGCACTTACGCGGATAATAGCTCTAAACACCCATATTTAGAAAACAAAATTAGAAAATATCTATATATAAATATATATGCAATTTACAATATAAATTCACACATGTATCAAATTCAATTATATAGAATTTAATTTAATTGAATACATTATTTATTGAAATGTATGGTTATTAAAATATACAATATGGTACTAATAATAATAATCTTAATATTTCTTCAAAAGGTTACGCGAAATTTAATGCGTACTTTATATGTCTGATAATGTTAGAAATAAATATATTAGATATTTTATATTTTATACATATATATTTATCTATAAAAAAGCGCGCATATGCGAATAATAGCGAGTGTGGCTTCACTTTAAACATATTCACCAAGTCACGTGTATTATGCTGCTGGTGATGTGTTAACACACATGATGTGTTAGCACACGTGATGTATTTCACACGTTATCTACCTTTGTTATCGGCCCTTATCCTTATCTAGTTGACGAGCGCCATCATCAATAATTCAGTTTCCACTTTATGTTACGTAATCTTCTATGACGTCATCTTACCGCCCGATGATGACGTCACACCGCATGAACCGTGTTCGTATAGTGTACCATGTGAAATGTAACTCGTATAGTTAACGGAGTACACTGTACATTTTTAATGTGTGAAAAAAAATGATATTAAATAAAATAACTAAAAAAATCTAAAAAAAAATATATGGAAGGAATATGTTGTTAAAATTAAAAATGTCCTTTAAACATATATGTATTATACCATTACAAAATATATATTTTTTTAATTTTAATAATTAAATCCCTCTTAATTTAATTTTTAAATGTATTCGAAATCGAACAAAATATATCAATAGAATAATAATAATAAAATGTATATTATATATATCTATCATGATTATACAAAATAAGTAAGAATTTATACAAATGTAGCATTCTTCAACAAATTACTTTTATTGAGAATTTTAACAAAAAATTTATTTTTCTAACAAAAAAAATTATACGACTAGTTTACAGAAAAATTGATTTTTTGTTAAAATTTGTTTTTGTTAAAAAAAGCATATATGCTCACAACAAAGTGTTAAAATGATAGTTAAAGATGATCGATTAAAATAATTTATCAAAGAATTATTCGAATAAATTATATTAACTTAAAAATTAAAAAAATGTAACTTAATTTGAAATATTTACGTAATTTTTTACTCTATTGTATTATAATATATTTGTACACGTATATACAAAATATTTTATTTTTATGAGCACTTGCGTTATGTTGTGGTGATTTCCCAGATATGTTTATTGTAACATGTATAACCTACTGTGAGCGAGATAGCAAAAAATTCAAAAACGGTCTACCCTAGTGTATAATGTATACTGCACAATGTATACAGTGTACATTGTATACACTAGTTTACACTAATTGTGAACATTGTATACAGTGTTCATTGTAAAATGTGCTTTATATATAAAATGTAGATATATAGTGAAGTACTCATGCATGACTACGTTAGGGAATGATATAATTATGCATATCCGCTATCACAATAGTCATTGTGTATTAACAAATGATCTCCATCACACTAGTTTAGTGGTCAGTCAGTGGTCAGTTGTTTATATTATTTATTTTATCTCATTTTGTATATTTAAATAATATTAATTATATATATATATATATATATATATATATATATATTATAAAATTATGCTACATTATTATATTAGTATACTATATGATGTTGCACAAAAGCTTAATAATAGCTTAACAGTGGTTTAATAATACTTACAATAACAACAACAAAACCCCACCGACAACACCAACAACAATGCCAAAACCAACAAAACCAACGTTGGTTTTGTACAACAACAATAACAATAACAATAGCAACAAAAGCAGTAACAATAACAAAAACAGCAACAATAACAACAATGACAATAACAATAACAATAACAACAATAATAACGACAATAACCATAACAATAACAACAATAACCAACAGACGATACGGTCAGAAGTGTTCGGGTTGCGACGAGGGAATCCCTCCGACCCAAGTGGTCAGACGTGCCGGAAGTGAAGCTGTCTACCACCTCGAGTGTTTCGTGTGCAGCGCATGCGCCAGACAGCTGGCTACAGGGGACGAGTTCTATCTGATGGATGATCGTAAGCTCGTCTGTAAAGAAGACTACGAATCCGCTAAGGCCAAAGGTCACTAACTACCTCAGCGCGCGATGGTATCAGGCTATATAACATACGATAAGTAACGATTTTCGAAGGAAAATTCTTCGCAAAATCTTGTCTATTACTCTGACCTATGGGTATAATATATTATATTGATGCTATGAAAGTGTAGTATATATGCATGTATATATTGTATTAATATTTATATTACAAAATTTCATATTATATATATTTAATTATAAATGATATTTTTTAATAATTAATAATTCATTAATAATTAATAAATATAGTATAATAGTTATGTTATATTTATTATATATATATATATATATATATATATATATAAATGTGTGTATGTTTGTATGTGTTATAATACATTGCAATATAGAATCCTCCCCACTCTTCATCCCCTCCCATCATCTACATATCCTTGTCATCACTTTAACCTTCATCCTCATCCTCATCAGCTGACTTTAACCTTCATCCTCATCCTCATCAGCTTACTTTAACCTTCATCCTCATCCTTATCATAACTTTAACCTTCATCCTCATCCTTATCAGCTGACTTTAACCTTCATCCTCATCCTCATCATCACTTTAACCTTGATCCTCATCCTCATCAGCTGACTTTAACATTGATCCTCATCCTCATCAGCTGACTTTGACCTAGACGCCGCCAACAAAAGACCCCGCACCACAATAACCGCCAAACAATTAGAGAACTTGAAGAAGGCCTATAACAATAGTCCTAAACCTGCCAGACATGTCCGAGAGCAGCTGTCAGCGGAAACAGGCCTCGATATGAGAGTTGTCCAGGTTACCATAGCAACCGCATGTATGCGAGTGCATAGTTACGGCGGTTAATTTGCATCTTGTTATATTAATATATATATTAATATAAGGATTTTATAATTCCTATAGGAAATTATATATTGTAATTCAATGCAATACCAAAGATTTTCCAAAGGAAAATCTTTGGCAATACTATATTATATACACACTTGTATAATAGTATATATATATATATATATATATATACTTCGTAATATAAATTATCCATAAATGTAATATATATATATATATATGTATACGTAGGTGTGGTTTCAAAATAGAAGAGCGAAAGAAAAGAGATTAAAAAAAGACGCCGGAAGATCAAGATGGGGCGGGGCCTATTTCAGATCAAACATCAACAACAAACAACAGGTTCGTTAATTAACCACGTGATGTAAACAATAACAACGACGATTAATATCTCAGCGGTTTAATTCAGCGTGATATTAAGGTATGCTCTGAAGATGTGTGGGGGTGTGGGTGTACTCTGTTCGTTAAGGCGTACGAATATAATTAGTGTGTTTATGAAGTATTTATTAATTATAATATATAAATAACATGAATATTCATAAACATATATATCCAAATAATATATATATATATATATATATATATATATATATATATATATATATGTATGTATGTATATATATATAGTTGAATACAATAGTTGTACACTATAGTGCCTATACTATTTAAATTAAATAAAGTAATATTTATAGTTAATCATATTGTTAAGATGACGTAACAACTCTACACCTATTACGTAACAGATGCGACTTCCGGGTCAACCTGATGATGGCAGCGATGGCAGACTATCGGATAACTCGGACGATAGTCTGAGTTTCGTACGTTAGTGACCCGTATTATATTATATTCTCCTACATCTCCTATCGTCTCTCACGAAACAATAGTCAACGATAAGAAGTTAACGCAGCGTTACCCCGCCCCGAAGTAACCCTCTATAATCTTAATAATCTTCATAACTAATTATCGCCCACTACGCACGTGTTTCTATAGCGGAACACGCGCGATGTGGACAGAACACGTCACGTGACGATGCCGTGAATCATAGTGAGTGTGTGTGCGTGTGAGTGTGCGCGTTGTGTGCGGGTATGAGGTGCGCGTGCCGTATACGACATCGATATAGCCTATAGGTGCGAGAGGTGCGAGAGGTGGACCTAGCAGGTGTTCTATGTACGACGTATCGAATAGATCGAATTTTATTACAAATAGTTCATCAATAATTGACCAGTGGTTCTGTACGCTGACCGGTAGTGCTGGAGAGAGTGAGTAATTCTGACCACGCATGCGTTATAAACTCTCGGTCGTACAATTGTCAGCATATTCATGTCAGTACATACATGCATGTATATAGCTATAGGTAGATAACAATATATATATAACATACATGACCATTATATATATAAGTATACTCCAGAAATAATAGTGGAAGGAAGGTATTGTGACAGGTTTTTTTATTACGATATTATACATTAAATACCCTATATTAATATCGAATATAGTCGATATTAATATAGGGTATTTAATGTATTACGATTCCATAATATGTATATAGTACTATAGTAATATGTATATAATATGTGTACATATACTTATAAATAATGGAATAATTAAGTATTTACAGTTACAATATATTTGTTATAATAATTAATATTGATATAGGGGAAAGTATCCGATTACCGACCCACTCCTAATACCGACCCCCTCTCGTATCTCAGTAACTATTAGAGTTATCAAAACATTATATATACATGAACTGTTAGTAATTTAATGATAAATATGAATATGTATTTTGTTTAAAAAAATATTGAAACCTACAATTGTTATTTACTAAAATGTAATATTATGTTTTTACTTTTTAAATATTTGAATAATAACTTTTTTTAAATCATTGTAAATACATTATTAATTAAAAGAAAACTTAATTTTGTGCATAATATTGATCAACAAAATGTTTATAACTATTATAAAAATAATTTAATTTGAATAACTATAGTTATTAATATATTAATATATTAATATATTAACCAATATATCTTAATAATAGCAACCCATATGATTTTCCTATTACCGACCCCCTAAATTACCCTAATACCGACCCCATGTGATTTATAATATCCAATCAAAATAGATCCGTATTTTATTTTTAATTATATTATAAGTTGTTTGTGTATCAATTATATATATTTAGGATTCATGATTCCAGCCATAGAACTAGAGAGAAATTTTCTCTAGCTCTATGATTCTAGTAGATTATATTTGTTGGGATAATGGCAATTTATTATGAATCCTAATAACTTTTGAATAAGGAATATTGTGTATGACCACCTTTGGTTTATATGATAGATTAATATAATATTAACATAATACAACAAAAAATGGTTACAAATTAAATATTAAAAAAGATATTATGATTCCAGTTGATTATATATAATTATGTATATATATATATATATACATATTGATTAATAAATAAATATTAAATAATAATATACGCTCTTTTAATATAATTACTATAAAGTTTAAATTTAAATGTAATATTAAAATCTACTATTAAAACATAAATTCAATAAAAAATAAATTACGTCATGTTATAATTAATTATAGTTATGTATATCTACTCTTTTTATTGGATATTATAATACTACAATTATTTATACTACTATTATTTTAGGGGGTCGGTAATAGGGGAAGTGGGTCGGTATTAGGCACACGTATCCGATTACCGACCCCCCTGTTTATTCTTGTAAATATAATTATATCAAAAATTTAAAATAGCCACTTTATTCATTGCCATAATATTACCCTAATTACAAAATGTCAATTAAATATATTTAATATTGAATAAGTATTACAAATAATCATTTAGGGGTCGGTAATCGGAGACTTTCCCATAAATAAAAATAACTTATACTTATATTCTTAGAATTCGAGTATCTATATTTGTCGTATATATATTTTTTTGATAGATAATATATATATATAAAAATTATACTTTTTTAAAATATTAATATAATACCATGGTATGAAATATAACTGCAGTGAGAGATAACTAATTAATTTGATACTTATTAAACATAAATATCCCTATAAATATCTCTATATAAATTAGTAATTTTAAATATTTTAATATATGATCTGAAATTTAAAAATAATAATATAATATAGTCATAAAACATTGCATCAAAAAGAGTTAATAAGATAATTTTAACATTTGTATATTTTAGATTTGTATGATAATTCGCTATATTAATTAAATTATTAATAGATAATTTACTATATATTTTGTAGTTGTTGGTACAAATGAAAACACTATTGTTGTTATCAAATTAACATGATTATGCATCCCATGGGATTTTAACGGATGGTTGGTAAAATATGCAATATATTTTTGGTCAGTTATACTGATATATTTTGTAATATAAATTATAGTTTTTGGTCAGTTATACTGATATATTTTGTAATATAAATTATAAATATTTATAATTAAATTTTAAAACCACGATTTTTATAAATATATATTATAATATTTTTGTAAATAATATTTATAAAAAATTATATTTCAGTATAATATAAAAATAATTACAAAAATATATAGAATTATTTTGTATACAAAATTAAATGTGTTTTTTTTATATAATTGATATACATTATTTGTTTTAATATGTTATTATTATTATTTAATTTAATTTTATATTATATTTACAATATATGTATACTTGATTTATACATTATTTTAATATATTGATATTAATTTGTATCTATTAAAATTAATTATTAATTATTTTTTTAATTTTATATATACTGATTTTAATAAATAAAATAAAATTTTAAAAACTAAAATTATTTAAGTAATCCTATGTATTTTTCTAAATTATCATAATCTCATTCAAGTTACACATTAAATATTAAACAACAATTGTAATCATAATTATATTGGTAATATAATTGGAATCATGTTGAACTAATTGCTCAATGTTGAATATATATTCTACTATATAGTAGTTGAATATTGATTACATATTGTATTCAATATTATAATGTTATTATTATTAAATTTAAGTTTTAAATCTAACTTAAATTAAATTATATAATACATTATAATATATGAGTTAATACTTTGTTACGATACTAATATTTATTTTAATATTATATTTTATATCTAATCTTACGTTCAATTTACATCAACAACTTAAGTTAAACCGATTCATATAGTAATAGTTAAAAAATCTGTTTCAAATAAACCTATTCCTATATATATCATATTAATATATATATTAATAGTTTAGGAATCAGTTTCAAATAAACCGATTCCTATGTCAATTTAAGAATCGGTTTCACATAAACAGTTTCCCAAACTAGAATTTTAGGAATCGATTTAAAACCGATTATCATTAAGACACTCGGGAAACGATAACAATGCAAATAGGAATCGGAGTTTGTTAACTGTTTACATCATCACCTAGATCTCTACAGTAATAAGGGGGTATACGGATTGATATATAAATTAATGATATTAAAACACGAATAGTATGGAAGCCAATAGCTACTAGTCATGCATCGAGTGCGTGCGTGTGTATGTTTACATGTATGTGTACACGCGCGTTCGTGTATGTGTCGAGTGTACATTGATGTATATGTTTGTTTACGTGCATACGTAATTATATATTTACATACGTACGTACCCAAACACATACCCACACATACACACTCACACGCGAATACACACACACACATATATATCGAAATGTTTATTTATTATAATAAATTGTATACAATAATAAATGCATTCTAATTAAACCCATTATATATTTTCCTTTTATGTATAATCTAATATATTGTGTATGCCACAACATATATAAATATGTCATAGGTTATATATATATATATATATATATATATATATATATATATATATATGTTTATGTATATATATGTGTATGTGTGTAAGGGTTCATGTAAATATATAATCAATAGAAAATGCCACTGAATACCCGGTGCGCTGAAGATTATTTCATCATCGCGCACAGATGCCTTATAAGGCAGTATACTCTCAGAGAAATCTATAAATAGACGTACCTATAAATAGATAGTCGACGGCGCTACCTGGTGCTGGGTTTGATTGATTGGTGTCCTTTTATCATTGATGCCCAAGCGACGTGTGTATTAGCTACTGAAACAGCCATTTATTTCTACTTTTTATAGTAAATATACGAGTATGTAACACATATCTACACACACATATATATAGGTATATATATGGGTTACAATTTATATATATATATATATATATATATATATATATATATATATGTAAGAAAGTGACTGTGTGTGGGCGTGTGTATAAATGATTAGTTAACATATTACGTATTATATATATATATTTCACGAATTCAATATACATCTATTGCATACATTACACACACACGCCTAGCTACACGGTTGTGTTGTACCTCGGGTAGTAGGACACCGGGTTCAATCCTTTTACGATCAATCGCATATGTGGTACAGTGAAATGTAGAAGTGATCTTATATAATTGTGTATACAAAATTGGTCGGCTTTCGTTAAAACCATGGACGCCTTAATACGAGAGCGGCTTTAGAGTGGATATTATAGCTATTTCGTTATAAGTGAACACGTCATTTAGGTTACTTAAACAGGATGAAATTACTCCAAGAAACTAAAATTAAAATTAAAAAATTAAAATATCAAAATATACATAAATATTATGTTAATAGCACATAGTAAATGAATAGTACACTTTGGTAATATATAATGTGATATTAAGTTAACTATTTAGAATATATCTATCTAATATCATAATATCATGTTAATTATCATACAATTTGGTTATAACTATATAGTTCAATATAAATCAATAGTAAACATAACTATATATAACTATAATAACTATATATAGTATATATATATATATATATATATATATATATATATATATATATTATTGTAACGGTATTATACTTGGTATATATATATATATTATTTAAATATATCATATATTTTACTCATATAAAATATTATATATATTTGTATATATATATATATATATATATATATATATATATATTCCTACAGGAATATATGTGCGTGTATGTGTGTTTATGTGCAGTGCACATCTTCAGCGTGTGTGTAAGCGTGTATGTAGGTATGTGTGTGTGCGTACCTTCGTGTGTGTGTGTGTGCTGGTATAGATGTCCACCTCCACAACACCGATGTCCGTACGCTCACGCCATTATTAATCACGCGCGGCGCGGTCACTAAAGAGGATTACCAATGCATCACGTGATTACAATTGTGAATCATCTCCACGCGAGTGATGAGTCATCAACTGCGTGGTGACTCATCACGCTACTTTGTTCCGCCAAGCGAATAATTAACATATCCGTGTTTTTAATATATCTGGGTGGCGGGTTCAAGCGGTAGCGTCGATAAAAACTCACGGTTTCCCTAGATCGATAAATCGCTAGCACCGTTAGCATCCGACGTTTACCCATCATGCACTACCGAGCTACCGGAACTAAGCGATACGAGTTAATTACGCGCCTACGTTTAGTGCTACCACTAGTAATGCGTTTAGTGATACGACTATACGCGTATCTGCGTACGTTTGGTGATATGTCTAGTATTACATATATATATATATATATATATATATATATATATATAGTATATACCATTGTATACATGGAATTAACCGTACAACACTCCCATCCGACAGCCGATAACGAGATCTACACAGAAGAACACGTGATCTCGCCCGATAAACTGACCGGAAGCGATTGGTCCTCGTACACATCCGGGTCGTACATACTTCCGCCGTCACCGCCGCCTCCACCCCAGCAGCAACCCCCGCCGCCACCCGCGATGAAGTCGGGCCTGATACCCCTACACGGGCACCCGCGGGATCTACCGCATCAAGGACATATGTTCTAGTCATTCAGTCGTCCGATGCCACCACCACCGACAACAACAACAACACCACAACAGCACCACAACAACAACAAGTTCAACATTTATTACGTAACATGTTTACTTTTGAGATTACATAACAATATATCGTCTCGCGTTATTTATGATTTATATTTGAATTTCTTATATCTCGTTTACGAATTATTATCCTTGACCTCTAGGTCTCGTGACTTCTAGGTCTCGTGACCTCTAGGTATCGTGAACTAGTCAATGTCACACGTTAGACTTATCAACTTCAACTAATTACTATTGTATTTACATTATAGAAATATCACTCATATCGTTAATACTACTGACATCATAGTATTATGTAAGCATTCGTAATATTGCATAATATTTATTTCATTGATTCCGTGTGTAATTTATTTGAAGTATTACTATATTACATCATGATTACTCACCTGACACCTAATGATGTAATATCAACATCGCATAATACTACAATTTACGTCAAATATTATTATTGTACTATTAATATAGGAAATAATTTACTTTATTTCAAAAAGTACATAGACATAAATTCATATATATATATATATATATATATATATATTAATTCCAACAATAAGTATCTCAATATGCACCAGTCTCTGTGAGATGCATCATACTACAGTCATATTATCTATAATTATAGATATTACATTCCAATACTATATACTAATGTATTCATATGTGTATTCAATAATATATATATATATATATATATATATATATATATATGAATCATGATTATTATGTTACATAACTTGATATCGTTACATAATATCGTTGTTACACAATAGTATACACAGGTATACTATACACAGGTGTACTATAGTATAACAATAGTATACTATCAATATAGTTACATCAACTGTCATGTATCTTGTCAAATAATTGTCAATATAATAAATATAATATATAATTGATCATTTGTATTTTGTGTTTTATTTATAAATTTTCATATACTTACATAATTCATACATTATTAATTAATAATGTACATTGTAATATATTATATTATATATATATATATATCATAGAAGCAAATAAAAATCTATCCTATATAAAATATTTAAAACATTATAAACATGTATTTTATTGACAAGTAGACAAATAAAAATGCAATTATTTCAGTGACTCTTTGATAAATTACATGAACTTATTATTGTTATAACTTTATGATTGAAACCAGAAAAAGAGAATCATATTACAAATAATATTTCATAGATATACATGGATTATGTTTATAAAATTATAAATACGGATTATTATTTTCAGTAAGTATTAATTTAAATATTTAATAAAATGAATAATAATAAAGTACACAATATCAATCTTTGTTAATAAGCGAATTGAAGAAACGTTGTTTATCTAGTATAGTATACTATGTTATATATAACATAGTGTATCTATACAATATATATATATATATAATCAATAAATTCTATAATAAAATTTGCCCATATAAATTACAGCATCAATAATTCGCTGGCTACCAATATGTAATATTTTTAGGTATAACTAAAAGTATTTGCTTAATTAAGGTGATTAAGGAACATAATGGTGTGTATATTTCAGATCACCGTTGTGCATAAGCCATGTGCTGTAAACTACAATTCTCTCAGGGGTAACATATAATGCTCTCCGGGGTAAACTATTGATCCTAGTTAATTTACCCTTGAGATACTTCTAATTTAACCCACATATTTAACAGTGCATACGTCACGCTCACAAATATTATTGTACAGAGAAACATATATGTTATAAGTTATAATTGATTATATAAAAATATTTATTGTAAATGTAATTGCATAATCACATGATATTTTATTATTGTTTTACTTAAAATGTAACTTACAAGTTATCTTCTGTAATACCAATGAGATAAGTAAATGTTTATAGTTTGATTTCTTATAATATAGACTTCATACTATTCTATAATCAATGAAAGAAGAAATTGTTCATATATATATATTTCATTAATACATTACATATTATTTAATACCCTAATAATATTTAATTTATCGATATATTTGTATGATGATAAAAATATACAAGAGTATACAAAATAGGTACCTATACTTTCTACATTGATACGTTACTATAGTAGGGTACCTTATAGGGATTATATATTATCCTTAATAAATGAGAAATATATTCTATACAAATCACAAATTAAATATATTATAAAATATTGTTTTGAAATCGAGGAATATAATCTGGTTTACCTATAGGTATACGTATACGACATATACGAATCCTATAACTGTATTCAATAAACACATAGCTTCTTAATTCAGTACATCTATAGGTGTGATTTTCAATTTATTCTACACGTTTAACCACCTAATTATGGGTGTAAAGTTAAAACAACAATTGTACACCTTTCTATTCATTCGTTTTACCTTTTCAGTCATTTTTCTGTATTATTTCTAATGGTTTACAATGCACCTACATTGTCCTACATATCTCGGCAGTATTCCTTTGGTTGGCTATTAATAGAATAAGTCGTAAACGTATCAAGAAGAACAATACTAAATAAGTGCAATGGATACCCCTTCATCATATATGAATATATGTAGTTCTATTTCTTGATTTTTCTATATATAGAAAGCATATTCTTGTATATTTATATTCCAAAGACTTATTTTATTTTATATTTATACTATATTTTATAATTATTAATATTTATATTATCATTATTATTATTGTTATGATTATTGGTTATTTCTTGATTGGTTAATACATATTTATTTAAGCAAATATATAGTCTAAAGTATAAAGTTGAATTATTATTATTATTTTCCTTTACTTGTCATTTAAATAATAAAAGAATAATATGAAATTATAAAATAAAAAATGTTAACAAATTTAAATTACGGTAAAAATGAACGAAAAATAATCGAAAATAAACAATATGAAACATTAATATATTTTTTGATAAATCAATATATTAATATATTATTTAAATCATTTGCAACTTTAAATAAATTTAATAATTCTTAATTTTGTAATACTAATATATTATTAATTATATATTTTAATATTCGTATAATAAATTAAAAATATAATACAAATAAAAAATGTATAAAATGTAATACTGTACAAATATATAATTTAGTACTGACGAGTAAAGTATAGTTTATAAAATGCACATTATCTAATAATATTAATTTATATTTTACTATTTTTATATTTAATTTTAATATATATATACAGTCAACTCTCTGAAAGTCGGACTACGGATAAGTCGGACTTCTCGATAAGTCGAACACATATATTTGGTTTGGTTGGATTTATATCTAGTTTCATATTAAATTAATCTGATAAGTCGGATAAGTTGGTTGGATAAGTCGGACTTTTCTATAAGTCGGACACATATTAAGATCATTTTTATGATTTTTATACTGGATAAGTCGGACTTTTTATAAATTGTCAGAAATGTTTACTCTAAATAATGAATATTATAATTTTAGTAAGTAATATAATTGAATACAATTATTTTATTACTAAAAAATTATTTCAATTATATTACTTACTAAAATTATAATATTCATTATTTAAAGTAAACATTTCTGACAATTTATAAAAAGTCCGACTTATCCAGTATACAAATCATAAAAATGACTATACTATGTGTCCGACTTATAGAAAAGTCCGACTTATCTAATCCAACTTATCCGAATTATCCGATTAATTTAACATGGAACTAGATACAAATCCAACCAAACCAACTAAATGTGTCCGACTTATCGAGAAGTCCGACTTATCCGTAGTCCGACTTTCAGAGAGTTGACTGTATATATATATATATATATATATATAATAAAAACCAAATATATTTGGTCTAGTATAATTAATATCTAATATATTTAGTCTATAGAATATAGAGTAAAGATAGACAAATTCTTATTATATAATTATAATAATTATTATTTATTGAACAAAAAATAGCAATTTTATATAATTATCGGATAAATATATGTATTAAGTATATATATTATATAGTATATGATGTTAATACAAATAATAGAAATAGAATAATACAGGATTGTTCGGAGGTAAATAATCGAAATATTCTATAGCCTCGTTTGTAATTTTAAATATATTTAAATCTTCTTAACTTTTTAATATTAAATAGTAATATATTATTAAGTATATATGTTAATATTTAACTAATACATTTAAATATATATAAATATTACCTTACCTTACCAGGTCGAGCTTGCTCGGCAGAAAGCATATAAATATAGTATATTATTATTAATCTATAGATTAATATAACTAATGTATACATTATGTATACTATAGTATACTATAAATATATAGTATATAGTATATATATACTACAATTCATAAAAAATGTAGGTTACATATATGTATTATAATAATAATTATAATTATCATATTATTAATAACAATTATATTAAATTAATAATTCATAATAATATGGTCTATTATTATTAAAAATTATGTTAAATGTTATATGGAATAAATAATATATTTCAAAGGGAATTACCTTTAATTCCCTTTCTTCCCTATCTTAAGAGTGTAATAGGAATAATGTATACATTACTATAGTATATCTCGCACTATATAATAATAATAATAATAATAATATCAGATTGGCAATTGCCAGGCTATTAATAGCCTGGATGAAAGACAAAAAATGGCTTGTCGAGTCTTTAACCCAATAGATTATAATGAGAAAAATAGATAATTATATTAACATAATGAAAGTAAAATAAAGCGATAGGATAACATTATAAATAATAAGATACTAACAAGTATATTATAAATAGTTATAACTCGAAACAATTAAAATAGAATATAAAATTAAATAAAATAAAAACAAAATTTAAATTAAAAAAAAAGTCAAGATCATGAACACTGGCAACATTTACCGCAAATAAATGCACATTTACTCCCAACTACATACCACTATCGCTAATAATGCCACTCAATATAACACATCCAAAAATAATCTAAATTGTATTCATTTATAATACATTTTGTTTTTATTTGATTTTCTTAAATAATTAAAAGTAAACAAATTTATAAAAAAAAACAAAAACAATAGTAAACAACTCCTCATAATCTAAAATTTAGATTCTAAATCATCATTTCATAAAATAATAAAAATTAAATTATAAGTTAATAGGGTAATAACATAAATACAAATTTAAAATGATAATAACATCAATATAAAAGATATAATATATATATATATATATATATGTGTGTGTGTGGGTGTGGGTGTGTATGTATAAAGTGAAATATAAACTCACTGGTGCTGGTAATCTCAACCAACCACGTGATATTTACCACGTGATATTATGAAACCGCCACCGCCACAACGAGCAGCACCGGTAGCCTTTAGGCGTATTCGCACGCCCACCAACCAGTGCCGCGGCAGTAGGCATTGGTGAGCTTATATGGCCTACTCTTCGATATCACTACTACTACTACTACTACTACTACTGCTGCTGCTACTACTGCTACTACCACTATCACTACTACTACTACTACTACTACTACTACTACCGGTTATGCTAGTATCGGATTATATCACGTGTGTGTAAAGCGGTGTCGCCCCCTATGTCACGTGATGACGCTACCGATGACGTCATCGTAATCCAGTAGATCACGTGACAACGGTGTGTGACGCGCTATACTTATATTATATTACATTATCGCCTGGAATAATATTAATAATTTGTAAAGTGTATACGGTATTATATATTAAAGTAAACACGAACGATATATGTGTTCGTGTGTATGTGTGTATGTGTGTATGTGTGTGTTTGTGTGTATGTATGCGTGTGTATATGTGTGCGTGTGTATATGTGTGCGTGTGTGTATATGTATATGTGTGTTTGTGGGTATGTGTGTATTCGTGTGTGTATGTGTGTGTGTGTGTTTGTGTGTGTGTGCGCGTAAATATATATTTTTATGAATTATATTTATTTTTTATTTTTTTTACACACATTTGTGCGCACACTTTAGAATGTAAATAATGATGTAATTACATATTAAATATTGATTGTGTCAGTGAAAGTGGAATGAAACTGAAGGATACGAAGGATATGTATATTGTATATATTTATATATATTTGAATTATAATTGTATATTTTGTAATTATATTAGAATAAACAGTAATGTTAATGACAAACCCCTGAAAGCCCACAACTTTAAGGGGTCCCCTAACTTATGAAGTAGTATTTGAATACAAATTATAAATAAACATTATATTATAAATGATTTTATTAATATTAAATATCATTTAGATATAATTGATCTATAACGTATACATTTTTCAAATGATTATAATATTTATAGTTATAACTATGTATACATTATAAATATATTGTATTAATTAATCGTATTTTTAACTTATTTATTAAATTTAAAAATTAATGTTACTTTAAATAATTATTTATCTCTGCCTATGTGTATTAAATTAAATATATATCTACTTATAGTGTGTATTGTATTTAAATGTGTCTAGTTTAAATAGAATATATAAAAAGAAATATGTATTAATGTCTTTAATACTTCAATCAATTCAGTAAAAAAGTATTACCTGTTTTCAAGATAGTATATATATGGTCTGGTATAAATCAGGTATACCTGATTTCAACATATATATATATATATATATATATATATATATATATATCCTATAGGATACCTTATTTCAACATACCTTTACGGATAAATATATACATATAATATAAACATAAAACATAAAATGGTGGCAATTAGATATATCTACATAAGTTGTTAGTATTACTTTTAAACAAGTGCGTATAGTGGCAGTACACTCTCGCCCTCTCGACAGGTGTACCCTAACCTATGTCTGCACGTGTATGTCTATAGACACCTTCTATAGCGAATATAGACATAATCGCCGCAGATGTACATCACTATATTGGTTACTGTAATACAGGCAGAAACCTTTTACACTATATATTTAACTAAATATAAGGAAATATGTGATTAAAATATTACATTTACGATGTTATTAATACCACAGATTATAAATATAAGTAACTATAGGTGGTATACCAATATATTTATATAGTTTATACATATATATATATTAGAATCAGATATAGTCAGTAAATTCACTGTTGATAATGAAGCCGAGATTACCAGGTTGGTCAACACATAGAAAAGGAGAAATAATATATAAATAATTCAGGTGAGTATAATATATGAATACAGCTTTAAATTATAAATAAACATATAAACCGATATACTATATAGTATATACAATATATATTATATTATAAGTGTTTACATATATTTAATCACTACATATATACGGATGTATCGACATATTTTCGGATCTATTGGGATATCGATACAAGCGGCTTTTACTGTATATATATATACAGTAAAAGCCGCTTGTATCGACATCGCATGGGATCTCCTGCAAGAGATCCGAAAATATTTCGATACATCCGTATGTCGTTACGTATGATAAAGGCGTGGACAATTTACCATATCAAATATCAAATATATGCTATCCTTGATTGCGATTATATCGTTAATTATGTGTATTAAGTTAACACTCTTAATTATTACAATAATATAAATTATATATAATTATATAAATTAATAAATTAAATTAAATAAAAGTATTCTTGTAATATATATTTTATTTTTATTATTGATAATTAAGTAAAATAATTAGTAATCTGTGTTTGTTTAGTAGTTGTTAACTTTGATAGGAAACAATTGTCAATACGTGATTTAATATTTAAGATTGATTACTATACTACACAGATTACTTCTACATATCATCATAACTTATTTGTTAATATAAATATATGTACTATATGTACTGTATACAGTATATTGATACTGTACACTATACTATAGTACATAGTATAGTACTATAGTATATATAGTACATAGTTTATTAATATATTCAACTCTATATCTTACATACTATGCTAAAAATATGTAATATTTTCATAATGTCGATACACGTGATGCAAAATTCTAAATATTATAGTAATATTTTGTCGATATAGCCGATTTGTCGATACAGCCGATTTTTCGATACACGCGATATTCTATAGCATGTATTAGATATATATATATATATATATATATATATATATATATATATATCGATAAATCGGTTCTAATGACAATTTCAAATATATGTGTTGGAATTGCCATCCTATACATGCTTCAGAAATCGCGTGTATCGACAAAATATATGTGGCTGTCGATACAAGCGGCTTTTACTGTATAGATATTCAAATTTATAATATACTTTTATTATATAATGAATATATTAAGGTTATTAATGTATACGTGGAGTATAATAGTGAATAATGTAAGTATAATATCTGAAATACAATCATAAACCGCGCCTTTTTAAAATACATTTTATAATCTGATTATTGATCATAACTTTTTTAGATTACAATTTAAAAAACGGCTCCCGTATTATAGTATCCCTATTATAGTATTTAATAAGTTTTCCAATTAATAACGCTGTCCAATTATACCAATTATATTACAATAGCCTCAATATA
This sequence comes from Osedax fenrisi, assembly GCA_964019155.1. Classification (NCBI taxonomy): domain Eukaryota; kingdom Metazoa; phylum Annelida; class Polychaeta; order Sabellida; family Siboglinidae; genus Osedax; species Osedax fenrisi. The sequence goes on along the minus strand of OZ025240.1, from coordinate 40,666,017 downwards.
AAAAACTCATTCTCATATGATGGATAGGTATAGGTATATGTCCCTATATATAGGGGAAAGTAACCGAATATGGACACTCTCGGTATCTCGGAAACCATAAATCCTACAACAAAATGTTTAAATGTTTAACAAAATACTTTAAATATTCAAAATTATATAAATAGTCTAAAAAAAGTATTTTTTATTATTTAATTATTCAAAATATTGCTGATATATCCAATAAACTGATTATTTAATTACGTTTTTAAATTGATGAAAAAAAAATTTCAACTTAAGACCTTCTCAAGAATATACAAATGTATCGTATACAATATAATATAATATTATTAAAAACCAAAGCATTCTAAAAATTATATATATATACAGTGAAAGCCGCTTACTTCGACAGCCACGTACATCGATAATTCGGCTACATCGACATTTCGAGATATTTTTGTTGGATTTACACCTATTTACATGTAAATTAATCCGCGTACATCGACAATCCACTTATATCGATAATTCGGCATTATCGACATATTTATAAGGTAATATTTGGAATTTGAATCCACTTATATCGACAAATTGGTTATAAAACAAATTATTTACAAATTTTAATGTGTATGAAAAGTATTCCCATAGTATTCATTGCTATTCCCCTACTACTTAATATCGTCAGTATATCTATAAATAACTTGAGCTTTAATATCTTAAGTAATTGGTCAATATTTAGATACGCCTACAAATATGTATTGTGATATAATTACGTATGTCTTATATCATTTATTAAATTATTGTAACAATGCCAAATCGTAAATTCATTTCTATCGTTGATAATTCTACTGTTATCAATAATATTAAAAATGGTAAATAGAGAAAGATTTAGCAGAGGAACTGGGTGTTGGATTGTCTACTATTGTAGGATGGAAGATGAGAAAAATATAATAGAAAATAGTAAAATTGTAAATTCAAAAAATGTAAAAAAATTAAATTATCACCTTATGATGATATAGAAAACCCATTATTAACATGGTTTACTGCAGCAAGATGTGTTGGTCTCCTTTTGAATGGTTTTTATTAACTTATATAAATCGTAATTATGATTTATTAGTGTTATTTTGCATACGTTATTACATTTTTATATTATATTATAAAATAAGATTGTTATTGGACAATGAATAGTTGGTAACATAAAATAAAATACAATCCGATAAACAATCATCGATTACAAAATATTGTTAGTTTATATATAAACTTTTTAGTAAATACATATTTATTATTTAATAAACATGTAATTAAACCTTTTTTGTTATTATATTATATGCATATATTATATTATTACAAACATTTAATTATAAATAAACTAATGCGTTATAGATCATTAGGGCTACGTCCCTATCGCTCATATCGACAATCCGCCTATATCGACATTTTTGGAGCTTACACAACCATGTCGATGTAAGCGGCTTTCACTGTATATATATAATTTCTATATTTGTTATCAAATATTCATTAAGTTATAAGCATATATCTAGAGGTCATATAAGTCCATAATTCGGACATTATAGATGTATTAATACGGACACCCTATAAAGAGGGTTAGATAAGTGGTATTTTAGTGGGGAACGTTTAAATAGCTCCTTGAGTTTATATTTGAAAGTGGTTATTGACATATCTTCTTTGCGTATGGATTGGGGAAGTTTATTCCAGATTTATTCCAGTTTATAACACATGATGTCCGAATTCGGACATGGGTACCGAATACGGAAACCCCCGTTATCTATTGAATTAAAAGATTAAATTCAATTTTAAAATCACAATAATATCTACAATCATATAATATTAATATATTGTAATTTTTAAATAAAAATAATGAGTCATAAAATGTTAAGACAATTTATTGTTAAAGTGTCCGTAATAGGTTTTTTACTTTCCCCTATAGGGGTATACCATATATATATAAATTATACATGTTAAGTTAACATTGTTAACCATACGAAAAATTGAATAATGTCGTAATAAACAAATATATTTATGATATTTTGATTAATTATATTACAATTATATTTTATATTTATTTTATTTATAATATTATATATATAGTGTATATATTTAATCAAATTATTTATTATATTCAAATTTATAAATTTATATATAAATATAATAATTTTCGTAGAATTATGAAATACATATTTATAAAAGATATATTTTTTTAACATTATGCTTTATATCTTTAATAATAACTATTTTTATATTTATGAAAATTATTGTTAATATTAATCAATTAATTAATTAATCAAAAAGTAATCAATATTATAATAAAATTCATAGTTATGATAATTATAATAACTATATAAAATATGAAATTAAAGGTAAATAATATATTATTAATTTTATATATATTATTAATTATAATATATTATTAAGAAATTTAATATTAAATAATATACTATTCAATTATGTATTTAATCGATTTTACAATATAAAGTATAAGCGGGGTATGTAAAGTTAATAGTCCTGAGATTTTTATTTGCAAAATATCTCACGTATATATATATATATATATACGTATATATTGCTTATAAGCAAGGATATTAAATATAATATATATGATACAAACACACTTCTATAGTAAGTGTGTATACACCCTAGTATACTAGGGATGTAAATGATGCTCAAATCTAAAGCATGATGCAGTCTCGGTCTCGGTTACCTAAAGCATCGATTCAGTCTCAATGTAAATAACAATAGCATCGTTTAAGTCACAGAATGGGTTACCTAAAGCTCACACTTGTAACACACTTGTCAACACACTGTGTACTACATGTAGTGCACTATAGTGTTTCCAGTGCTATTGTTTTGGACACATTAGCAAGTACTTTTATATTCCATGTAATATAGTTAATATAATTGCTGAAGTTTATTAAAATAGGTAGAATATAGTATAGGAAGACTTACTTTAGCAAGATGAATTAGAAAGATGAATTACCACGTTAGTATCCAAAATAAAGTATAGCATAACTTTTTCATAATATTAATATAAAAATGTAATATAAAAATAATATTGATAAAAGAATCTAAATATGTGTATCACGTATAACTACATATATGTATACTATAGTTTATGTAATTTTTAATAATATTGATATATATATATATATATAAATATATTTGTAGGTTATAACCTACATAGTATACTATAGTAATACTGTTTTTAATTGTTTTAATACTTTTAATTTGTAATACTGTTTAGTTTTTTTTATTAGTTATGTAAAGTTAAATATATAAAATGTAAAATTTGTAAAATAAATATAGTAATATCAAAGATTTTACGAAGTATCCTTTGGAAAATCTTTGGTAATATAGTTTTGATAAATAGTAATTTTTTTAATTTTTAAACATTTAATACTGTTTTTTTTATGTTGTTAATACTTCAAATTTGTAATACTTTTATGTTTTGTTTTTTTTTGTATAGTTATATAATGCAAAATATATAAAAATGTATAATATGTAAAAATGTAAAATTGATATGGAGAAAGACCTATTTAATACTGATTTATTAATATAGTTTTATAATACAAGATATATGTTTATTTTACAAATATTAATTTTTTTAATTATAATATTAGAAAAAATAATATATTTGCAATATTATTAAACATAACACTGCAAAAATATATATCAGTATTATATTTTATTTTTGTTAATGATAATCAATTTCAAAACTTTTTTCAATTGATTTATATTTTTTATTTTATTTTTTTATAAATAATTTTATAAAGAATATTACCAAATATTATATCATTATAATACTTTATACTTTTAAAGAATACTGTATTTTGGTATTTTGTAGTTTTAATTAAATGTCGATAAAATGAATCTATAGATGATATATCATTACGTTTATTTAATGTAAAATATACATCAACATCAATTTTGTAATTTTTATTTAGCAATTTATAAATTAATATAATATTTCTAAACATTACAAGATAATTTAATTAATATATACATTGGTATATAATTATAGTTAAATTAATGTATAAGTATAATTCTTAAATATAAATTCTTAATTATTTGTATAAGCTGTGTAGTACATGTGTAGTACACATTTTGTACACTTATAAGTCACGTGATAGTTTGGGTTTAAGAAATATAATAATAATACATGTATACATGTACATATATATATATATATATATATCAAGAGGGTTAAGAATTAATATATTTTAGTTACATAATTATTTCTAATTAGTTAAATATTGTGAAATCATATCGTATATTATATTATCTGTTACAAATGAAGATTATATATATATATATATATATATATATATATCCTAGAGTATCATGATCAACACGTGACGAAACTATATATTCATTTAAGACTTTTCGAAATATTTAAATTCAGATAATCTCATAGCACGAACACATATAGGTACCGCCCTTGAGATAGCAGTCTGTGTATTCTGGTGATACAGGTATATATAATATATATATATATATATATATATATATATATATATATATATATATATATTATATATACAGTACGGACATTTATACACGTATGAGATCTCCCCATTGTCATATATGACCTATAGATCACCTGTTGTAATATAGTATACTATGATAGTATACCACTACTACTACTACTACTACTACTAGTATTAGTAGTGGTAGTAGTAGTACTACATAGGTACTATATGGTGTTGGACGGTAAGTTATTAGCTCCCCAGGCACGCGCCGCGCATGCGCAACCTGTTATTACGTCATCGGCCTGCCGACGGCCATTATTAATAATGGGCGTGGCCACCGCCGGTAAAAGGGGCGGTAAAGGGGGCGGTAAAGGGGGCGGGCTTCCTCCTGTAATTATATGTAAATATTTTGCGTGGTAAACGTCGCTCGCCGCGTCGAGAGATAAAAGCGTCTATAGTTACCAATTATTGACAGTTAGGTGGGCTAGATTAGCTCTAATTACCCTTTGATTCTCTCGGCTGACCGCTGTCCGGAGCGTGGACTGCGGCCAATTATTCCAATCAGAAAAGCGTGTCATGATGCTATTTCATGAAGCATCTATTTATATTGAAGTATAGGAAACATAACATTTACCTAACGGTTTCATATATACATATATATGTATGTGTGTGTATTGTAATATATAAATTAATACTTTAAATAATGTGAAGTTTTTATATGTAAATAAATAATATATTAATATATATATAGATACCATTTATTATAAAAATGACATTACTACTTAATAATTACAGTATACTTAATATGTATTGACTGTATAGAAGCAATATCCCATAGCATTCTATAAACTATGTGCACATAAACTATACACCTTTAATCAATGCATTATTTATTTATCCTAAACTTTTGAATACTATAGTATTATATAGTATACTATATATATATATATATATATATATATATATATATATATATATATATATCCTAATTTAAATTACAGGTACACCTTAATATATATATATATTAATAGGCCATACATTTTATAAATGTCAACATTTAAAGTTTGGTATTATGTATCTATATATAGAATTGTATACACATATGTATTCATATACATATATGTATTCATTATAATGAATGTAATATAAATATATTATATATTAATTAGAATGTCGATATATATAATATAAAAAAACATCGTTCAATTAGTATCTAATTTATAAATAAAATCGTGATAAAATATATATATATATATAGAAATATAACCTAAAAATATTAATTCATATGCATTAATGCATTTTTATTTTACAGATAAATAAATATCTATAATATATTTGATTTAAAGATTAAAATCATTGAAATATAATTAAATATAACCCTGTATTCAGTGGTTCAAGTGGTGAATTTCTCAGTAGTGAATTCACCTTTAAAGGTATACCTTAAAGGTATACCTATATTATATAGGCTATATATATAGGGTAAAGTACTCGAATATTTATATATACCACGTGTATTGCACGTAATATCGACACCCTAGAGGTCTTCTAAATATAACTCCTATCAACAAATAGTTTACGAAATGTTAAGTAATATAATTCTCATACAAATTAGTATACATTTTTTATTAATATATATATTTTTTTAATTAGAAACAAAACACTAATTTTGTTATTACGGCTCTACATTTATATACATTTTTAAGTCAATATCGATTCTCAATCATTTCAAAATTTAAAAATGTTAACAGAAATTATAGATATAATTATATTTTACAATGCGAAAAAAATATTGTATATGTAATAATGAGGGTCGAAATAAGTGTTTTAAATATAACACTACTCAAAATGATAGAGGAACGTTTTATTTACTCTTTATTTATAAATCAAAACATCAAAACCATACACTAAATATGTTTAACATATATACAGAATTACAATATGGAATAATATAATATAATGTTTTACAAACCTCCACGTGTCAAGGTATAATCAAAACTGAAATAATATTATTAAATCTAATATAATTCAGATTATATTATTTCTACGCGACGGTTCATTGGTCCAACCAATTCTATACAATAAATAACACTAAATAAAAAACATCAAAAATCAATATATATAAAATTAACATTTCTACTTTTAATTATTACATAAAAGAAAACAAAAATATAACCAATTAAAAATATATAATACATTAAATAACATTAACTAAAAACACAAAAATCACTAGATGAAATTAACATTTATAATTATTACATAATACACAACTAAATAAAATAACTAATTAAAAATATATAATATTAACTTAAAAATAACTGCATTGAAAATATATAAGACGCTAGTCTGCTACATAAATTTTTCATAATTTTCTGCAAAGTTATTAAAGTTTTCCTAAGCAACATACATGTTTATAATACTGACACCCTACATGCACATATTTTTTTATAATGATTTTTTTTAAAGACTATAGATACTCATTAATACTGGTTCCATATATGGAAATATAATAGTTAGAAATCAAATTCCGAAAACATTTTTGAAATTAATATATATATAAGAATTTAAAATTTTTTTTCGAGATATTTTTGTCAGGATATATCCTGCCTAAAAATTATACAGAAGATATAACAATTTTATCATGGAGTAGATACACATATACTTTAAATGTATATTATCACCTTGTATACATCAATTATCAATAATACATATATATATATATATATATATATATATATATATATATATACATAAATGTATGGGTATACCTAATATATGTAGGTATAACAATATATGGTATATCTAAATATAGAGATATATAATTAAAGTGTCAATAATATGTGCAAAGGTTCGAGTATTCGGGAAGGTGCACATAATATGGACACCTCTGTTATCTCAAATTTAAAAAAATTTAAATTAAAATAGTTATTATATATAGGGGAAAGTAACCTAATACGGACACTTTAACAATAAATGGTCTTAACATTTTATGACTCAATATTTGTATTCAAAAATTACAATATATTAATATTATATATAATCATATATGATTATAGATATTATTGTGATTTTAACATTTTATTTAATCTTTTAATTCCATAGATAACTTTGTTGTCCGTATTCGGTACCTATGTTCGAATATAGATACCCTGTGTTATAATACGGACACCCTATATACCACTAATTAAACTATATATTATAATGAACCAATGAGATAAATTATTATTACATTATTTATAATTAATTTTATAAATAATTTAATATAATTTAATATATGCTTATAACTTAATTAATATTTTATAATAAATATAGCAATTATGTATATAATGTTTAAAATATTTTAGTTTTTCATAATATATTAATATGTTTTATCGATATATTTGTATATTCTTGAGATGTTTTAAGTTGATATTTTTTTTCATAAATTTAAAAACGTAATAAAAAAATCAGTTAATTTGATATATAAGTAGTATCCCTATTTTGAATAATTAAAATACTTATTTTGACTATTTATATAATTATGAATATGTTATTCATTAAACTGTTTGTTGTATAATTTATGGTATCTGAGATACCGAGAGTGTCCGTTTTCGGTTATTTTCCCCTATATATGTTTATACCAACTTAATAAATATATATATATATATATATATATATATAAATAAGATTTTAAATATTTATTTAAGAAAAAATAAACTTATGGTGATGTATTGTTATGATGTCGGTATTCTAGTCTGTATGTCCTAGTTCGAGTATAAATAATAAACATTGCAGAGATAGCAGACATATGCTGGATTTGACTGCTCATTATGAATTCCTTTCTTTTGTTGACATTTTATTTAATATATGATGGTCCTGATGCAACATAATACAAAGGGAATATAAGTACATGTGTAGAGCCAAATTCTGATTTAATTTAAAATCATATTTATCTTCGGCAAACCTATTAGATTAGGTATTGTAGACGACCGTTTTATTTATTTCTTAATTTAGAAGTTTGCTCATATATTATGGTTAATTATTATAGTAGTTGTATGCGTAATTAATATATTATCTAATAATAACTAATTTACCTAATGTGTTTGTAATATATATTTGGCACACATCATAATGTTATACATTAATCTTATAAGATGGATAAGAGTTATATGTATATATGTGTCTTGATAACTCAATGTAAGCCATAATATAAGTTTATTTTAGAATTAACAAGTAAAATATTACAATATTTTAATCTGAAAAAACAAAATATTGAACATTAACATACAATAAGTACGCACTAATGCAAGTCAGTAGGATGCAAGTATACATTGCAATATGATGAATTGAGTAAATTAAGATTAATTTTG
>OZ025240.1:40547214-40654714 GCA_964019155.1 Osedax fenrisi | reverse complement strand
GAAATACGGTCAACATATAATAAACGATGATAATACCGATCATTTGTCTATATGTTTTCCTCGCAAAATATTGAATAATATAATAAAAATATTGTATAATATATAGTCACATAACATTATATCAATATAATATTATATATATATATCATTTATAAATGATAAGCCTATATATATATGTATATATAGTATATATTATATACCACAAAAATGTATAATTAAATATCAAGGTTAACTTAAACTTAAGCCCTTAATACTCCATTTTCTGCTATAGCTTTGTTCTTCTCTCTAAATCGTATTATATTATTGTCAGCGAAACACCAGCAGGGTACATGTTAGTATTCTTAAGATGTATCTAAACACATTAGTATACATTATATACACATTAGTTATCTGTGACGATAATCTACGTCACATATAACGCTGCTTACTACATATATACATATATATATATAGTACACACACGTGATATTATGACGTCGGTGGGTCGTTAACACCACGTGATCAGTCATCGCGTAACGTCACGTGATACGTTACGTCATCTCACGCTATTATGTTGACTTATATACACTTACCCGCCCACTCACCGGCCTACTCGCGCGAACACGGATCAAGGTTATCTAGAGGTCGTAAGAACGCTCGTGACGACGACGATGACGACGGTAGTTGCGTGGCCTACTTATCACTACTGCAGTATCCGTCGGTCGCCAGGGGGAGTGCAGGTGCACCGTTAGAGTATTGTATCCACAACGAATGGACCACGTATATATATATATATATATATATATATGACTATACTATAGTGATCACCGTTTTGTAGTATACAACATCATCGCGGTCATAGATACTCCAGTGATCAGCGCTGTCTCCCCATGACTACCACCCCGCCCCTCCCCGACCCCTCCACCACCACTATTACTACCACTACGACGGTGTGACCCACGCTATGGAAAGACTAGAGACTTGATCGCTATTTGATGACCGGGTCGCACGACATGCACGACACGCGACCACACGTTATATGCGCATGAGGCGCGCGTGTGTGTGCGTGTGCGCGTGTGTGTGCGAGCCTGTGTTTATGTTACATAGGCGGTGACGAACGTACACTGTCGTACGGCGGTGCTTGTTTACCTGATACGGTGTAATGTATATTGTTGTGCCCATCAGCGTATAGTTATAGATTTATAGATATATATATATATATATATATATATATTTATATATATATATTGCTTCACAGAATCTTTGTATATATTCTAAATATAAATATGTATCAGATTCACTAACAAATATTTAAGTTTGCTACCCAATTGTGTGTAATGAATTTGCTACAAAAAAGTGCAAATAGTATATATTCGCCATTATTTGAAGAACAAATTAATTTATCTTAATTTTATGACAGAAGTTATTCATATTCATCATTATTTTATTACTTAAATAATAATAGTATAATAATATAATAATAATAATAATACATTATATCGCCATTTTATAAATATTTATTGAAAATCTGCAATTTATTAAATAATAGATTCTTAATTATTGTAATACTTAAATAATAATAGAATAATGTAATAACAAAAATGCATTTAATCATAATTTATAAATATTCACTGGAAAACTGTCATTCATTACATAATAAATTCATGATATTACAATTATATTAATAATAGCTCTAGAATGAACACTGATATATATATATATATATATATATATATATATTATATTATATCTATATATATATATAGATATGTATATATACATATATTATATTATATATATATATATATTATATTATATCTATATACATATATTATATTTATAATAAACATAGTCATATTAGGCCTATGTGGAATATTAGCTATAATAATGTGTGCAATATCCTATATATAGGATATATATATCCTATAGGATACTATAGTTATATCTATAGTTATATATAATGCTATATATAGCATTATATGTACTATAGTATATATATATATATATATATATATATATATATATATATAAATACTATAGTATATACATTACATTGAATTACACTGTATTAATAATCAGTGTATCGTAGTTCATTACCGAACCCCTACCCTTCACGGCACCTGGAAATGTAGCTTTGTTTACTACTAACGTATTAAACAGTGATACATGGGTTAATCACTGCTATTGTTTATATGCCTTGTTATACTATATGCAATTGAAATTGTTTAATTTAAATACATTTTGTATGTAAATAATATATATAAAATAATGTACATACATGTACATATATGTGTATGCTACAACCTTGTATACCGAACACTTTAATAACCCGCCGTACATTGAAGGCATTCATCGAATTATAGTTGAAATTAAAATTCTAAAGCATTATTTAATCTTAAGTATTAGTAATAGAAATATTGTTTTATAACGAAGTTAGTAAATTATCAATAACACTATAGAACAATTGTATTACGTAACCATTATGAGTAGTGTTACATAATGTATAACCTTGTCAGTTTCATTATTATCTAACATTATAAATGTCGATATATTAGTCTACTAAATATAATTGAATTAATATTTTTAGGGATTTTTTTAAAGTTTGGATATAGACATACCTGTAGAAATTATTAACTATACTAGATATATAAATGTGATGATATAAATTAAGATGTGAATCAATAGCGAAAGTATTGACGGTATTAGATAAGGTACTCGTAAGTAAATTAATAGTATAGATATGAAATGAAGAATTTATTTTTGTTATAATGATCGAGTCTGTTTTTATAATAGAAAGGGAGAGTATACTATAGTATAATCTATAGATTATATGCGAATCAGTTTCAGTGAAGTTGCTTAAGGTATGTGTATAAAATAGATGCATATAAGTATATGATCGTAGTAGCTATATGTAAAATCACATATTCAGATATTACGCATAGGGGAAAGTAACCTAATACGGACACTTTAACAATAAATTGTCTTAATTTTGTATGACTCATTATTTTTATTCCAAAATTATAATATATTAATATTATATGATTATAGATATTATTGTAATTTTAAAATTTTATTTAATCTTTTAATCCATAGATAACGGGGGTGTCCGTATTCGGTACCCATGTCCGAATACGGACACCCTGTGTTATAATACGGACACCCTATATACCACTAGATAAACTATATAGTATTGATGAATCAATCACACAAATTACAATTACGTTATTTATAATTAATTTTATGAAAAATATATTGTAATTTAATTAGTTAATATTTTATTTATTTTTAATATTTTTTAATTAATAATACAAGTTAAGTATCTAAATAATACATTTTTTAGAATTAGTTTTATTGGTATACTATAGTATTAATATTATAACGCACGCGATTTTTATGAAAATCAGAATAATTCATACGCTTGCTTTGATTGGTTATAGGGTGTCCGTATTAAGACATTTAGAGTGTCCGTATTAGGAACTTATATGACATCTAGATATATGCTTATAACTTAATGAATATTTGATAACAAATATAGAAATTAAAAATACATTTTTAGAATGCTTTATTTTTTAATAATATTATATTATATTTTATATCGATACATTTAAATATTATTGAGAAGGTTTTAGTTGATATTTTTTTTCATAAATTTAAAAACTTAATAAAAAAATCAGTTTATTGGATATATTAGCAATATTTTGAATAATTAAAAAATAAAAAATACATTTTTAGACTATTTTTATAAATATGAATATTTTATTCATTAAACATTTTTTTGTAGGATTTATGGTTTCTGAGATACCGAGAGTGTCCGTATTCGGGCACTGTCCGTATTCGGTTACTTTACCCTATAGATAATATATTATGTAGGGTTAGGGGAATATGGGTAATGTAGCCATGAGGTTATGTAGTCAGCTGACGTATCTCATAAACTAAAATCAAATAAAAAAAATATATACATGAAATATGCCCATTGGTAAGCATTATTCAAATAAGTAAAAAAAAATTATATATCTATTAAAAATAAAATCTATGAATAAAATATAAAAAAATATATTTACTTAAAAAAAATGTAAATCAAAGTTTAATAACACATATTAAATCACTAATGTATCTTATGAATTAAAAATTAAAGTTAGATATTCAATAACTATTTAATTACAACAAAGTGTGTAATACATTTATCTTAGTGAGTAATATTAATTATTATATAGTATATATAACGTGATACCTATAATTGGGTAGTATGGCCATCTTTGAGCTGGTAATGTGGCCACTTTTCGATGATATAAGCCAATCATATTAAATATATTATACGTAATAAATATGTGTAGGGGAAAGTAACTGAATACGGACAGTTCCCGAATACGGACACTCTCGATATCTCAGAAACCATAAATCCTTCAAAAAAAATGTTTAATGAATAAAATATACATAATTATATGAATAATCTAAAAAAGTATTTTTTATTTTTTAATTATTCAAAATATTTCTGATATGTCCAATAAACTGATTTTGTTATTACGTTTTTAAATTTATGAAAAAAATGTCAACTTAAAACCATCTCAAGAATATAAAATGTATCAATAAAATATAACATTATATTATTAAAAAATAAAGCATTCTAAAATTATATATATAATTTCTATATTTGTTATCAAATATTCATTAAGTTATAAGCATATATCTAGAGGCCATATAAGTTCCTAATACGGACACTCTAGATGTCTTAATACGGACACCCTATAACTAATCAGCGCGCAGCGTATGAACCATTCTGATATTCATAAAAGTCGCGTGCGTTATAATAATAATACCACCAATAAAGATAAATCTACATTTTTTATTATTTAGATACTTAAATTATATTATTAATTAGAAAATAATAATAATAAATAAATTATTAACTAAATTAGAATAAATTATTAATAAAATTAATTATAAATAATGTAATTGTAATTTGTCTGATTGATTCATCAATACTATATAGTTTATCTAGTGGTATATAGGGTGTCCGTATTATGAAACAGTGTGTCCGTATTCGGACACGGGTACCGAATACGGACACTCCTATTATCTATTCAAAACAAAGATTAAATAAAATGTTAAAATCACAATAATATCTATAATCAGATAATATTAATATACCTATTGCAATTTTTGAATACAAATATTGAGTCATAACATTTTAAGATCATGTATTGTTAAAGTGTCCGTATTAGGTTACTTTCCCCTATTAGAATTATATTACTTAACATTTCTTGAATTAATTATTTTTTTAGAAGATCTCTTGGGTGTCGCTAATACTAGTACTTTTCCCTATATTCCTACTATATTGAGATTTTCCTTCCAAGGTTCTAACGATTTTCTGTGATTATGTATACAGTAGGAATTATATCTAAATTAATATATATATATATATATATATATATATATATATATATATATATTAATTTAAGATTTACTAATTCAATCCAATTATATATGATTTTGATTAATTAGAAAACGACTTATAGGAACCTAATAAATTACTTGATATAACTTAAACATAGTATACCACAATTAAAAACATGTTTTTATATACTGCAGTACCTTACCTTATTTATAATATTTATGTTTATTTACATAAATATATATATATATATATATATATATATATATATATATATATATATATATAGGTTAAATACAACAGATGACCTATTCTATAGGCGAGGAGACCATAACCATAACAACGTCGGAATATACGAACTGTATAGCTAAACCCAAACCTAACCCAAAACCCAACCCACCCCGTTAGTATAACGATACAAACACGACTACCCCGCCCGCCCGCCCGCCTTTAAAGGATTTTTGGGCCAAGCTGCATTTCGCCATTCATCGAATTATGATTAATATTACGTTATTTATTTATATCCTATATCGTAATCGTAGTTGTAGCGTATTTTATTAAAACACGACTTGTGACTCCAGCAAATCATATAGTTGTTAAACTACTTCAATTGTGTGCAATAAACAATATATTTATAGCAAACACAATATTCAATCACAAAGAAAGGCGAAGATATACATGGACTTCACCAAAACGTACAAAGATTAAAATTGATTTTATTATAATGTCTAAGAAACTAAAATCAACTCTTAAAAACTGCAGAACATGTAACTCTGCCGAAATATGGTCAGATCACTCACTTGATATTGCAAACTTATAGTTATGAAAATACCAAAAAAGACGAAATATATAACAAAAAAAACCACCGAAACGTTATGTCACCGATAAACTGTAAAGCGAGGAAACATCCAAAAAGTTTGCATCGATAATAGGAGAAGGATTTGCTAACCTATTAGACGAAGACGATGAGATGACTCCAGATGAATTTTACATTAGATTCAAAAAAAACGTACATAGGACAGCAGCAGCTGAAAAAGAAATCTTATAAAAGACTTACGTGCACAACGAAGAATAGCTAAAATAATGATGTTACAAAACCAGTTTAATGAAGAGTATACAAATAACTATAGATAATTAAATAAAAGAGTAAAAGCAGAAGTTAAAAAACAAAAGAATGATAATTTAAGTGAAAAAATATCTGAAATGGAAGATAATTTAAAAAGAATAACACACATAAATTATTCAAACATGTTCGTGAACTAGAATGAAAGAGATATAGATCTATACTGGATATGAAAGACTTCCAAGGTAATCTAAAGAAGAAAAATCAAGATGTATTACATATCTGGAAAGAGCACTTTGAGAAAAACCTCAACACACAATTCAACCACGACGAAAATGCTCTGCAAGAATTTGAATCTACCGCCTATAACTGAACAGGGAGTTAAGTACTCAATTAAACAGCTATACAACAGAAAGTCACCTGAGGTTGATGGAATAACTTCTGAATTGATAAAAGCTGGAGTTGATATTATGACTAAAACACTAACAAACGTTTTTAATAAAATAATTGTGACAGAGAAGTCACCAAATGACTGGTCTAAGATTATAATAACACTATTCCACAAAAATGGTTAAAATTGAACGCGGTAAACTATAGAACCATTTAACTATTACCAATACCAGGTAACATATTCTTCAAAATCTTGATGAACAGATGTTCGCACATAATTGAATCATTAATGAGTGACGAGAAAAAAAGCACCAAATACCGTTCCATTTCCACTTTATTGATGTTAAAGCAGCATTTGACACTATTTGGAGAGAGGCACTTTGGAAGATGCTGCTTAATATATGTATCCCAAATAAACTTGTCGAAATAATCAAAAATCTCTATGATAAAACAGAATGCTCCATGATAGCTGGAGAATAAATAACGGATTGGTTCCCAGTTAATATTGGCGTGAGACAAGGCTGTATTATGTTATATTCCTGGAACATGTAATGAATGGTATTAAAAGTTTGAACCGTGACTTTCAATTAAACGAAAATATGTCTATTGGTATCAGATATGCAGACGACACTCATATCTACTGTATTCGAAAAACTGCAACTATCTACATTATAACTTGAATAAGCTTGTCAAAATGGGGTTTGAAGATCAATCCTCTTAAATGTGCAATAATGACACCTGATAGCAAAGCTGAAATTGAAATCGACAACAACTTGGTTCCCAACTTTTACAAGTTCAAATGTAAGGGTAATCTTGTTCCATACTGCTCCTCAGATGTTCAACACAGAATATCAATGGCATCACAAGTATTCGGCCGACTAAGAACGATATGGTCATCCAAAGACGTATCAATACATCTTAAGACTAGACTCTATGGAGCATTCATTCTGCCGATTTCCAACTACGGTTCAGATTCATGAACTACACGACGAAAGGAAATCGATGCGCTACTAGTGTTTGAAATGAAATTCCTTAGAGCTATACTCCTGATTACTAGGTCTGCAAGACTCAGAAACATCATGATACGAAATAAACTAAACATAAGCCAAACGATAGACGACATAGTTCTTAAAAGAAAACTTCGCTGGTTTGGTCATGTTGTCAGGAATACTTATCAGGAATACGTCAACACTAAATTTAAAAAAAAAAGAGACCAAGAGGATGCCCGCCAAAAAGATGGTCGATCGTATAAGTGAACAGTATTACATATAGAGACAATCCAAACGACGAAATGACTTCAGAAACTATGTATTCATGTGGAAAGCAAATGGACGCTAATCTTTCGCATTTAAGTCAAGTAAGTCATATGTCTATACTTTTTTTCACATTATATTTCTGGCATTTAATTAGTGTTCTTAATTTTATTATATTAAGAAATAACTACATATATTATGAGTAGAAAACTTAATCTAAAGAAGTAAGTAGATAAGGTAATCAAATTTAAATAATTAAAACTTTGAAAAATTATATTGGATATATTCTAATTATTTAAATTAAGATAATACATATTAAATTAATTAATAATTATTAATTACATTAATGTGTATCTAATTATATATTTATATATAATACTTTTTACTAATTATATATGAGTTCAATTTCTCGTTATTAAATGTAATGCTTTATAATATTATATTATATTATATTATATATTGTGATAATATTTAAATATACTATATTAAAATTATTTATTATTAAATACTAGACAATTATAAAATTTATATAATAATAACATTCAATATAATTTAAGTATTCAAATAAGTTGCACATGAATATATTATTAATTCATATTAAATTCATTAATATAATTTTTAAATAAATTAATTAAAACGAATTTCACAAAAACTGTTATGTATAAAAATATAAAAACACAACTATTTGATCAACATATTAACAATTGATTTAGTAACAATGATAATAATAACATAGATATATTTAATAATAACAATCGTATATATGTATTAGTAGTATATATATATATATATATATATAATATATAATATATATTAATAAATGTATACATATTTTAATCATGAAACATCAATTTAAAATTTAAACTTCAACTATATATAAGAATGATTTTTCATAAAAAATTGAGTTGATTATAACACATTATTAGTAACACAAATTTAAATACATGTTATGCGATAACAATTATAAATAATAATACATAATAAATATATTTATAAATATAAATATAAATAATATAATTATAATGATACAGATTAATAAATACATAATTAAAATAAATATATAACGAATAAAAATTTTAAAAATATAAAAAGTATGCTTTTTATACAAGTACAATAAATAACGGATATAAATATAAAACTGGTCGAAACTATAGCCCATCTTTTCGAGAATATAAAACTGTTGGAAGGTTTCTATAAAGCTCTTCATTCAATAGAGATACTCCTTCTATCGTTCTATGTTAGGATATTTTTCAATAGTTAATATATATATTAGGTACATTTTCTTGAAAAACTATCAATATATAGAAACTACTCAAATTACCCTAATTAACGAATTTATATCTAAATTTATATCAATATATACTTATAAAAATAACTTTATCAAATATTAATATATTAATTCATCTTTAAATCAATTTTAATAATAATTACAATTCCAATTCAGTAAAATTGAAATTAATATGATAGGAATAATTTCATCAAAACCTTTTACGATGTCTCTCCTCCAAACAGTCGAGAGCGAAGTATTCCTTAGTTAAGTAGAACTTATTGGCGAACAGCTCAGGCCTACTAGACAACCTATGCAGGAGTGTTTGTTATTATCTACATTGACTTATTAATGCGTAATACTAATCATAATCATATATATAAAATATATTGAAAACTGAGTAAGTATTAATAATAATAAAATATTAAAAAAAAGAAACGTTAATTTATCAAACAGGTAGCGGAGGAAACGGTGCCTCTTAAAAATGTGGAAGTGCGACAAATTATATTTTATCAATACTTTTATGATGTCATCTAAATGCATCATTTTCGGATACTTCACTCCATCTTAACCTATAGTAAGGCGGATCTTAAAAAAAGTATTAATCTATCGTATGAAGCTTAATGGAAATTAAACTATAAACAATTTGGTAATTACTAAATTACACATACTAGTGTAGTTATTTAGCACTATACGATTAAAAATATATAAACAAAAAAAACCTATTTTTTCCTATGAACAATGAACTGTTCGATTACGCATGCTCGTAAAAGTTGTGTATATTAGCAACTGTCATGCATCGATATAAAGAAAGTGGATAAGCAATAGATACGAGAATGACACTTTTATCGATAAATTAACAAAATGGTATCAGTGATTTTGATTGTATATTAGTCATATTATATATGTCAAATATTAAAACAATAGGCTTTTCGTCGAAATAGATTAAAGTGACTTCTATCTATATCAATGGATTTAAATTATAAATATCAATAAAATCAATAAAATGGTATTATATCTTCAATTTAAATACACAAAATTACGAGGAATGTTGATAATATGTATTTTAAATATATAATTTTATTTTTAGTATAGATATATCTATAGTACAATAAAACTGGTAGTAATTATCAATATATATGTATAAATAAATATTAATTTTAAATAAAAAGTGGGCCAAATAGTGGGTTTCGACTGCAGCACCCGTAGCGGATAGTGCCATACACTCATTCAATTGCTTATCCACTTTCTTTATATCGATGCTGTCATGTTGTATTCCAATTGTATTTCATTTATTTACATTTTACATTATATTAATTACTACGGTTATATATAACGTTTACAGAACTAAGCTATGATATAAATATGATAGCTTTATATATTATAAATGTTGATTCAAGAATGTGGTTCGATATCAATAATTTTATTAATGAAATGATCGATCACAAAAGTATGTATAATAATCAGTATATTTATATATCAATAGATTAGTAATTAATTCAAGTTAATTTGTAAAATGTTATACTTCTTATTATTTTATCTACATATAACGTATGATCCAAATTTAGCAAAAAAATTGTGTAGCATAAAAATTATGTATTAGATTAATAACAAGTAACCAAATTATTAAAAAAATTATTAAATTATTTGTTATAGACATCCATATTTTTAAAATTTGTGACACAAAAATATAATATAATGTACTTTATTCACCATTTATTTTTAAACATGTATACAATTATTGTCACATATATTGATAATATTAGTATATTATATATTACACTAACTATATTTCATAATTTTTGAGAACAAATAAAAAAAAGCCATTAAATGTATATTTTGAAAATTATTCTTAGAATTTCCGAAAAAAAAAAATTTTAATTATTTGAAACTTAAATTTGTTGTTATTTATTTATTTATTTATTACTGGTATATATTATTATTATTAACTGATATATAAGATGCTAATATATACATTTAAAGTATATTACTATCCACACCATATTAAAATTGCTATTCCATGTAAAATGTCGCCTTTAATAGCCATCGCTATTTGAGAACAAATAAAAAAAAGCAATTAAATGTATATTTTGAAAATTATTCTTAGAATTTCCGAAAAAATAAAATTTTAATTATTTGAAACTTAAATTTGTTGTTATTTATTTATTTATTTATTACTGGTATATATTATTATTATTAACTGATATATAAGGTGCTAATATATACATTTAAAGTATATTACTATCCACACCATATTAAAATTTCTATTCCATGTAAAATGTCGCCTTTAATAGCCATCGATATAAAGAAAGTGGATAAGCAATTAAATGTAGTGTATTGCACTATCCGCTATGAGCGCTGCAGTCGAAACCCACTATCTGGCCCACTACTTGTTATTTATAATATGTATTTATCATATATATATTGATAATCACTACCAATTTTAATGTACTATCTATACTAAAAATAAAATTATATATTTAAAATACATAATATCAACGTTCCTCGTAATTTTGTGTATTTAAATTGAAGATATAATACTATTTTATTGATTTTATTGATATTTATAATTTAAATCCATTGATATAGATAGAAGTCTATTTCGACGAAAAGCCTACTGTTTTAATATTTGACATATAAAATATGACTAATAATATCCAATCAAAATCACTGATACCATTTTGTTAATTTATCGATTAAAAGTAAATTGATATAGATAGAAGTCTGGGGTCGATGGCTCAGTGGGACAACCAAAAGCTAGTAAGCCAGAGGTCCCGGGTTCGACTCCAGGCAGTTCTTGATTTTCTCTTGTGTTTATAAAGAACTTAATAAACGATAAATCAAAACACAAGAACAAAAATGTTACTATTTGTATTGTATGTCCGGGGCCTCTCACAGTTATTTATAACATGTACAAGTCTATGACTTCTTGAGGGGTCCATTTGTATCCGCTATTTGTATTGTATTCAATATATATAAGAGATTTCAATAAATAAATATTATTAAAAGTCACTTTAATCTATTTCGACGAAAAGCCTGTTTTAATATTTGACATATAAAATATGACTAATAATATCCAATCAAAATCACTGATACCATTTTGTTAATTTATCGATTAAAAGTAAATTGATATAGATAGAAGTCACTTTAATCTATTTCGACGAAAAGCCTACTGTTTTAATATTTGACATATAAAATATGACTAATAATATCCAATCAAAATCACTGATACCATTTTGTTAATTTATCGATTAAAAGTAAATTGATATAGATAGAAGTCACTTTAATCTATTTCGACGAAAAGCCTACTGTTTTAATATTTGACATATAAAATATGACTAATAATATCCAATCAAAATCACTGATACCATTTTGTTAATTTATCGATTAAAAGTAAATTGATATAGATAGAAGTCACTTTAATCTATTTCGACGAAAAGCCTACTGTTTTAATATTTGACATATAAAATATGACTAATAATATCCAATCAAAATCACTGATACCATTTTGTTAATTTATCGATTAAAAGTAAATTGATATAGATAGAAGTCACTTTAATCTATTTCGACGAAAAGCCTACTGTTTTAATATTTGACATATAAAATATGACTAATAATATCCAATCAAAATCACTGATACCATTTTGTTAATTTATCGATTAAAAGTGTCATTCGCGTGTCTATCTTTTACATGCATTGCGTGCGTCAATTGCACAGATCCACTTTCTTTATATCGATGGTATTAGCTCGTCGCCGGATATATGAATTTCAAAAAAAATTCGGATTTTCATTTCTAAAGATTACATTTCCAAATGTGCAACAAGTACTAGTGATTATGTGTATTCTTGAATACACACATGATCACATGTTATTGTTATTTGTTATTTTTATTTGGTGGAGTCCTTTCATCCCATCCAGCAACTTAGATGAAGTTTTCACTTATAACTATATATATATGGCTCTAATATCCCTTCGAAGCCGCTCTCATGTTAAGGCATCCATGGTTTTAACGAGAGCCGATCATTTATTTATACACAATTATATAAGATCACTTCTTAATAATATTTTAAGACCCATTTTATAAAATTAATTAATGGTCCGGACGAGGCTCGAACCCGTGTCCTACTGCTTGTGTGTCTGACGTCTTAGCCACTGAGCCACATAGGCAGTTATTGATACGATAATGTGTAGGTCATTAATGTGATACGCATAGTATCATCACTAACCACGGCAGATCTTGCACTCCGTACACGCAGATACCCCTTACGCTGATACCGTAGCAGGTCTTGTTCGCGTAGTTCATGAACACCCAGTGTTTAGCCCTCACTATCGGGGTGGGGGCGTATTCCTCAGCTAGGTTGCTGGGACCTGTGTGTGTCAGGAGGGGGCTCTCGTGAACTTAGGTGATTAGATATCACTGTGTACTATTCTTTATATTTACTTACTAAGTTACTAATTAGTTAATTACTTAATAATTACTTAGTATTATGATTAATCAATCAAATAGTGTTCGAAGATTTTTCTAAGGAATGATATAACACATATACAATATAATGTAATTAGATTTTTTACATAAAATATGGACAGCGCCATCTACATAGGTTATTATTTCGGACAAATGTGATGTATATAATGTAAATACGTATCAACCATACACTTATAAATATAAAATGAATGGTTTTAAATTAATATTTATATGACAGAAGTTAAGCGTTCATTACTAATGTATAACAAAGCAATAAGATATTTTGGTTTTAAATAATACTTATATCTATGAAGTGAGTAAAAGCTAACTTATATTACATATAATCTAATAGAAAAATTTGTTGAACATTGTCGAATAAATAATTTGCCAAACCTAAATCTATTTCAATTTTCTAGCAGCGGCGCAAGTAACTATTAATTATATTGAAAAGATATAGAGTATTATATCTTTGCTTCGTAAAATCGTTTGTATACATATGTCTACATAGTGTACACTTTTATATATTAAGCAGCGTTCACATCAACAGATCGGATCAAATGTTGTCCTTCATTTTATAGCTAGAATCAGCTGCTTCAAATTATGACTTTCAATTTATTATAATTGACCTACATTATAATATTAGTATTGTGTATAAGTAGTAACCCGATATTTAGTCAACATTCAAAAAATGATAAATTTGAAGCGGTGTGAAATGCAGGATAAAATCGACTAGATTTTTAGTTTGAACCTGGCTTTATAATATCGTATTGCATTGTAACAATAGTATTCACCATAGTAACATTGTAATAAGTGTATAACCATGATTACATTGTAGATTACATTGTAAAATGTAAATTATACACTAAGCCGGTACAGATTGGTACATTTTTTATAAATATTGAGAATTAGCATTTTTCTTTATCTAGATAACATAATTAAATGAATAAAACAAAACAAAAATGAAGCAAACAAATTGGAGCTGCGCACTGTGCGCACCCTCATTACATTTTAATATTGAAAACATTTTAACATATACGAGATACATCTCATATATTTACATATGAGATATTTTTAAACTTTGATTCATCTCATTAACAATTATTTGTATTTATATATTTGCAAGTTATTTCTTGAATTATATATTTGAATCATATATTTTTCTATAAGAAAGAAGTTTTCTAATATTTTTTTAATATTTCAGATTTTGTCTTCAAAGAAATCTGAAAAAAAATGTTTACTATATTTTAGTTTTATTAATAAAAAATAATATATTATAATAATAGTGTATAATCATTAAATTGAATTGATAGTTAGCACTATTTTAAAATTATTTGTTTTAATGTAATTGGCACGTGAATTAAATATATAAATAGCTGTATTTTTTCTATATTAAAATATTTAAAGGCATTTTTAAAAACCTAGATCAGGTCGAATAATGCATAAAAAAATAAAAAAATCATACCATAGTGACAGAAATACTTGAACATTAAATGATATATTGTTGATCAATTGATCAGTTATTAATACCTGTAAAAACTGAACCGTCTTATTGTACACCATTGATAACCATGGTACAACATTCATATCTATGGTTACGTCGTACACAACTCGTAACCATGGTAACACCGTTATAATCACCTTGGTAACCACCCGGAGCATGTAAGTGTTTGTTGTAGTTGAGAACATTCCAGTAGTGTTCGGAAGGATGGCCCGTATCCCAGCACCACTCCAGGTAGAGCTTGGCGTAGTCACTCTCCACTATGTATTCTACCATCTTCCGAGCAAATAGACCGTGCAATTCACCCTGAAGTCGATTGTTTTAGAACGTAATTTAAACATATCGATTAACTTATTAATTGATTAATTAACTTAAATTATATATAAATATTTAATTAAATTATTATGATTTAATTATTAATTTAATAAATGTATAAAATTTATCAATTATATAAATCTATTTATCCAAAACGATATTAAAAGTACAATTATAATCTATTAAAATAATAAAAATGAATGCACCTAGTTTGATATTATATTTTATACAGAATTTTTATAAATAATAATCGTTTTTATATATATATATTATTAATAATAAATATATACATATGTACCTTATAAAAGGTAATGTTGAAAGGAGGTGAATCCTTAGGTTTAAACGTATTATAAAATATTGTTTGCTGATATGTCTTACTCCATCTATGAGTCCAGTGAAAATTAACTCTTTGCATGTCCATCCTGTCATATTTAATATATATATTAACCGTTATAATATACATATAATATGTATTATATAATAATATATTATATGATCTTATAATATTAGTTTTAAATTTTAATACTATACAACAAAGTATTGAATAAAATTATGAACTTATTGAAATATTAATAATTATTACAATTATGTATAAAGGAGTAATCTAATACTTTGATGATAAACTATTATATAAATTTATTGAAGACATGTAAATAAGACATATAACATATATATATATATATATATATATATATATATATATATATATATATATATATTTATTTATTTATTTAATTTTATATAGAATATTATAGTTAATATTATTACATTAGGAATTTGAAATTACATGAATAATTACAGGGATAATAATCATATCATAATACAATGACTATAAATTAACTATGATTTACTGAAAATATTTTAAATAATAAAATATTGAGAATTATTAATATATATATATATATATATATATATATATATATAAATATATTAATTTAAAATATAAACTTTAATATATATATATATATAATACTAATTTATTTATTTTATTTTAATAGACTAACATTATTATTAATAAGATGTATATATTACTATAATATGCAAACAAATTATAAGGTATAACAACAAATAATGATTAAATATCATATTAACTACATGTGTGTAGAACCAGCAATGTCATTAGAGCCGTTGAATATCTTTGCAATCTTCACCACCTCTAGATTTGTACGTAAGGGAAATTCTTGACCTATTTATAACGTTTGTAAAATATTTGCATATATATATAATATATAATATATAATTAGGTAAACATCACATTAAATATTAGTCTTGATATTCTATAATTTGTTAATCATTTAGCCGTATTTTATATTTTAATGTCAACAAAATACTTTTACTTAACTATTATTCGTTGTAATACCATTTTAGATACAAATTGTATCAATTCCATATTAAATTTCCTTGATTTGATTACAAAAATTGTACAATAAAATATGTATATATATATACATTGATATATACATTGATACATCATTGTCATAATTTTATAATTATTTCAAATAAATCACAAATAATAATGTATAAAGATTATTTGATAGCAATTCAAAGTTAGTTCTAACTTTACAGATGTAATGCATCATGTTATATAACTATATGTTACTTCATCTGTACATACGTATCATTACATTCATATCATTATTACTCTACCGTATTTATTAATAGACATTATTATGATTTTAGAACTTATAATTATGAAATTCTATTCTTAGATAAATATTATTATTGAATTATTGAATTTAACTTAACTGAATACTTATATAATATATGCTGAATACTTATATTGAGATATGGGAAATATATTCTCTAAGTCAGTGGTATTTAATTGTTCAAAGAATTTTCTTAATCCTACAGATCTACCCGATATACAATATAATCCTTTATATATATTCCGGGTTATTGAATAACTCGTATAAACTAAAGTATATCATAATATGGGATCAAAGTGTTGATAAAACAAACAAACATATAAATTATAGATGGACTTATCATATATAGGTTGATATTATTAATCATTTGTATTTACTCTCGATCCAGTTTATTTGAAAATATAACACACACACACATATATATATATATTACAATTCTATTAGGAGATATCTAATTAATAAAGTTAATCGCTTTCACTGATTCTCTTTAGACATTGTCTATAATCTGAGTCGATGTTTCATTCATTAATTCATATACAAATAGTATAGTTTATTGAAAGGTTAACAACAATAACTATAGTTTATACAGGTATACATTTAAATACTTTTTCTATTAGAAACTATTGAACAGGTGGAATAGTTATAGTTATTTAATCATAATGTTTAATGATTACAATCTCAATGAAAACTAATTAATATTATTATTATGTTTATATTTATATGTGAAAATGTATATTAAATATTATATATGATATGCCAAACCGGTTAAATTGATAAAGTATTTCCATTTGCCTCTGTGTTTGTTCACTAATTCTCTCATACAATTGATAGCGGGTAAGAGGACACTGTCAACGTAGTATTACATCATAATACATCATTATTGTTATGCGTTCATATCTATATTAATGTGTACAAAAGAATAAATATATAATAATCTAAATATATAATTAAAATATATATTGTAACATTTGTTTGTGAATAATTAAATTATCATTTTAATGATAATATTTCGGATTAATAAATATATTGTATTATCAATTATATTGCGTTTACATTTATATTTAAAGGGTGGCGAAACATTCATTTTTTAATTTTTTTTAAATTTTAGTTTTATTTTATATATAAAAATATAATTTATTATATAAATAATGATATATAAAATATTATTTAAAGTAAATATAAGTATAATAAATTTTAATTTTAAAACATCAGCTCTTAACAAAAATATACTTATTATTATTATTCAAAATATACAAATAAAACTTTAGGAAGCTATATATCTTAGAATATTTTAATATTTAATATTATAATTTGTTCACTTTTTTCAAATTACCTAAAATTTTGAAATATTTGGTAGATCTTTATAAAATTTATGAAAAAGAGTATATACATATAATATTTATAATAATACATTAGATAATTAAAATATATACATAAATTCTATAGATATAAATATATTAAATAATATCACAAAAACGTGTAGATTTTTTAATTTTAAAATATTTGTATTAGTAAAATCTAGTATACACCTATAGTATACACCTATAGTATACACCTATATACTCGTTTTCTTCATATTACAATCATCTAACAATATCGATAATATATAACATTTATCTATATGAATACTAACTACATAATAACAACAACAACAAATCTTAAGAGGTAATGGGATTATAGTAGACCCAGTTTTCCCTACGTTTTACATGTAAAGTGACAAGGATTTCGCTGCCCTTTAAATAATCGTTTTAAATTAAGACAGGGGTTATTTAAAAAAATAATTATTTATATTCTTAATTACATATGAAATAGTATTCTATTATAATATAATAAATTTAAAATATGAAAAAAAAGATGAACAAATATCAATAATTTAAATAAAATAGTTTATTTATTCCACATTACGAAATAAAACTTTACTATTAAAACATAATAAATATATGAATACTACACTATAGTAAATACAACAAAATAATTGTAAGTTTAAATTCGTAATCATCAAACTATAATAATATAGATTATAAGTGGTTACTAATGTGGTTACTAATATAAACGCAGAATAACTACTGGATATCAATAAATATTTAAAATACATGTATCTCTGCGACTCGTAGCTGATGTTATAACTATAACATATAACAGTAGTTTACTACTAATACTGAGGCTAGATATATATCTATAAATATTCACCACTAATTACGAATATCAATCGTGGTTTTTAATGATCAAACATGTTAAATATGTTGTTCAAGAATTGTTAGAGTGGAAATTCACACATGTGGTCTCGGAATAAAGGAGAAGTATCGTCTACGAACCTGACGTCTCCCCACTTCACTTTATCGAGATGCGCCGCGATGAACACGTTCGGGAAGCAGTCGACGATGCCCCTAACGGTTCGATGCAGCAGCAGAGGCGACTTGGTGTCGATGTGCACGCAGTACAGGTTCTGCGGCTGGTAGATAGCTCTTAGCAAACGCTCAAACTGCTCGACATCTTTGTACATCGCGATACTGGACGAGTTGTGATGAATGTTAATCGGAGATGTAGTTTGGTGGAATAGTTATATATATATATATAGGTTATAGTTATAAATAGTTATATAGGTTATATCCGTATAAAAATATGTGAATTTAATTGTATCGCTTATATATATATATAACTGTACTTTAAATATATAAATATGATCTGAAATTTAATTAATATTTATTAAAAATATTTTTAAAAATCTAGAAATCTTATTCAAATATACTATACATTTGTGTACTGACCTAAACGCTAGAGGATATTGTTCTTCTTCCAAAGTAGGCGGTACAGTTATGTAACCTAATGTGTGACATATAGAAATATAG
This sequence comes from Osedax fenrisi, assembly GCA_964019155.1. NCBI lineage: Eukaryota > Metazoa > Annelida > Polychaeta > Sabellida > Siboglinidae > Osedax > Osedax fenrisi. The sequence goes on along the minus strand of OZ025240.1, from coordinate 40,634,597 downwards.
AAATATAGCTAGCTAGAGTGACTAAGGCTGATACCACACTAGTGAAAATTCGTGCAAATGTTCGTATAATAATCGTGATTTTTATAAATCAAACATGGTATATATTGTGAATATTAGCAAGTATGGCCTCCTAATCTTAAAGAATTTCTATTTGATGACTCACTATTCTAGTTGATGTCTCACTATTCTAGTTGATGACTCAATATTAAACATGTTAAGTCTGCTATCAAAGTATACTACAAATAAAAGTATAGATAGTGTGCTATGTATATAGTAACTTAGTATCATCTGAAACTTCGCTAATATATCTATAAATATTAATTACTAAATTATTGTTATTCAATAAGTTTTATATCGAATAATTTAAATCTACAGAATATTAACATATTTATTTATTACATATATAGAAATACTGTAGAAGAATTTAACCTATTCCATTTAAAATCTAGAATATTATACAATTCCAAATTGTGTATATGTTATGACCTCTAATCTTTTTGAACGAATCACAATCATTTGTCCAATCTTTATATGTCTCTTCGTATATTGGAACTTTTGGTTGTTTATTCATTATCTAAATTTATAAAAATTATTTTAAAAAGCATATTATAATACATTTTTTTTAAATAATTAATAAATAGATTAATATATATATATAAATATACTCAATATTATCAAATTAATAATATAAATGTATTACAATTAGATATATAATTACTATTTGTATAAATTATTGTAAGAGCTATATATTAAATATTTAAAATGTATACTATATATTTTAAAATTATAAAATAAATCAATCAATCTATATCCAATCTATATATTTAATAATATAATAATATAGAAAAAAATGGTATTTTAAATATGTTACCTATGTTCATTATACAAGGAACACAATTAAATGTATTAGGTAAAGTAAAGATTATATCAAAAAATAATGTAATCTGATGTTTATATTGTTTACTTGTGTATTACAACAATGTTTAGATATTAATGAAGCTATTTCAGGTAAATACATAATATATATTAATCTACTTATAATTATATACTCTCTCATATAACATACACATAAATAAACAAACTCATATATACACTCATGCATTTTCATACACAGAAATACACGCATACATACACAACATAATACCTCAAAAGCTCGATTAATCTCATCAGTTTCATTGGCGAGGATTCGAGCGCAATTGACGAGACGGACGGATTTCAGATTAGGAACCACATAACCTTGACTTCGAAGTTCGGCATAATTCAGAGGAGGTTGTGTATTCTTAACTATGGCATCTATACCAGCGTAAATATTGGTGTGTAGTAGTAGTTGTAGTAGTAGTAGTAGTAGTAGTAGTAGTAGTAGTAGTAGTAGTAGTATTAGTAGTAGTAGTAGTAGTAGTAGTAGTAGTAGTAGTAGTATTAGTAGTAGTAGTAGTAGTAGTAGTAGTAGTAGTAGTAGTAGTAGTAGTAGTAGTAGTAGTAGTAGTAGTAGTAGTAGTAGTAGTAGTAGTAGTAGTAGTAGTAGTAGTAGTAGTAGTAGTAGTAGTAGTAGTAGTAGTAGTAGTAGTAGTAGTAGTAGTAGTAGTAGTAGTAGTAGTAGTAGTAGTAGTAGTAGTAGTAGTAGTAGTAGTAGTAGTAGTAGTAGTAGTAGTAGTAGTAGTAGTAGTAGTAGTAGTAGTAGTAGTAGTAGTAGTAGTAGTAGTAGTAGTAGTAGTAGTAGTAGTAGTAGTAGTAGTAGTAGTAGTAGTAGTAGTAGTAGTAGTAGTAGTAGTAGTAGTAGTAGTAGTAGTAGTAGTAGTAGTAGTAGTAGTAGTAGTAGTAGTAGTAGTAGTAGTAGTAGTAGTAGTAGTAGTAGTAGTAGTAGTAGTAGTAGTAGTAGTAGTAGTAGTAGTAGTAGTAGTAGTAGTAGTAGTAGTAGTAGTAGTAGTAGTAGTAGTAGTAGTAGTAGTAGTAGTAGTAGTAGTAGTAGTAGTAGTAGTAGTAGTAGTAGTAGTAGTAGTAGTAGTAGTAGTAGTAGTAGTAGTAGTAGTAGTAGTAGTAGTAGTAGTAGTAGTAGTAGTAGTAGTAGTAGTAGTAGTAGTAGTAGTAGTAGTAGTAGTAGTAGTAGTAGTAGTAGTAGTAGTAGTAGTAGTAGTAGTAGTAGTAGTAGTAGTAGTAGTAGTAGTAGTAGTAGTAGTAGTAGTAGTAGTAGTAGTAGTAGTAGTAGTAGTAGTAGTAGTAGTAGTAGTAGTAGTAGTAGTAGTAGTAGTAGTAGTAGTAGTAGTAGTAGTAGTAGTAGTAGTAGTAGTAGTAGTAGTAGTAGTAGTAGTAGTAGTAGTAGTAGTAGTAGTAGTAGTAGTAGTAGTAGTAGTAGTAGTAGTAGTAGTAGTAGTAGTAGTAGTAGTAGTAGTAGTAGTAGTAGTAGTAGTAGTAGTAGTAGTAGTAGTAGTAGTAGTAGTAGTAGTAGTAGTAGTAGTAGTAGTAGTAGTAGTAGTAGTAGTAGTAGTAGTAGTAGTAGTAGTAGTAGTAGTAGTAGTAGTAGTAGTAGTAGTAGTAGTAGTAGTAGTAGTAGTAGTAGTAGTAGTAGTAGTAGTAGTAGTAGTAGTAGTAGTAGTAGTAGTAGTAGTAGTAGTAGTAGTAGTAGTAGTAGTAGTAGTAGTAGTAGTAGTAGTAGTAGTAGTAGTAGTAGTAGTAGTAGTAGTAGTAGTAGTAGTAGTAGTAATATAATTATAATAAAGCTGGTCTAATATCACTGATATTCATAATAAAAAAATAAATAAAATATATATTCTGGAAATGTGTTAGTGTATTAGAGTTCAGAGTTCATGAAGTAATTAGGTCCAATCAGTTAGTTCAGTTCGGGGGAGGGTGTGTGTTAGCTTAATATATAGGGGTCGGTGTGTGTTAAGGGGGTATCCCACTATAAGTATTTAACTTTTAAAATTTTCTATCTAGTTAACTACACTTGTAGTGGAAACAACCTTAATTTCCTGCAACTTACCTGCAATATAATAACTTGATAAGGGGTATCCCATTACAGAATAGTAATGGATAGAAATAGAAATAGAATAGTATAGAGGGGGTGGTGTTTGTTAGAATAGTATATAGGGGGTGGTGTTTGTTAGCTGTGAGTTACCTGCCTCCGTCGTTTCATCTTGTCTCTGTTTCTCAGCATATCTTACCAGCATGCGATCCTCACTTAACTGGCTGTCTATGAATACTCCCCTCTCCTCTTCACTCCGTTTAAGTATATTAGTTTTACTATTTCATTTATTGTTAGTGAATTAGGTTAATATTATAGAGTAATACGGAGTATTAGTATTACATAGTATTATATAATATAGAGTATATTATGAATCATATTTATAATAAAGTCTTATATAAAAAATATAAATATATTATTTTTATTATCAGTTTATTAAAAATAATGGACACCTAGATAACACTGTTGTATTAGTATGATAGGTGTCTAATTATTACCCAGGTTTTTATTATAATAAAATAAGTATAATAAATACTAACAAATGTATGAAAAGACTAGAAAAGAAGAGCAATAGATTCAGCAGTAGCATTATAATTAATCTGTTAGCCATACTTGTGTAGTATCATCCTGTAACATGTGTAGGTAGAGGTGTTAGAATTAACAATGCAATCATTATCATCTGGTGTTTATAATAAGTGGGTTAAATCAATATAACTAAATACCTGTATAATATTATTCTACTTATATGATATATATATATAAGCTGCCTGTGTGGCTCAATTGGCTAAGGCATCAGATACACATTTATTAGAACCGTGTACAAGCATCATCAGGACCAATGAAATAGGTCCTAAAATAATATTTAGGAGAGATATTATATAATTGTTTATAAATAAATGATTGGCTATCATTAAAATCATGGATGCATTAAAAAGAGTGTAGCTTTGAAGCAATATTAGTGCCATATATGGTTATAAGTGAAAACTGCATCTAAGTTGCTACCACTAAAATAAAATAAAAATATATATATATATATATATATATATATATAATATGTTGGCATATATAAATTAATTTTAATCAAATAATTACATTGTTTATCTCCCCGATATTATCAAAAAAATAATCTTCATTGTGAATAATTCATAACCATATATAGTATATACATAATTTATATATTAAATATTATATCTAAAATATTAATAAATGAAAATATATCATAAAAATAATGAATAATAAAGTATATTATATTATTATATATATATACAGTCAAAGCTCGATAACTCAACATTGACGGGACGGAGTTTTCATGTTGAGTTAGCGAGTATGTTGAGTTATCGGATATATAAATTAATGAATTAATTAATGTTTTGTTCACATAAATGCATTCAAAATAGTACTCGTATGATAATATAATAATTGTAATTGTATTTTACGTTTATATATTTATATCCATATATTATTAAATAAAACCATGTTGAATAATGTATTTTGAATTATATTTGTTGAGCAATGTAGTTTTATTAAATGTAAAAGATACGAATCCAACAACATATGTTTGTGATATTTTGATTTTTCATAAATGTTGAGTTATCGGATGTATATTTACATATAATGTATAGGCTAGGATTATAAAAACGATGTTGAGTTATATATATGTTGAGTTATATTTGTTGAATAATAGGGTTTTTGTTAACATGTAAAAGATACGAATCCAACCAAATATGTGTTGGATGTTGAGTTATCGGCAATGTTGAGTTATCGGCATGTTGAGTTACCGAGCTTCTACTGTATATACTCTATGATATAAAAGTTACTGGGGAAATTTGGTGAAGAGCTCAGTTTCCATAGAATCCTAGGCCCACATTTTTTCAACTATATCCGAAAATTGATATGGTGATGTGGTGATGAAAACTCCAATCTACCGGCTCCCCAGATTGCGGATAGGGGAACTGCCTTTAGATATAATGATTAGCTACGAATAACCAATAAGCGATACCAGACAAAAATCCAGGTTGCCCTTTGGCAAAGCATAGTACCTGTTAGCCATCCGATCAGGGTTACGTGAAAAGATCAGGAATTTTATCGGATGAATGGGTAGGAAAACTCACCATAAACCTGACAAGAGGAGTTGCAACCATCGTTAGGGTGCACCTGTACTCACTAGCAATGAATATCAAAAGTATTAACACAACAACTACAAATCCTATACTTCGAGCGGCAGGAGTCTGCAGCAGACCAGCTAACGCAAGCAACGCACATCTACAAGAATGTTATGACACCTTTAAACCCTACAGGGAGGGGTGAGATTGAGACGTACCGAGATGCTAAGGCGAAATTATTACAGTGTAGAAAAAATCGAAAAATTGCAAATAACTTTCAATGTAAAAACTCTGGCTGTCAGATAAGTTGATGAGGTACTACAAAAAACAGAAGAGATGACATCGAATATGCGAAAGTATAATATATCAAAATGCGGTATACAAGAACGCAGAAAAGTACACTCAGCAGATAGGGAACAAGAAATTAACCTATACGATGTTGAACCTGGATACAATATATACATCGTATCAGCAATGCTGATTCAGCATGGATAAATCAAGTACAAGCCACAAATGGTGGCGTTGGTATCATAATTAGCAAAGAGGCAAGTAAAAGTCTAATAAACATAAAACGAGTTACGAATAGAATTATAATAGCTAACTTTAAAAGTAATCTGGTATTAACTACTATTGTGATATATTTACCTGGTGAATAGAAGATGAAATAGTCAAGAATATTTTCTACTAAACTTCGAACAATTATTGAAAAAGTACCATCTCAAACGTCTTGATCATATTAATCGACATGAATGCAAGGATGGGAACAGAAGATATGCAATACACTTACAATACATCAACAAATAATAATGAAAGTCTGCTCAAAGAAATGATGGAAGAATACCATCTATTAGTAGCTTATTCGCAATTTCAAAAGAAAATAGTAAAGTTATGGACCTGGATGTTATCACACATGATGAAACTCCAACTTGACTATATACTAGTGAGAAAGAAATGTAGGAAAATCATAAGAAACTGCGAAGCCTATAACACTTTCATATCTTTGGGATCAGACCACAGATTAGTAGTAGCGAATGTGACACTAAGTCTCCGAGCAACAAAACAGATTGCTAAGCGTAAACCCAAGTATGTTTGGAGCGATCTAAGGGACCAAGATAAACTTCAGGAGAGGGATGCAGTTGATGTACGGAATTAGTTTAACATTCAGGGAATAGATGAAGAAACAATGTTAGAAAGGTATGAACGGTTGGTGGAAGTAATTAATGTCATAGCGGTAGGATGCATGAGGCAAGTGCCGAAACTTAAATGAAATTGATTCTCAAGACCCACAAATTATTTATGATAAGCTATAACTTCCGCACATAAAGCACTTTATAAGAAAATATTTCAAAGTAATCATACTCTATACAAGCAAAATATAGTAGAGATGTTCCAATTGTATAAGGTAATTAATGACGAATAATTGGAAAAGAAAGTTGTTGTAATTGAGTAAGCTGATCTGGGTATGAGATATCTAGAAAGTTGGAACTTGATCAATGAAATATCTGGCAGGAAAGTCACCCAGTCATCACAGTTAAATGGTAATGGTCAGAGGATAGAGTCGTTCTATGGTATGAACACTTCATAAAACTTCACGGGAACTCACCTGAAGTGACAGATGAAAAATAAATATCTCCAGTTTTTGAAAAATTGCATAATAGAGATGAATATTTACACTTGATGAATATATGACAACTACTGTAGAATAACCTCACCTCTATAATGTCCAAAACTTATAATCGTATGATACTCAATTGAATACGTACAGTATTAGATCATCTACTTACACCTAATCAAAAGATGACATAGCCTTATTATCCAATACTGTAAGTCAAGCCAGGGAGTTACTGATAAGGGTAGAGTCTGAATGCAAAAAAGTAGGACTACATCTGAATACTAAAAGACTAAAGTAATGGCCTTTAATACACATGACCCAATAGTATTTAAAGTAGATGATGGTCAAACGTTACAAGTCGCATAAGACTTCAAATACCATGGTTCTTGGATCAACTCTTCAGAAAATGACATTAAAGTGAGAAAGGCTCTAGCATGTAACGCACTACATAGCATGCAAATTATATGGAAGTCTAAGATAAACTTACCACTTAAAAGAAGACTCTTTGTAGCAACCGTATAAAGTGTACTAACACATGGATCGGAGTCATGGACACTGACTGTTCAATAGCAGAAATCACTGGATGACACATACACGAAAATGCTTCGTAATGACCTACATATATCTTGGCAAGAACATTCCTCAAATAAAAATATGTATGATAAACTACCTATTATTTCATCTAAAATAAAATCCAGAAGGATGAGAATGGCTGGTCACTCTATACGGTATCCGGAACTATCAACACACCAGCTCATTTTATGGGAACCCACACTAGGCAAAGCTAATAGAGGTCGCCGATGATTGAACTATGTGGATTGTTAAGAAAAGACCCTGGTCTCCTAGAGACGAAAGAGATAAGAACCAGCATTCTAGATAGAGATGGCTAGCGAAAGTTGTCAAATACTTATTATTAGTAGAAGATAAACAAGATCATCCTCGAAATCATGCAAGCAAGTAATGATATAAAAATATATTATTTAAATTCTTGTATATCAATACCCCAACAAAATATCATTAAAGTCATATATAATATAAGTATTAAAATCCTATATAATTACTTTTCATATATTTTGTTCAAACTTGTATATGTTAATATATTAATATACTACTATTAATGCATTAATATATATGATCTCATCTATATATCTATCCATAGTAAATACATACATAGAGTTAAAATAATAATATAAATATAAGTATTTAAAGATGTTCAATTAACATAATAAATAGTTGATGTATAACTGATTTATGTAACTGAATTTTATGTATATATAGGATAAATCAAATATACATAACAGTATATAATTAATGTTAATTAAATAGTTAATTATATAATTAGTAATTATTAATTTCCTATATAATATATATATAATTAATAATTACAAATTTAATCTAGTATATATGTATGTGATATTTATTCATAGATAATAGAATTGGTGTACATCTTGTTTGAAGTATTATCTTTATTTCTCTTTATTTAATATATGTATTAATGAAATATACAGATGCACACAGTTACATATACCTACTACCTGTAAGTTAGAATAGATATTCAACAATAATATACATAATAGGTTAAATTAACAATAATAATACATGCAGTTAAATTAAAATAATGTGAATATTGTTCATCTAATAACTACAAAAAATTGTGAATTTATAAGATCACCTATAAAACATAATATTTAACTTTACTATATAGTATGTAGGGTATATAGTATATACCCTATATACTATACCTTTCATCAGGTGATCGATTCATATATGATTAATTAGAATAGTTAGGATCTCTTTATAGTATGCATATATATATGTGTGTGTATATGTGTGTCTTCAATATGTACCAAAGTAATTATATAGTGAGTATAATGAATTAGCTACATTTATATGTTTATATTGATAAAGTTAAATTCCATAAGTAGATTTTCTATTACCTATATTTTATTATAGTCAATTGACCATTGATGGTCAAATTTATGAAGGTATGGATTTTGTTTTAGGGGTAGTAATATTAGAGTAGGGGTGTTTAGGTAATACTGTTATTGTAGGGGTGTAAAAGTAGTAACTTATTTAAATAAATGAATACATGAATTGCAATGAAGTTCATGTATTATAAATATAGAATAAATATTTGCAAGATACATATTTGAAAATAAAGTTTAGTACACAATATTTATATATATATCATAAAATACCTGTCATCTGATACTATTAAATATGAGAATTAGTAATGATTCATCTATATTAAATTATTTTCCAAGGTAACTATGTCTGCAATGAAAGGTGACAACTATTTCTAAAAAAACTATTATATAATAGAATATCAAATTTCATAAATCGTTCGCCTAAAAAACTAATTAATAATTATATTTGCCTTCAAATAATTAATAAATCACTTTTAATAATACAAATAGCCTTATCAAAGAGAAGTTCATCCTATTTAATGAAATACATAGCAATCATAGAGCTAAAGAGAATATCTCTATCTTTATGATAAAAATACATGTATGACTTCAATAAAATAATAGATAAATGCCTTAATAGCTAATAGCTTCTAATCACTACAGTTTATGAGACATTATATACAATATATATTATACAGCTCGCGAATAACATACTATAAGGTCGGGTGGGTGATGTGGCAGGCGGGCAGGTATGATATGCCTACAGAAACTACATTACAATTACGATTACAATTACATTCATATAATTATGAAAATATTCCTTTTAATCGATATTGCTATGGAAACAGAAGAGAGTTAGGGTACGGATCAAGGATTAAGCCCTAAGATTGGTTTTACAATCACATGTGCCTAGTGACCACTTTTATTGTAATAGTGAGTGAAATGTTATAATAAAAATATATAGATGAAATAATGTGACTTATATAAACTATGATATTGAATGTCATCACAGTAAGAGCTTTAGTCTAGGCTTATGTAGACCTCATGTAATAGGTAATGGACTCTGTTATTAACGAACTAACACTATTATTAAGTATCATTAACAACACCTATAGTATCTTTAACACCTATAGTACATTTAACTACTATTGCTATTATTTATTTAAACATATCCATTATCAGAGGGGAGTAATTAAACATATATAATGTATATTGTATATTGTGCACTCTACAATGTACACTGTATATTATACAGTATACATTATACAGTATACATTATACAGTATACATTATACAGTATACATTATACGGTATACATTATACGGTATACATTATATAGTATACATTATACAGTATACATTATACAGTATACATTATACATTATACAGTATGCATTATACAGTATACATTATACAGTATACATTATATGGTATACATTATACAGTATACATTATACAGTATACATTATACAGTATACATTATACAGTATACATTATACAGTATACATTATACGGTATACATTATACGGTATACATTATACGGTATACATTATATGGTATACATTATACAGTATACATTATACAGTATACATTATACATTATACAGTATGCATTATACAGTATACATTATACAGTATACATTATACAGTATACATTATACAGTATACATTATACAGTATACATTATACAGTATACATTATACAGTATACATTATACAGTATACATTATATAGTATACATTATATAGTATACATTATACAGTATACATTATACAGTATACATTATACAGTATACATTATACAGTATACATTATACAGTATACATTATACAGTATACATTATACAGTATACATTATACCTTATACATTATACAGTATACATTATACAGTATATATTATACAGTATAAATTATACAATATACATTATACAGTATACATTATACAGTATACATTATACAGTATACATTATACAGTATACATTATACCTTATACATTATACAGTATACATTATACAGTATATTTTATACTGTATACATTATACAGTATACATTATACATTATACAGTATGCATTATACAGTATACATTATACAGTATACATTATACAGTATACATTATACAGTATACATTATACAGTATACATTATACAGTATACATTATACAGTATAAATTATTCAGTATACATTATACAGTATACATTATACAGTATACATTATACAGTATACATTATACAGTATACATTATACAGTATACATTATACCTTATACATTATACAGTATACATTATACAGTATATATTATACAGTATACATTATACAGTATACATTATACAGTATACATTATACAGTATAAATTATACAATATACATTATACAGTATACATTATACAGTATACATTATACAGTATACATTATACAGTATACATTATACCTTATACATTATACAGTATACATTATACAGTATATTTTATACTGTATACATTATACAGTATACATTATACATTATACAGTATGCATTATACAGTATACATTATACAGTATACATTATACAGTATACATTATACAGTATACATTATACAGTATACATTATACAGTATACATTATACAGTATAAATTATTCAGTATACATTATACAGTATACATTATACAGTATACATTATACAGTATACATTATACAGTATACATTATACAGTATACATTATACCTTATACATTATACAGTATATATTATACAGTATACATTATACAGTATAAATTATACAATATACATTATACAGTATACATTATACAGTATACATTATACAGTATACATTATACAGTATACATTATACCTTATACATTATACAGTATATATTATACAGTATACATTATACAGTATAAATTATACAATATACATTATACAGTATACATTATACAGTATACATTATACAGTATACATTATACAGTATACATTATACAGTATACATTATACAGTATACATTATACCTTATACATTATACAGTATACATTATACAGTATATTTTATACTGTATACATTATACAGTATACATTATACATTATACAGTATGCATTATACAGTATACATTATACAGTATACATTATACAGTATACATTATACAGTATACATTATACAGTATACATTATACAGTATACATTATACAGTATAAATTATTCAGTATACATTATACAGTATACATTATACAGTATACATTATACAGTATACATTATACAGTATACATTATACAGTATACATTATACCTTATACATTATACAGTATATATTATACAGTATACATTATACAGTATAAATTATACAATATACATTATACAGTATACATTATACAGTATACATTATACAGTATACATTATACAGTATACATTATACCTTATACATTATACAGTATATATTATACAGTATACATTATACAGTATAAATTATACAATATACATTATACAGTATACATTATACAGTATACATTATACAGTATACATTATACAGTATACATTATACCTTATACATTATACAGTATATATTATACAGTATACATTATACAGTATAAATTATACAATATACATTATACAGTATACATTATAAAGTGTGAATTCCTACTGTGTATTACACAGTGTGTAACCAGCAGGTATCCAGGTAACAGTAATAACCTCATAATAGCATAAATAATAGCCTTATATGTTTACATTGTGCTATTATTCTGCTATTATGTTGCCATTAAAAGTATATTATGCTGCTATTATGTTGCTTTTATTATAATAGCAACATAATAGACTTTATAATTAATATGCGCATAATAGCAGCATAATAGACTTTTAATGGCAACATAATAGCAGTATAATAGCACAATTTAAACATTTTTGGATATTATGTATGCTATTATGCTGCTATTATGAGGCTATTACTGTTAGCTAGGTAATATGAAACTTCACACAAGTACTACTGCTACCTATGCATACTTTACATGTATCAAAACACCTCTAGTCAAGGTAACAGTCACACAAGTATAGTACTAACTATTATACATGTATGTAATACAATAACAACCTTAGTTGCTTCTCTGTAGTTTTATAACTAGCTTTATAATCACTATTCTAACAATAGTATAGACTGATTTTTGAAACACATATTAATTACATAACAGAATGCCAGACAGCATGCAGCACACCCCTAATCTATTGTCCTACTATCGATTGATTATAGTATACCTGACATAGTATCCATTATAGTATAGTATAGATCATTGTCTATCTACAAGCATGTCATATGTTGTTACATCAGATAAACAGTATTACTCACATATGAACATGACTAGGTGACATTCTTGTCTGCTGTTTTTTAGTAAATGTAAATAATTTAATGTTAATAGTTCTAATAACTAGCCTGCTATAAATAATAATAATTATTATATAATATATTGATCAGAATATATTCTTAATATTTTTGGAAATATTTTATATTTAACTTTTTAAATTTATTATATCATATTTTGAATTGAATTGAAAGTTTATTTAGACACTTACATAAATCGTACATTATCACTCAGAAGTGTATATATATGTATATAAATATAGAAAATCAAATAATTAAAGTAGGTAATACAATAAATACCATTTAAAATAATTAAATTAAATTAAATAGAACAAACAGAAAGGAAATTAATAAATAAAATAATTATGACAAACAATATAATTATTACATGTTGTAAACTGATATCAATAGCTGTATACATTTCTTGTATTATGGTATCTAATAGAGGATGGGAGTGAATTACATAGCTTAGGACCAATATAAATAAGGATCCACGTATTCATGTTATGAGAATAGGGGGCAGAGAAGAGGAGATGCATGGTTTCTAAAAGATGGAAGGGAAGATCTTTGGACTAAAGAATCATAAATATAGGAGAGAAAATTCGAAGAGTATATTGAAGAATGAACAATAGATAGTATATGGTAAGAGTAACGTTTGTTAAATGGGAACCAAGGAGGTAAGTGTTTGTATATTTATTAATGTAGCTTAATTAATAGATTTGGAACCTATATAAAATATGATGGTATATTAGTAACTTTCTATATAAAATATTGTTGATAAGTTAATAAACAAAGTATTAAATAATATGAAATATAAATAAATATAAGTATATATATATATATATATATATATATATCTAGTAAGTCACCAGAGTTATGTATTATGTCAAATAATGTATGACATAAATTATGTGTACATTTGTATAATTATAGCTATATATAATAAACTATACAAATATATTTGTAAATATATGTATGTGTGTGTATATGTGTATGGTTGAGTTGTAGGGTATATATATATTTGTCAGTGCTTGTGTGTGTGTGTATGTATGTGTGTGTGTGTGTGTGTGTATGTATGTGTGTGTGTGGATATGTGTGCGCGTTTGTGTGCGCGTTTGTATGTGTGTTTGTGTTTGTATATGTGACTATATGATTGATGTATGTATGTGCATTGCACATTGTGCAGGTATATTTATACATATATATGTCTTCATTATCTACGGGTGTATGACACATATAGTAGTAATATACCTACTATATGTACATGTATACTATAAGTACACACAATACTGTCAGTAATTAGTGACGTCATACGTTGACCGTAGTGGCCATAAAGTAGCGGTCAGTGAGCTATAACGGATCGCCACTACAGTACGTGTTCGGGCATGCTTACTGCAGAGGTATCCCTAGAGTGTACAGTGGTTAACACGGCATCTCAAGTATTATTTCGCTACTGTATGGTAGCGAGTTTGTTTCGTAGATCTCGTGTCTATCTCTAAACACAAAGTTAACCAGGCACAATTAAACATATACATATAATATATACATTATGTATAATACATATAGTTATAATAACAATACATATATACATGTATTACTTATACTTATAAATGTTATAATGAACAAATTGATGGGTATTATTCTAAGAATATTTAATCATCATTATAATGATTATAATAATGATTATTATAACCTCACTATCTTAGTATTGGGAATATATATCGTATATGTAACACTAACAGTTAATCCCCCGAATATAATACTTTATAACATGATTATATATGCACGTATAACATTACTATTTACGGTTAAATCTAAGCATTATAGTGAATTCGAAATGTATATATAATGTTTTGATTTGGAGTCACTGAACCGTGACCATATACAAATTGAACCCCTTTACTTGCCTAATTTGGTACGCCTCTCTAATAATGTGTTATATACACGATGTGTATTATATAACGCGTGTAATTCACACGGTTTATGTAATACATACCTCCTATCGTAGTAAATATAGTTTATGTATAGGATACACTACCAAGTTTAAAGTATTGGTTTCGATATTATATATATATATGTTTCTTATTTTGATATTATTATTAATTATACCTAATCTATAATAGATATATAAAGATACTTATTAATTTAAGGCCTCCTAATAAATAGCTAATTATCTATTAATAACTATTGTATAATGTATAATTTAATAGGTCTTAGCTGTTCTATAGGGGTAGGTTATTAGGTCATTATTGACAATGGGTAATAAACAAGTAGGTATTATTATATTTCCAGTCTGTATTGTTTTATATATAATTTATATATATACCTGGATATAATATTCCAATAAATAATCATATATTATTTATTTCAGTAAAGATTGAATAATATACCCTATTATAAATATCCATAAATATTAAATATTAACTTGTATATTGTACACCCTAATTGATGGTACATGTATTGATGGTACACAAGATAATTATCTTGTTGTGGTATCTCCCTGGTTACATTATCTGCAATACACTGATGCGCATCTATCATATTCCGTATACCGGAAATGGGCGTAATACAGGTGGCACCACAAATTGTGGGTATATAATATTTATATATATATATATAGTTTACTATAGTAAACTATATGTTACTATGACCATGATTCATAATACGTGTCCTCCATACATCTCTGTAACCCATCACTATCGGTAGTTCCTATGTTTACATATCGTATCGCCTAGGCTAGTCGGCCAATGAAGATGGACGTCGTCCGTATAGTGGTTCCATAGGATTGCATCACTTGTTAATTACTAATTACTAATTACTAATTATGAATTAGTTTGGACTTCTCCGGCAATGACCGGATAACTTCAGATGTTGACTGAGAATGAGACTATATAGATGCTTTAGATTTGTGCATCATTTGTATATACTGTATATAGTGTATATACCTACTATGTTTACTATAGTATACTATAGCTATATACCTAGGTCATATACCTATTTTGTATTATTGTTATTGTTATTTTATTTTTGTGGAGTCCTTTCATACCATCCAGGAACTTAGCTGAAGTATTTACTTATAACAATATGGCCCTGATATCCCTTCTCTCGTGTTAAGGCAGTCATGTTTTTAACGAGAGCCATTCATTTATTTACACAAACTTATATAATATTACTTCTAAATATTATTTTAAACCTATTGTATGGGTTCGGACTAGGCTTAAACTCGTGTCCAACTGATTGTATGTCAGGGGCCGGTTTCTGTACCAAGATCTCCTATAAATTCAAGGTCATGGGATGTATTGGCTGTATTATACATGTACTATACTGACCCCAACTAATCCACACAGGCAATTTGTAAAGAAATCTATATATATACATATACCTATAGAAAGTATACTTATATATACAATATATAATTAATATACAGCATATATGAATATACAGCACTATAGCAAAGATTTTCCGAAGGAAAGATATAACACTTACGCGAAATCGTGTAATTAGAATTTGTATACAAAATACCCCAGTGCCACCTATAGCGGGTTACTTTTAGGAACTATGTGTTGTTTATAATGTAAATTCGTATTTAACTATACACTTTTAAAATGTTAAATAATATGCTTTAAATTAATATTTATATGATGAAAACTATAGTTTCACTTATAAATGTTCATTACTAATATATAACAAACAAATATGATATGTATGTTTTAAATGCTATAAGTATATATTTAGTGAGTAAAATATAATTTATATTGCATGTAATTTAATAGAGCAATGAAAACATTGTTGTATGCAAACAGAGCCGAACCTAAATCTATTTCAGTGATTTCGATACTACTGCTAGCAGCGGTTGGGGATATTACTAAATTACGTTGCATGCATAGGGAGTGTTATATCTTTGCTTCGCAAAATCTTTGACTATAGTGTACACTGTATTACATGTACTATACAGTGTATACAGTTATATACATATATTTATATAGTTATATAACAATTAGGCTAACTAAAAATTGGTTATATATTAAATATTAAAAAAGATATTCGTTTTTGAGCTTAGGTGGTCCACGATCGGGTATTCTCCCCTATAATAATACACAGCTATATATATATAGCTTTTAAGTATTAAGATATTATTAATTAAAAATCAACTATTCTACATCATATTCTAAATATGATAATAATCGTAGGAATTCCTAAATACTTAAGTATTATCCTATTAGGAACTATCCTAAAAATCCTAACATATTCTATACAATTCGTTATAAGCGAATGAAATTCCAAATACGATATCTAAAATGTGTCATTATAAATGGATTGTCGTTATAACCGATCGGTTATAACGACAATCCATTTATAATGACACATTTTAGATATCGTATTTGGAATTTCATTCGCTTATAACGAATTGTATAGAATATGTATGACATCGATGTCATACAAATGGATGATTAACAAATATTTAAAAATTGTCGCTAAACCCGAATTAACATTATAAGTAGTAGCTGATGTAAGCGACTTTCACTGTATACATATATATATATATATATATGTATATATATATATATATATATATTTCTATAATAAATAAATAAATGTATTACTTAATTATCAACTAAACTATAGCTTTATACTATATAATATAGATAAGTTTAACTATGCAAAGGTAGGCTATTACTATAGTTATATATTGTAGCTACGCGCACACTGTATAGCCACCAGAATTATGTTTTCCCCAGAGGGGGTTTTAAGAAATAAGTATAATTTATAAATTATACCAACTATAGTATTTATAAATACTATTGTAATTATTTTAAAATATATCTTGTAACATATAGTAGAGTACAAATTATAATTTATTTTAAATATTAAAACATTTAATTATAATTATACCGAGTTATAACTCGGTATAATTATAATTAACAAAATATGAATCCTATAATGAACATATGAAATACATTTTTCATTTTAGGACTTAGGATTTAGGACTACTTAAATTGCAGGGGGGTTTTAGAGATCACAACCCCTCCATTATTATGCCAGGGTGGTTTGCATAATCCTATCCTATATGAATGACATGTATTGCATGTCCTACATACATGTCCTATGCATATGTCCTTCGTACCCCAGCAAACAGTAATAACCTTATAATAGCAACACAATAGATATATAATAGCCTCAACTGTTTACATTGTACTATTATGCTGATATTATATTGCCATTAAATGTATATTATATTGCTATTAATTTGTCATGCTATTATGCAGCTATTATGTTGCCATTAAAAGTCTATTATGCTATTATTATGCTGCTATTAATTTTAAAAGTATATTATGCTGCTATTATGTTGCTATTATTAGAATACCCAGCAAACATTCTACAGTGTACATACACTACACGTTATATCCTACATGGGTTTATATTACAATATAGGTCCCTACGTTGGCATATCAAGGACAGTCCTTGGGCATATATCGCAGTAAGAAGTAACACATCTCCCTATACATTAAATCGTACACTATGACTCAGAGTGACTCAGAGTGACTCAGAGTGACTACGATTCTTTACGATATATCGTAAAGAATCTTAGTGTATACAGTGTATACTATATACGCTAAAAACGTTTATAATAGTTACTATAGTAAGTGTGATTATAGGTTATAGATTATACCTAATCATAATATACTATCTTAAGGTTATCATCAAAGATTTCATAGGAAAATAATATCTTACTTCGCAGAATCTATGATATATCAGTAAGAACTTGTTGATAATTATAGATTAATCTATGATAACTGCTATTGGATTCTATGCTCCGGGAGCATTGCTCCCACTGGTATTTCTATATTAACCATGGTTAACGTGCAGTGTATGTCGTGCACGTATGAAATATGCATAGAGCTAGAGAGAAAGCTTTCTCTCTAGCTCTATGTAAATATGTCATATTCATAAATAGGAGTGAGTCCTATTCACAGAGCTAGAGAGCTTTCTCTCTAGCTCTGTGGTCCTATTGGAGTGAGACCCCACTCACAATCTGTGGTCGTATATACTTGTTATTCATTTGACCGCTAGGGTTTAATTGTTTACAATCTGTGAATGCTTGTTTCTAGAATATACCACGATTATTCATTTTAATATTTTCAAATATTTTATAAAAATATTCATATATTCTTTATTTTAATTTCGAATTGATTAATAAATATCTAATAAGGAAATACACATTATTGATCTAGTTATGTGAGTATACATATATTGATAAAATATACTGCATTTTATAATTAAAATAACGTTTATAAAATCAATTTTAAGATTTAAAAATAATATTTTAAATATTAAATTATCACCTACTTTGTATAATGAAATAATGAAATATATTTTATATATATAATATAATATGAACTACTTATAATAATAAATAATTAATTAAAAATAACCCTATTTAATAACTTATTATCAATATTTAATTTATTAATTATTAATTATTATATTATAATCATTATTAAATATTATTGACAATAGTATCCAGTTGAATAATATGTATATTATATAATATAGTGTATTTATAAATTTTTTAATATGCCAAACAAAGTTATGACTTATTTTAACCTTTATATTTTAACCTATAGGCTAATTATATAATTATAATTAAGTGAACTTTAAACTATATGTTAATTTATATATTAATCAATATCTACAAATATTCAATTAATTTATGAACATCATTTAATGATCATTATATTTTATATTTGTATAATATATTTCATTATTTACTGGAAAGGATATTCAACATATGTTTTTATAATTATCATCTTTTCATGTTATATTTATTTTTAACACAATGTATTGATTAATGAATAGTAAATAATAAATATTCAATAAATTAAATTCTAAATATGATTATAATAATAATTATTAGATCAAAAGTGTAATGTATGCATATAATAAATAATATAGATAATATGTTATAACTTCTAATAAATTCAATAACAAAAATGACATGAAATAAAAAGAATATAAAAATCATAATGAAAAATAAAAATTTGTTTACATGAGCTAAAAATAAACATTTAAATTTATCAAAACAATTTATTTTATTTCTATTTTAGATTATTTATACGCTATATTTATCTGTTTTCTATCGCTTTTCGTTTATTTTTACTATATAATTTATTTTATTTTTTCGATTATTTTTACGGTAACTATAAAACGTTTTAATTTCTTTAATTTTTTAAGTTCGTATTATTATTTTTTATTTCAAAATAGTGTTAGCGTTAGCAAGTATTTGTCTTGCGATTATATATTTAGAATTTATATTTGCTTAAATAAATTATAAATAAATAAATATCAATACAATTAATTAATTTAATAAAATTGAAATATTTTACAAAAATATTATATGAATATTGAATAATATAAATACTATTACTATCTAATTGAATTATTTTAATCAAGTATGTAAGCAAATAACTTGGTATTTAACGAAATGTGCATAATCAAGTTATATATAGATATATTTATATTACATTCAGTATTTTAACTCAAAATATCCTAATATTTCTTCGAACTCTACAATATTTAACTAATTAAATTCACATTAATAATAGTATCCTACCTTTTGCAGATAGTCTGTCGCTTAAAGAATGTCTACTAATTCAAAAAATAAAGAAAATTATGGGGTTTGTATGTTTATGAAAACATTTGTATTATTATTCATGATAAAGTAAAGCAATATAGTGAAGAGTGAATGAGTTTATATTAACAGGCGGCAACAACAGAAAATATAATCTATTATTTGTATGCCTTTAGGAGGACACATTATATAACTATAAACTAGTAAATTAATAGAAAATAAAATTTAATTCTTCTAATAAATATTATTATTATTATTATTAGATTCGCTTTTAATATAGATTATGAATCTATACTCGTATATCATGATTAAAACTTGTATGTTTATATTTTACGATGAATTAGTTTATATGCAAAGTATAATCAAATAAATATTATACTTTTAGTAATATAATAATATAATAAGGTAATCTCGAATAGCGCTCTCTATAGTTAAACTCTAGTAATTCTTGCGTTTAGTTTGCTGTAATTATTTTGAATTTTTCGATAACAAAATGTATTAACTTATTGATTAATGGTATTACATTTAAAACATTTATCTTATATCATATACATTTTAATAAAATAAACATTGGATAATCGTTGCGCTATAAACCTATTATCCTTTACATTACTATTTTTATTTTTAAACTAATAACTATATATTATAAAATAATGAAGGGGTGTGGATTCCACTGTGGAATATGCAGTTACATGTAAATTATACATGATGTACATATACATTATAGGGTAAAAAGCTGTTTTTTTAAAGCTAATATAAATAATCTTACACATTATTATTTATATATTATATATATTTTTCAATATTTTTAATTATATTATATTATATAATATATTGTATTATATAATTTATATATAACTTATATATAATATTCATAGTTATTACAACCATAATTTATATTTTATTATATATACTTTAACATAATTCATATACATTACAATTATCGGGAATCCCCGCTATTATTAAACTATTATAAACCATTAATGTGTAATCATCATCTATTAATATATATTAAATATTTATTTAATTGTATTTTTACTTACAACAATTAATTCTATAATATTTGTATTATATGTATTTATTTATTTGTCACTCGTTTTAATATAATTGTTCATATTCACTTTCGAGAATAGTGTTCGATATTATATTATTGTGTTTAATAAATCATCATCATCATAGTTACATAGACTAGAGTTTTTTGTAAATTAATGTAAATATCATATATATATTTTTAATAAATTTTGTATTTTTTTCTGATAAGAACTTATAATGGTATATATTTTATATGTTTATATATTTTATATGGTATATGTTTTCTAAATATATTGAAAATGCGAAGGAAAATTATGCATTATTAAATAGTATTTCATTAAGTGTGCATTAGTGTTGAAAATGATTGTAGTGAATTAACTAAGTATTATTAAATATTATATTTTGTAGATCAATTTAATTTAATTTATATATTTTGTAATCATTCTAATGTTTTATTATATTTTATAAGACATAGATATTTTATATTACATATGTGTTATATATGTATTAATACATATATATGTTGTTCACAATATATAATTATAATTATGAATTTATTATTTTTTAGCATTGATTTAAAATATATATTTTATATGTTATATTTGATGTATAAACATGATATAACCTAATTAAAAAGATAATAACGTTAATTTATAATTAATTTTCTCAAAGAATGAGAATACTCCAGCTCCTAACAAATTTAAAATGATTAATTATTGTGTTAATAATTTGATTTAAAATAAGGTGATTCATATTTAAAATAAGATGATTCATATTTAATTAATTTATTAGTGTTCGATCAATTGTAATCGTATTGTTGTATTTCTTTTGTCGTTAACAGATAGTTACATTAGCCCAGGCTATTCGTAATTTGGAAGTAATCGAAGGAAAATCAAATACCGAACCCAGTGATATCGACAAAACACATGAAAATACTGCAAAAGATAACGGACAAGATACTGATGATGACTATAAAGAGGAATTAATAGTAGATACCACTGATAATAGACCTGAATATTTTGCGAATCAAATCATTGTTAGTATCGTTTATCGTTAGAAATTATGAAACAATTAATACATTTCTAATGAATTAATAATTAAAATAATGTATTATCATTATAGAAGATATGATTGTATAAGTATTGTTAAATTAACATAATAAAATTGACATGAGCATATCAGAGAGGTGATACTATAAAGGTGGTCACATTAACAGGATCACATTAACGTGAATTCAATAAGCCTTATTAAATAAACCTTAATAAGATCACATTATTATGATCACCTTATTGAATAAGGTGATCATATTAAGGTGATCGTATTAAGGTGGATACATTAAGGTGGTGATATTAAGGTGATCATATTAAGGTGAATATATTAAGTTGATCATAGTAAAGTGATAACATTAACACTAACATAATAAACACATATTTACTTGCCACTATGACTAACAGTTACGGCTACACATCATGACCTACATGGACAGCAGTAGAAAGGACACGTGTTCGGAGAACTCGTCCACATTTAAGATCGAGGAAGACATTCAGAAACTAATGGTTAGATGCGGATAGTTACGTTAGGGTAAGCGTTACGGGTAGTTGTGTGTAATACGTCCCTCGTTTGTTAGCGTTGATAATGTTACTGGTGAGTATTAGGCGCGCTGGATAGATTTTGTATATGGGGGGAACCAACCAATCAAAATAAATGTTGTGATAAAAGTGGGGGACCAATACATAGGAGGTGCCCTTATATTTTAAAGTGGGGGGGGGCCTTTCCCCCCTGTCCACTGCTTCGAGATAATTCATTGTTTCCATATATTTGTGTACTTATTTGTTTATTATGTTTTAAATCATCCTTTTTATATAGCGGTATTCTCAGCTCTCAATAAATATTTATTAATTAAACATTTCATCAACTAAAAATCTATTGATATAACTAATATATATCTTTAAATTATGTTTAATTATATATTCCCTTTACTTATGAATTATAGCTATTCCGTAATGATAATGAATAATGTAAATCATCGACTTCAGGAGTTAATGCGGTGTTTGCATTTGTAAAATTATCTCAATATCTAGATTTATTCACGAGCGTCACCTTTTGTTTATTATCAATATTACGAGTAAGAAATTATAAATAAATAATAGACTCTTTTAATTATAGTTTTTACTTAACAATTCGTAAGATATACAAGTTACAAATATATATATATATATATATATATATATATATATATATATATATATGAATACACACACAAATTACGTTTACATAAGAATACACTTCTAAGACGTTTAATAATCATATATTAAATCTTTGAATTATTCGAGATGGCTTAGAAACATGGATAGTTAGATTAACGTTCTGTTAAAGTAGATGTGAACTAAAGAGGTATCGTGAAACAGTGTGTATCTTTATCTAATTTAATCTAAATTAATAAATGTTGATTGGGGTGTGAAATAAGCGAAAATTAATAATAATAAAATTAATTATTGATAAAACCCAATGAATAATTAAATGTATTCAGTACAAAATGATCGTATAATATAATATACTTGCCTTAAAAATGTATTCTCGACGGGGATTTTATTACTAAAATGTGGTGATTAATGATGTAACTATTATGTAATAATCTAACTATTGAATAATAGTGTAACTATTATATAATGATGTAACTATTACATTGTAATTTAACTATTACGTAATAATGTAAATATTATATAATGATGTAAATATTATGTAATGATGTAACGATTACGAACACTCGTAGAAATACATGGCGATCTACAACATATCTCAAGAGAGGTTCTCCGATGCCTGGGACCGCCTCAAGGTCACCATCATGTCGTACAAGGACAAAATAAATAAGATGTACTCAAAGCTACAGGTTAACTAGACGCACCTATAGGCGACTATAATGCTGATGTTTTCACTTCGTAGTCGTTGTGTATATTGCGCGGGATTCATATAACATTACGTTATTTTTGATACACTTTTACCTATCGCTTAAATA
The DNA here is from genome assembly GCA_964019155.1 of Osedax fenrisi. NCBI lineage: Eukaryota > Metazoa > Annelida > Polychaeta > Sabellida > Siboglinidae > Osedax > Osedax fenrisi. The sequence goes on along the minus strand of OZ025240.1, from coordinate 40,610,026 downwards.
TTTATATATACACTTTTATTTATAATATTGTGTAGTTTTTATATGTAGTTTTTATATACAGTTTTAATAAAATGCCTATATCTCAGACTATATATAAATACATGTAAATCATTTGATATTAAAGACGAATATAATAATATATTAATAAATAATAATAATTATTTCATTAATTATAATTTTATTATTAGTGTAAACATAAATATTTACATAATAATGTAATATTATATATTATAACTAAAATATTTTACTTCTATTAGTAAGATGGTATATTCTTATTATGATTAACTTCGAAAATATCTCAAATATTTTGTAAACTCTATGACAAATTCCAGCAAATAAATGTATTCGTTATATGTGATACATTTATTTGTATCAGTGTTAGTAAATGTATGTTAGAATAAAAATCAAGACAAAATTAAACCATTTATTGATTTATTTACTAGACACTATTAAAATAAAGAAATCTGTACACGTGCATTCCATGTAAACATGTATTCCTAACTATGAATTTAAAACTTGAAATAACGCATCAGGATAAGATGATATATATTAATATTCACTTTTAATAAATTAATTATTAATAGAGTTTAGTGTAAGTTGTAAAAAGTTTAAACTTGATTAATGAGTATAGCAGATGTTATATTCTGATTATCAACATTCTTACACATTCTGCGAGCATCTAACTAACGTGTATTTTCTTCGTATATAGTATATTCCTTCGGAATTTTTATTTTTGAAAAAAAAGAATTTAAATTATTACATAATTATAACATATATTAGAAATATATTGTAAAAACATATGATAGAAATAAAATAATCAAATATTTATCTATCATTTTAGCTATAAAGTATACTTAAAATCGCCATATAAGTACATCAAAATAGTACTTAATTGGAAGTACCAATTGAATATATAATTTAAATTACCAGTAATAATTACTAAATAATCAGTTAAATAAATGGTGTAGAACTTTGTTGTTTATTTATCAATTTTACAACAAATAATATTTCTTTGTTTACAATTTATTTTATCATATAGTGGTAACCCATATCGGCTGGTAACTATGCTATGAGTATTGTTATATGCAAGCATGTTAGATCACAAGAAATTGTATATATAAAAATATATTATAATGTATTTATTATACATATATATATTATTCATATAACATACAATAAAAAAGTACGTGATTACCTATTATTAAATTTTTTGTAATTGAATTTATTGTAAGGTATAAATTCCTATCTCATTGCGAAGGATGCCTCCCCTTAGTTGCATTTATATACATTTATATAGATTTAACATACGCAGAGTAACATAATTATCGTGCGCGACACACTCTTTTGCCGGCTTGTAAATACCCCTTATTGATATGACAATGATGTTGATGATGATGATGCGATAGCTGATATGATGATGATGCAATAGTTGATATGATAATGATGCAATAGCTATATGATGATAGTGTAATAGCTGATATGATGATAATGCAATAGCTGATATGATGATGCAATAGCTGATATGATAATGATGCAATAGCTATATGATGATAGTGTAATAGCTGATATAATGATGATGCAATAGCTGATATGATGATGCAATAGCTGATATGATAATGATGCAATAGCTGATATGATGATGATGCAATATCTGATATAATGATGATGCAATAGCCTATATGATGATGATGCAATAGCTGATATGATGTCACCATCCCGTGTAGACCCTGCAGATGGTCGAAAGTAGAATTTTCAGCGAAATAGCAAATGAGTACATAGAAGCCAACTCGTTAATGCTAACAGATGCTAGCAAGAAGAAAGAAATTGTTAGTGAGTAAATATAGCAGATATATACATAACTTAATTTTACAGAATACGATTTATTTTTCGATTAATACGATATTGTCGTGATGAAATTAATTATTGTTACTCTTTCTCGTGCAACTGTTTACTGTACATTGTTAATCATCGTAACAAATAATAATACTAGTAGATTATTATATATTTAATAGTAATTTATGAAATAAATATCATATGTTTATACAAAATTTACAAACAAATATAAGTAGATTTTCTTCTATACGTAAAGTTTATTTAAGTGGAATACAATATATTTTTGCATCAGCTTATAAATAATTACATATAAATTATTGTTGGAATCGAATATTAATTATATCTCGTATATCTATACATAAATGTAATATTTGTATTGTAATACTATTATTATATTATAGATTTCATTGAAACTAAAACAATGTTAATCGCGTAGATGCGACACTCAACGCAAACTCCGCCATTAGTAACGTTCATTAACATCGCAATTGTTGATAAATACCGACAGTGCAATGAATACAAGGTGAAAGCTCATCGAATAAGAAAGCTGCTGAGTAAAGGTGACCTACAAATGGAGCACGCGAAGTTGAAGGAAATGATGTCTCTGAACACAGGGGTAACGTAACAGTAGTAGTAGTCGTTCAACCAATCGGTGACGTCCAATTTATATCTAATCGTAGCGTAACGTACTTAAGTGTGATTGAATGTTTTAAATTTGAAATTACATCTTTGAATAATCCTGTTCTACATGATTGTATTAGAAAATAATACGAATAATTAATAGTGAAGATTTTCTAAATGAGCTGATTTAAGTTCATATATAATGATATATTTACGCAAGAGATTATGGTATAACTACTAGTTACGAGAGAGTTTCGTATGAAGTTATATCGGTACTAAGAATCGCGCTTATTTAATTTATTTATATCGAGAGATGTGTGATACATTTATGCCTATGATATTGGTATCGATTAATTTAAAGTTAAAACTTAGGTAAAATACGAAACATACATACTTGCCTACATACATATATGCCAGCATATACTTATGATAATCATTATAATTGATAATTAATCACTCCTGTCATTTTAATCAGTTGATCGAAGAAAGTTTTGAACTGAAAAATGAACTGCAAAAGCATAGAGAAAATATCAATCACACGATACAGTCGACGAGACCATTCATTCAAGAGGTATGTAGACAACCGCTTACTGAAAGAGAGAGTTATTACGAAGGAAAGAGATGGTTAACAACAGTTATTCTTGAGATATATAAAGTAGGGGTTATACTCGAGTTAGGTAGAGGGTTACTTTGAGTTATTATTGAAGTATAGAGATAGATAAATAACGGTTACTCTTGAGATTCAGAGGAAGAGAGAGAGAGAGAGAGACAGAGACAGAGAGAGGGTGAGATATTATAATTATATATTAAGAGTGATTTTAAAGTTGTTGATTATGGATTCGACCTCGATGTTATGATCATTTAAATATGGGTATTGAGAATATCCAATATTTTTTTTTAATATAGGTCAATATTGGGCCTGAGCTGTCCTCGTCAAATTTAACAAAATTTAACTTGGGACTAGATAGGAAAATACAAAAAAAACATAAATATGTATATTTTTCACATTTAAAATTATGTTACAATCATGAAATTTTCAGAATATGTGTAATGTGTATAGTTTCTATGAATAATATCAAATTCATAACAACATTAATGTTATGTATAGGTTTTTAATTATAATATTTTCCAGAATTTTGTTACCTCTTATCATTTTGTATATAATCATTATATTTTATAACTTCATATTATATATAATTAAAAAACAATTCATCAATCACTATATATACAAAATTATAAAGTTATAATTTTTCACAGTGTTCTACAATAAAATGTCTTTAATTTTGATAAAAATCATCAAGAAATTACCATTTTTTCTGTGTACCTTTATAAATTGTAAGATTTTATTTTCTACCTCATCTTAAGATGTTATATTTTAGCGTACAAGTATTATAAATTTTTTTAAATATCTCTTCATAATTTTAATAAATTATCAAAGTGACCTAATATTATGTCCGTGTTTAACAGTACAATTACATAGGAGTAACAAAATTTAGATTTTTTTTTTAATTATTATTTTGTTAAACCTTACATCGCGACATCAATATTGAACCACAAAATATTTGTATTACTAAAATAGTGGCATGAACATCATAGCTATAGAATATCTATGCTTAGCTATAGAATATCTATGCTTAGCTATATAACTATCGTGGTATGATCTGGTAAATAAAACCACTCTTTTTGTACATAGTAAAACATAATGTAATTATTATTAATATTGATCGTAATTTAAATAATTCTCACTTCTCATAATTACTTCATGTACTTTAGAAGATTACCTACAATATCTATATCACTATTAGATTATTAGCGGGATGTACGACTATTCAAATTACATACAAAATATTGATTTCAATTTTTTCTTTTTAGAAAATTTGAATTATTTCAAATAATATTATTTAAATGATATCATTTGTACATTGATACATATGTATCCATGTGAAATGTTACTTATAAAACTACAGTTTTATAAACACTACCAAATTAATAATAACAATTCTAAAGCCAGTGAATGCTGCTGGGAGTGCAAATATTTAACTTGTAATATTAAATTATATATCTACATTAATCTTTTTCTACTCTTATTTTATAATTATATCTATTTATAGCATATATAATAAATATATATAAATTACTAACTCTATATTATTTACATGTTATTTTTCCCTATACTTTACATGAAACGTATTACATAGTCACACTTATGTAGTTGACCCTTAAGTACCTATGTACCTATAATCAGTGATGAATGTTATCATTAAATAGCCATCAGTTAAACCATTGAGCATCTGCATTAGGCTACTTCCTTTGAATTGCGATCATTTTAATATATCTATAAGAATTTTTGTTTCATAGAAAAAAGTATAGAGTTAAAAATTACAATGATAAGTATTGGGTTATGATTCATAACCCAATACCCTCTAGCGTTACATCACACCTCTAACATTACTTCATAACTTATGAAGTAATGTTAGAGGTGTGATGTAACGTTAGAGGTGTGATGTAACGTTAGAGGTGTGATGTAACATTAGAGGTGTGATGTAACGCTAGGGGTATGATGTAACGTTACACACTTTGTTGTGGTGAAAATTTGTTATATTAAAATTTTGTTATTTCATAATACTACTCTATAATATGTTTTTTAGTATCTGTAAAAATATTATTCATGAAAACAGTCTAGAAATGATATACTAGCAGTGTATATATATTCTATATATTGTATTCTCAATACTATATTGAATATACAATACTATACTAACCAACTAATATATATATATATTTAAATTATTATTACAATTATATTCATTGTATATTACTATTATAGTAATTACTACAATACTATAATAAGTTTATAAATCTGTATAATATAATAAATTATTGTATACAAAAATTATATATATATTATAAATATATATCTCATAAATTATAATATAAAAATGTAGATATATATTTATATATATATGTCTTAATATATTATTGTATAATTGTCATCATAATATATTATATGAATAATATTTGTCTAATATAAATGATCATATTGTATTTTTATGTTGCTAAACTTCAAATGCTGTTTTCTTGAAATAATGAATTCACATTAATAGTACATGTAAAAGGCTATGCATATACAAACTATTTTAGCTATATTATAATTTGTGTTTCATTATACACATATAATTGTTTATATATTACAATAGAGATATCTTTTAAAAATATTATTTTCTAATAATAATAAAAATACAATTTTTATAGAATAAATGACAATGAATACCAATTTAAAATAGTAATTTATATATATATAGTCAATATTATAAATATATCTCTATTATAGTATACATGTACAATGTACATTTATGTACATTATACATAATATAAATATAATACAATATTAAATAGATTGATTCAATGAATAGAATTCTGTGCACTAGACTATTAATAAACCATATGCTGCCTATCTATTTACATGGTAAACTGTTAAATAGATTTCACACTGTGACATCCCCTTAAGGGGACGTGATACCATCGTTTGGTTTACATGTAAAAGATACAAAAAAAAGCTATTTATAGAAATCTATTAACTCAACAAATATTCACTTTTTTTTTTTTTTTTTTTTTTTTAATCTATTAATAATATTCCATATTATTATATTATATGTTGAAATTTATAGATGTTTACACATCTTTATGTTATACGTTTCTAAAAAAAAGAATTGAAATATCTGATAAAAAATTTTAATTTTCCAACTAAATTACTAATTAAAATTTTTTAAATAAATATTTTTTAATTTTGACAAATAACTTTAATCTTACAGGTTTTATCTAGTTATATTGAAAAAATGAAGACAAAAAATAAAAAAAAAAAAGAATCGGGATTCCGATTCTTACAAATATCTATATATAGATACACCTATACCTGTATGTACCTATAGGCAGGTTTATTGACATACATCGTACGAAGACTCTCCCACCTTCCTCGGCGTCTCTCTCCTTGACCAGTTGACCGGGGAAGATAGGATATTGTATTGTTTTGTTTACACTTCGTTAACGACAATGAACGTGTACGCCTTTCACGTATTGCATACCTCGCCTTATATGGCACGCGAGTGACGGCCTACGTCCCATTGACAGACCACCATATATTGGAGCGTGCACACCACATGCTGTGCCCATGTATAAAAGACCGTGGGTCCCTAATAAATATACTTAAGCTTTGACCTTTATAACTCATATAGGCGTGTTTATTATACTATTATAACTAATATTCATACACATACTCACAGGTCAATGAACACGTTATAGCATCCTTTGATCAATTAGTAGAAATATCAGAGGTTTGTGAAATATATCGTATCGTATCGGGATTTCTAAATCGCGATCGAGGTCGAGTGATTGTGATGAAGATAACAATTTATTTATAAATTAGGTTCGAAAGGAACAAAGTTTTTTTTATAAATTATATTTTTATAAAACACCAATTTATTTATAAATTAGGTTCGAATTTAGCGAAGTTTTTTTTATATTATTAATGTCGGCATTACAATTAATATAATATATTATAAATTATAATATGAATTAAATATAATCATATTGAAATCATCGATTTATAACGAGTTATTGCATTGATTTTGAAATTTTTATTTCTGGATCATGTAATACGATAAAATTACTCAAGTGGAAAATAAAAGGTTCACAAAATAAGCACTAGAAGATGTCCTGTCCTTGGTTATATTAACAAAGATACCATAACTTCACATTCTTTCTTTGAAAAAATATTTACCTAGCTCACTTTTCTTATATATAAGATACTAACAAATATCATAAAAGGTGAAACAAATTTCAATTTTATTCATTATACTTTATATAAAAAATAGTGGCATGAATATTAATATAATTAAGAACAATTCAATTTTTATTAAACATATTATTTATATATTCTACTAGATAGAATAATTCTAGACATATGACATAAACGTAGATATCTCATTTAAATTTGAATATTTAGATATTTTAAATAATATCTATATAAAATATGTACTATATATTTGTATATATCATTTATCTGCATACGCATTAAATTCATTCATATATTTTGATAATTTAATAGATAGATAATAGTTTATTGAATAGATTAAAAACGATAGATAAAAATAAATAATAAATACAGAAACATATAAAGTAAGCTGAAAAAAAATAACGGAAAAAAATAACGGAAAAATAAAAAATATAATTTAATCAATAATAAAATTTATTAGGTTTTCTAAAATAACTAATTAATATTTGTTTTTAAAAAAAATTAGAATAATTATGCACATTTTATATAAATGTTGATAATTTCTAATAGAAATGTATGCAATATATGTATTTATATATATATGTGTATATATTATGGATTGATATTTTGGGTTTATTTGGTTTAATTGGTTTGGTATTGTGTTACTTTGTATTTTTTACCTGCATTACTCCCTAAATGAGCCTTTAAAAGAGTATAATTATTATAATGTATAATAAGGAAATAATATATTGTATAAAAATGTACATTTATGTACATTATACATAATATAAATATAATACAATATTAAATAGATTGATTCAATGAATAGAATTCTGTGCACTAGACTATTAATAAACCATATGCTGCCTATCTATTTACATGGTAAACTGTTAAATAGATTTCACACTGTGACATCCCCTTAAGGGGACGTGACACCATCGTTTGGTTTACATGTAAAAGATACAAAAAAAAGCTATTTATAGAAATATATTAACTCAACAAATATTCACTTTTTTTTTTAATCTATTAATAATATTCCATATTATTATATTATATGTTGAAATTTATAGATGTTTACACATCTTTATGTTATACGTTTCTAAAAAAAAGAATTGAAATATCTGATAAAAAATTTTAATTTTCCAACTAAATTACTAATTAAAATTTTTTAAATAAATATTTTTTAATTTTGACAAATAACTTTAATCTTACAGGTTTTATCTAGTAAAAAAAATAACGGAAAAATAAAAAATATAATTTAATCAATAATAAAATTTATTAGGTTTTCTAAAATAACTAATTAATATTTGTTTTAAAAAAAAATTAGAATAATTATGCACATTTTATATAAATGTTGATAATTTCTAATAGAAATGTATGCAATATATGTATTTATATATATATATATGTGTATATATTATGGATTGATATTTTGGGTTTATTTGGTTTAATTGGTTTGGTATTGTGTTACTTTGTATTTTTTACCTGCATTACTCCCTAAATGAGCCTTTAAAAGAGTATAATTATTATAATGTATAATAAGGAAATAATATATTGTATAAAAAGTCAAATAATATCCATGGATCAGGGTAGAGAAAATTGATGATTTCAAATTAATAAATATCTACATATCGGAAATTTTTTCTTTTTATTTTTTTCCATTATTTTTTTTCCTAGATTCAATTTACACACTGAAAGTAAATAAAATAATAAAGACTATATTTAGGATGTTGAACAAACGAGCTGAATACAATACTCAAATAACGAGGGGTCTAGGGTAGGTCAGGCCCATATAGGAATATATGCCCATTATAAATCCCTGTATATTGGTTGTTTGACATCTCCTCATACCTAGAATATCAAATAATTATACAGCAAAAAAACAGTAAAATCAAATAATTATAAAAATAAAACTAAACAAACAATACAATTTTAAAAAGAACGACATCACTTAATATATGTTGAGCATAATTGCTTTTAATATTAAGAGTGTCAATATTCTTAATAAATCTATTAATAGTCTTAGATATTTAGTCGAAGCAACGGTGAATGGGAATGAATTCCAAGCCATACTTACTCTTGCCGAAAGAATTGATAGAATATTTACATACAGGACTTCTATATTTAATCATCGTTGAATATTGAGCCACGCCCACATTGAACATAAAATTAACTCGGCGGCCAACACTGATATACCCGCAAATTTAAAATTTGTATTTTCTATAAGTCTCACATTTATTATATAATTAATATAATAATAATATTGGTCACGTTTAAATACGACAGAAATTCTACAAGATTAATGAAAACATAGAAAACACCCTTCTACTCGTTAATATACAAAAGAATCGTGCCCTAGAGGTTTATAAGTATATTGTAGTGTTTGTTTTTTATTTTATAATTCGTATTGATGAAATTATTAAATAAAAAATTTATAATAAACAAAAATATTTGTTAGATGCTTTTATTAATTAAACATTATACACATATAGATATATATATATATATATATATATATATATATATATATATATATATATCTTATATTTAACATTACACCAGATGCCCATTAAAGACGTGACCTACTTCGAAACTCTCATTAATAGCATGCAATCTAATATAGACACAATCACGAGTTGTACCATTTATGATTAAGTTGTTCATAATTATAATACTTACTAATTATAATTCATAACTATTATTATTATTGGTAATCATTAATAATTATAATATCTGATTTTTGTATATTATATTTTTATTAATATATCTGATATATATATGTATGAAGAATTAATTTAATTATCTATAGGCATTACATATAATTAATATATTACAGAATAATAAATTGTATCCCTTTTATTAATAAAGTGTCACAAATATAAATAATAATAGTTTGTAATGATATATATATGTATTAATAAGAATATGATGTAATCCCATGTTTTCATTAGGTGTTCAATGTTCTTATAGTTCTGTTTTATCAAAATGATCTAAATGTTCCACTCTGATGAGATAATAAGCCAGGTTATAGCTTAAGCTAATAGCTATTATAGTAAGCTAGCTTACTTCTCATTATGTAATACTACTAGTAAATATGTAATTAATACAACTGAAAATAATGCTTCTATTTCACTAAGGGTGTTTTCACGTGGCAGATGCCAACCTTATACTGGTACCCACTTATGTAGCACCTATACCTATTTATACAGTCTGTGTAACAAAACTGGGTACCGAAGGCAGCATGTGGATGCGATGACTATACTACTGGCACTGGGTAATATGTCAAATCTGAGTTTCACCGATCACTTTCACATGATAAATAATATACTCGGATATTATTTTATGAATGACTATAGTTGTATAGGTTACCACTAATACTTTCATAAGATAATAGATCAGAATTCCTTTTTATATCACCATATATGTACACATGTATAATACACGTTGGTATATATAGGTGTGGTTAATGTGCAGTGTGAACGTATGTGTTTCACCCACACTGGGTACTTTAGTGTGCCGTGTGAACGCAACCTAAGTTCCTGAAGTTGTACTGAAAATAGTACAAAGTTTGTTATCTAAATATAAACTTATTATATGACTTGACTCAATATTTATTTAGAGGAGAGCGGGGAGACTTGAACATTCTGAAGACCCAATACATCTGAAAACAATAATATTTATCCATTATAATCTGAGAAATAGTTGAGAGGATATATTTTATATGTGCAGTTTATATATTTTATTGTATCGACTTATGTATGGTAAGATAGAGAGTTAATAATAGGAGTTTATATGATAATAATAATTATTTATAAGAATATTTTGTATAGTAAAACAAATAAATACATGTATTCTTAATTCTCCTAAAAGACTTCAACATAATATTTATTATTTTAGCATTGTTGTTATACATAGAAGAGGGTCAAGCACTGAAACTTATGAAATAGGAACTAATACTTTAGTTATAGGACTCCGAGGATAGGTTTTATATATTCAAGTTAGTTGAATTGGTACGAGTTGTCGAGTGAAGATAATATGATGGGTGTATTTCATAGGCTGATGAAATATAGAGTGTTACCACAATATTACTAAACTTAATATTAGGCACTACACAATGGTAGTATATCATTTGAGATCTTTGTTAATGCTGTTTAAATGGATTTGACAGGAAATCAGTGATATAAATTGTAGATGTTTTTAATCGGGAAGATGGGATATTAATTTTTGTAATCTGAGATTTATATTTTTGGTTATTAAGCTGAGAAGATGTGAGGAATATTTTTTTTATAATGGTGTTATAAATCATTCTTGAATGAATGTAAATATGATCAAGATAGAATCTATAAATAGATCATATGCAGGTGTAGGTTAGTATAATTTATTGAATATGTTTATGAGAATAGTGGCAAGAGAATATTACGAATTAGAATGTGATATATGTTCAATTACTTTAGAAGAGAGAGGTATTAAGTTTGTGAATAACAGAGGAGTAGAATGATTGGTTAAAGATGATATCACTGACATCGTGTGTGTATTAACAGTGTTAATAGATAATTATCAGCAGTGGTATATCAGTGTTTTTGAGGGAAGATGAAATAGGCGCAGTAAACCAAAATTAAAATTAAGTTGTAAAAGTTTTCTAAAATCTTATGATAAATAATTTCAAAATTAAAATTAAGTTGTAAAAGTTTTCTAAAATCTTGATAAATAATTTCAAACTTAGAAAATAATTTTCAGATATTTTTATAAATTTCAAAAATCATTCTATTATATCAATTATTTCCACATTTTTCTAAATTCATTTGCAAACTTGGCACATAATTTTCAATATCTAATAAATATTTAGTCAACAATCAAAACATTTTTAAATAAAAAATAAATATCCAGAGAATATAATAAAAACAAAAGTTATGGTTATATATTAAAATATATATATAAACCTAGAATAAATGTATATAAAATAAATATATTTTTCCATAATTGAATAATTCAAAAATAAGTTTAACTGTGGTTTATTAATTGGTGTTTATTTTAATGTGGTTTTGTTTTTTCATTGAATAGATAATAAGGGTTGTATATCTACAACCCTTAATAAATACGTTAAATATATTATATATGTATATCCATTTATATAAATTACAAACTTCGTGTTTTATTTTCAAAAAAATTACAAACTTTGCATATTATTTTCGTATTATTATGGTATATTATCTTCAAATATTTTGCAAACTTTGTTTTATTTTCAAAATATATAAAGAAGTTGGAAAATTTGAAAATATTTACTATAATTTTAAAATTTGTAAAAAAAAATTACAAACATTTTCGAAAAATTGTGGTTTCTGATCTTTTGTTTTAATTTTGCAAAAATGGATAGGGTATGATTTGGACTAAGTAGAAATCATGTAGATTTTAATTATATAGTGAATTTCAGATAGAGAAAAGTATAGGAACTATTAACCTATTGTTTTCTAGAAGATATGATAATAGTATGCTATTAATAGTACTTTACTTTCATTTTAGCATGGGAGCAAAGGATTGTAGATAATGCCGTATGGAGCAATACAATGCTAGAGGAAGGGTAAGACAAGGACTCAGATGTAATATCGATGGTAGTTTAGATCGGATATCAGAGAATAAAAGGAAGGGTTAGTGGAGAAGATAGTGAGGATGGATAAGTGTTTAGAGAAGAGGGGGTCACATTTATTTTCTTTAATAATAGATCGGATGAGTAAATTAGTGCTATAAAGTTAATGTGTGGAATAGTCAGTATAATGAATAAGGTTTATAGAAATGAAACGAGATGATTTGTGTGATGGGAAATTCTCGGGTATATTGAGAATACCACTATAATGTTAGAAGAGATATTGCGAATAGTAAATGTTCAATTTATAAATAAATATGTTATCAGATTTAGAACGAGTTAAGAAAAGGAATATATTTGGAGGATTTAAATATTAATATAGAAATAATATGATTCAGAATGTAAGAATTTGAGATTAAATTCAGTAGACATAGATGATGGATTTATGTAGTAGCATATGTACACGAGAGGAGTGAAGTATGTTTGAGGGTTGTGTGAATCTAGAATATTAATGTGAAGTTGTAGTATTATAAGTATGTCGTTATTACAATAAATCTCAGATAAGGAGATTATTACAAATAAAACATGAGTTAATTAGAGAATCATTTATAGAATAGAAGTCTTATGGTAGGAAAGAATGGCAGTTTAAAGAGGTACAGTGTATTATGTAGTAGTGAGACTAGAAGAGGTACGAGTATTTCAAGGTCATATATTACTGAAGATATAGATGGAATGGTAGTTCGACATGTAATGTAATAAATGTATTATATTGCCTATGACACAAGAATTAATGGTAGGTTTATTAAATATGTGATGTATATTAAAATAAATTCTATTCATAACTAATTTTATATTTATATGTCGACTATAGAATCTATATTATAGATTATTAAATATTAAGATAATAGATAACAAAATTAATGTGAAATCATACATAATGTAATGAAAGATAGATGAGATGCATTGTTTCATGCAATATAATTAATGTAAGTATAATATTAATACTTTTTAATCTTTCGGAATGCAAATTCAATAATTTTTTCACATTAGTATATATTTAAAAAAAATTATTTTTTCAATTAAATAATAGAATTAAAAGTGGTCGATATATTAATACCTTGATTAGTTAATAAATCGCAATGTAATAATAAAAATTAAGAAAATATTATAATTTTAAATTTTAACTTAATTAATGTTACAATAATAATATGAAACTATATATTTATATAAATACATGGAAAACATAAAGAATGGAAATATCATCGTATTAATATAATAATATATATGCTACTCTCCTATAAATTAATAACTGTTGATAATTGAATATATGCAAAATATTAATTTACAAATTATGTAATAAATATTAGTTTAATTATGCTATTAAATTAATTAACTAATTTTTATTGACATATTCTATATTAGTTAAATCAAATAATTTGTATAATTATTCATTTATTTATAATTACTTCATATTAACATTTTCTTTTCTTTAAATAATATTACAAAATAATTCACATATAGAATTTAATGATATTTAACAAATATAGTATATCTTTACAATATTATTTATTATATAAGTTTAAATGATTACAACATGCAATATATATTGATGCGCTTTTCATAACAGATGGTAGTATTCAATACCAGACCAAGGAAATCACTTTCAATTTAGAGAAACAAAAAAGTAACATTGAAATGGTAGTGTTCCTCTTTATTACATCATTATAACATTATATAATATGTAAGTATATATGTATACATATAAACAAATATATATAATTATATATAAAGAAATACTAATTGTTATAAATGATACAATTAACGAAAATGATAGGGACTATTGTGTATGTGTGTGTGTATGTGCATTCATAAAGATACTGATGCACACATGTGTGGGCGGTATAAAAACTTAATGAGTTTACACACAGTAAAGCTCTCTCTCTCAATCACAGTAAATCATATATTGACAAATTTAAACTAAAACTGACACTCACTAATAAATCTATATATATAATATATATAATTTAACGCAAACAAAACGTAAATGATGAAAATTGAAAATTATAAATAACAATTATACATATTAGATAAGGAAAGAGCGAGAATTTCTTTACTGCAATTTTAATTCTGTAAAATAAAAAAATGTATTATTTTTAATGAAACATAAAATTGAAATAAATAACTGGGAATTATATCAACCTTCGAGAGATTCAAGGGCATAGTATTGTACATCAAAGTCAGCATCTTTCATCATCTTCTCCAAAGCCGGTTTCACTTCTTTTACGTTAATACTTCATAAGAATGATTGTATTGTCAAGTTTCAATGATCACTGGATTAGAATAACTTACCTATGATCGAGTTTTGATCCAATTTTTGCGAGTGTTTTAGAAACATTGAAGCGAACATTAGCCACTGGATCTGTGCACAAATGGAGAACAGTGGGTAGCATTAACCTATTCACAAGTTCAGTGTCGCATACTTCACATAATAACTGTAGTGGTATTAGTAATATATGTTTAACTGCTAATATTATCCGTTAATAATTATTACTATCACTTTAATCTTTAAACTAAATTATTATATTAAATATTTATGAATTTCAAGAAAAATATTTTTGATATTTTATAAAACAAGTAAACTAATATTATTGAATATCTAACAGAAATACAACAAAGACAAGTCATTCGGTGAAGATAGTTTTGATCTCTAGACATTTGAAGTACTTTGGGGATTATAGTCTGCTGAGCCCATTCTGTTCCAAACTTTTCTACAAGTCTCTTTAAATTTTGAGAAGCAGCTTCTCTTATGGCAAATACTAAATATAGTTAAGTTATGATATATTAGATAAGTTTATCAGTTTATATAAGTATCATTAGAATTATCAAACATTATACTAATTAAATATTTATTACAATGTTAATTTAGTATTTTATTAGAACTAAAAGATAAATATCTATACAAATTAATTTGAAATTAAATTAAAATATCTTCTATTAAACCATTATAATTATTATTTTAGTTACAAATACCATTGCTCAATACTATACTACTGTAAGCTTTCTATAGAATAAGTGAATACAGTTATATATTTACCTATACAAATATATATATATAATATACATATAAATATAATTTAACATAAAATATAAATAATATAACAACTCTAAACTATTCATAAAATATTAAGAGTATCGAATTAAATTTATATTATAACCGTGATCAATCAACCATGACATGCACATTTTGTTTAATTTCTCATCGAAAAAGTCAACACCCTGATAATAATGCAGTGATATTAAGAACATAATAATATTAATAATAAAGTTTATTTATACAAATAATAATAGTAGTAACAATTCTTTAAAGTGTAAAACATATATATATACACACAGATATACACTAACCAGTTGAACAGCTAACAAAGGCATATATTCAATGATAGCTAATCGAACTCTCCATTTGCCATCCTCAGCTAACTCAACAATAGCGGGTAACAAAGATTGTGAGAGTTGTTTAATTCCAATGACCTGCGATGTGATTGTGGGATGATAAACTAAGTTATTGTATGTTAGTAGTGATATTAGTGTACTTGGTAATGGATTACCTACCTCATTAACGCAGTCAAGATTTGATATGATATTGAGACGGACATCTGGGTAATCATCTTTCAATTGTTTCAGGAACAAAGGTAAAAGATGCTCTATGGTGCTAATAAATAACATTATAATTAAATATCTGTTTTATAAAAGATTATATACAATAATTATTAAGTTGTACTTATAAAATATGTGCATGTTCTCAAATTTGGTCTACGAGGTAGAAAGCATTAAATATCAATAGCAATTATATATATAAATAAATAATTTAATGGGAGGATACTTTATAATGAAGAATTGTGGACATGTTTTGTGTATAATAAGAGATATTTTAGTAGATTTATTAAATAAGTTAAATATGAGAATAATATTATAAATTCATAGATTTGTTAATAATGAATATAGATCATTTATAGATAACTTATTCTGTCATATATTATCAATTATATATATATATATTTATATAATTAGAACCAAAAACAAATAGTATCACATACAAAAGTTTAGTAATAAAAACATGTATTCAATAGTTTATCCATTAATCACTTTACAACACATACACATATATATATATATATATATATATATATATATATATATATATATATATATATATCTATCTATATATTTGTTATAATGTATATAACTTATACACATATATATTTTGAATGAATTATACCAATGAATATATATATATTATATTATCTAGTTAAAGTATCTAGTTAATATTTGTATTAGGTAGCAATATGATAACCTATATTCACATCAGCTTTCTAATTAAAGTTTTAAACATACAAATATTATGAATTATAACTATACTTGTATATTAAAGATTATAATTGGATATGGGTACATATTTTGATAGTCATATATGTTTTAATTATTTAATATTGTTACTATAAATTAATAACTAAAATAATAATTTGTTAGTTGTATATATTTATATTTCAATGATATCATAAATATAAGTTTATTAAAAATAAAATATGTATTCCCAACCATAATATTATTATGATAAATCTATTCATTGTAAAATAAAAATTTCCAAAAAATACATAATTATAAGACCTATCCTTAATATTAATTTGATAATTAATTAATTTCTTGAAAATGTCTTACTTTAATAATATTTATAATTCAAACATGGAAAATAGATTTATGATAAAATAAAAACATTTGTACAAACGAATATATACTAATATATATATATATACATATTGTATATATATATTATTAATTGTATACTATCTTATAAGATAATGAAAATTTGAAAAATATATTAAAAATATAAAAATAGTAATTTCGGTCTAAAAATGTGTTTCATAAGTAATATTTATAAATAAAAATTCTAACTTATGTTAAAAACATATCAATTAATTTCTGTTAATTAAATAATATAAGTAATTATTCTAACTTTTCTTTTCCTAGAATAGGTGATAATCCCATTATAACAGAAGCAAGTGCTGATTTCACATGCTGATTAGCATCAGTTACTAATTCCTTGACAGACGGAAGTATATGTGTCATTATTAATTGTTCCCTAGTATCACTTGGTAGCATCTCACAGAAATCTATTTAATAAGAGTTTC
Organism: Osedax fenrisi; assembly: GCA_964019155.1. NCBI lineage: Eukaryota > Metazoa > Annelida > Polychaeta > Sabellida > Siboglinidae > Osedax > Osedax fenrisi. The sequence goes on along the minus strand of OZ025240.1, from coordinate 40,592,034 downwards.
ATTTCATTATAAAGATAACAAAGTCTAACATGAATACTACCTTTGATCTGAGTAGCTGCTGATGATCTTACTTCAGCCTCGACATCCTTCAATAATGATTGGAAGTAGGGCACCAACTCATTCTTTGTAATCTCATGACCTACTGCCTTTTGTAACTAAAATACAGTGGTAGTATTATTAAAACAGTGAATATGGGTTAGTGACTTATTGAAAGGAAATATGTGTGTGTGAAGGGCTTATTATTACCAAGGTAAACTTCTCTGCAATGATATAGCGAACTCTCCATGATCTATCATTAGTAGCATCACGTATTGTAGGCATAATTAGTGTCTCTATTTCACTGGTGTTCAGTAGTTGTAAGATAGCGACTGATTCTTCTACAGCTAATACTCGTACGGAATCCTGACAAATGTGAGGAGTTTATAGATCATTTACATGTATAGTTTACCTAAGTTGTATTGGTCTCATGGGATATGTGATTTAATAAAATAGTGTAAATACATACTTGTTCATCGTTAGATAGTGTAACAAATAAAGGAATCAATTCCGACTTCAAGTACTCCATTTCGATGACCTTGGCAAAAGCACCTAGTTTAGTAGCAGCGGCTCTTCTAACCATAGGGGTATCATCGTTACACAGAGTGCGATAGTTTCTGTGGAAAGTCGCATGATATATTTAATATAATATATAAGTTCTACATTATATGAATTAAATTAGACATATTATTATATCTGTTAATACTTAAGTATTAATATACATTAAGTTCATTTTTATATGTCTAGTTTGTGAAATCTTATAATAAATAATATATTAATAATTATAAATATTAACAACATTTATTATGTAATATTAAGAGAGTTATAAATAATAACTGATCATTTTTATATTTCATTAAAATATGTAATAATATAAATGATCTTAAAAATATTTAATATATATTATATTAAATGTGATTTTAATATAGCAATACAATCTAAAATAGTACTTATATGAAATATATATACTACAAAATATGTTTACATTTCTAATTAATCATTCAAATATAAATACAAATGTGTATTTTAGCCCATATCTGACATTAAGAGAATGTATTATTAGATAAAATTATATTTGTAATACTATTAAAATAACAATTATAATAGTAAATTAATACAAATTAAATTATCTAATTACAATTTGGTTAAAAGGATTAACATAATCTCAAGAAAAAAAAATTAACTACATAAATTTTAAGAATAAAATACAAGAATTAAATTTGATTATTAAATATTAATATTCATTATTTATATATTAATATTGAGTTATCAGAGTTATCCGCATATATTTAAAAATAGAAATCCTGAATGCTATAAATAATCAAAGAAGCGCTCTAAATAGATAGCGAAACTTCGTATACACTTATAAATTAATAATTATTATACTTTTCATGAAAGTGTAAACATTTATATAGGTTGATTATTATAGTATTTACATATTTTATATTTTTTAAAAAGTAATGAATAAAATATAATTTTTTTTTTTTAGAATATATAATATATAATACTTATGAATATATAAAATGTATACATAATTTCGTGACTATTTAGAAACACTACTTTAGTTAATTGAAGCACGCATGTGATTACATTTTTAAATATCTACATCTATAATCTGATTCTCGTTAATATTTATATGTTGATTATCACAAATACTTAACAGAAATGACATGTCAATTGAAATTTATGATCTCAAAACATCTTAAAAACAAGTAACATGAGTTACACTTATTTAGATTCAATAATTTGTTACACCCCTAAATGAATCATCAGCATCACATTGATATATATTTATATTATCTATAAACAACAGCATATTAAATTATATAAATATTAGTATATTCATATACATATATATATATATATAAAAACAATATATTATAAATTAATATGCTTAATATGTTAGAGTACCTTAATAAATGTATTTATAGCTAGATATGGTATACATTCACATTATTAGATACACATTATATTAGAATATACAACCTATCAATATTAAATCTATAATGAGTACGACTCTTAGTTACTATTGTTATTCTATCATTATAAATATACTAAAATTAAAAATATTAAATAATTTTAGCTAATTTTTTTCAGAGACATTTAAACCTTTTTAACATATAATTAACGATATAATTACATAATTCATTAATATATAAAAAATGAATTTTCAATAAAATATTAAGGGATATACATTTGCAGATTTTTATTAATGTATTAATGTATTTTTATTAATATATTAACTAGATATGTTATTTACTATATTTTATTTATAATTTTCTTTACATATTTCATGTTTTAATATAAATAATTTAAAATAATTACATAAAATAGCGTGCATACATGATATATTGGGTATAAGGTATTGAAAATGTAAAATATTTGTGAGCGAACAGTTTTTTATAAATTTGATTACGAAATTGATTATACAATTATGAAAATAACCTAATTTCAACAAAATGAAAATCTTTCGACAGCATAAACAATATTACTATACTCTTTGAGACATTTATTTGGAATTATATTTGTTTTAAAATGTTGTTATCAGTAATATAATTTTATAATTGATTTAACATGCTATGATATATATTGTACATTGTACAATGTACAAATATAATATACAATTAATTTTACTGATAATTTTTATAAATGTATTGATGAAAATGATAATAAAATTAATAACATTCCTTGTTATTTAGTTTCTTGTATATATTCAAAGCTTTTTTAATAATAATTTTCAAATAAATTTATTAATATAATATAAATTCAATATATAAAATATAGTTTTAATAATTGAGAATTTAAACTCAATATATGTGCATCTTTAAATTAATTATAAAATTTATTAATATAATATATATTAAAATAAATTACAAATAAATATTAACATGAATTCAAATGTTCAAATATATTTTGTTACATGTGAACCTAGTAGGTTCAACCTACTAATAAATTTCGTAACGAAATTTTACAATACAATTTTTCTCAATGAATTTAATATCAGTAAAATTAATTATTTAGTATATTTAAACATACAATAAAGTCACAATATGAATTATAAAATAAACAATAGAACATAGTATACAGATAAATAATATATAATAGTAAACTAACTGTCTTAATTCGGCTTTTAAACTATTTGAAACTCGAGCATAACACACACTGAATAGACCGCAAGCAGATGTACGTGATGTAAACCAATCACCTGTTTATTAGGAATATGTATTCAATGTGTAATGCACTTCATTCTAGTATTGTTTATAGGGCTAAAATAATTCTTCATTGTTAATAATCAGTGTTACTAACCAGAAGCCAATCTCTTAACTAGTGGTATGAAATAGTTCTCGAGATCTGAGGATGATTGTGGTTCTGCTACAATCTTGAGTGATTCAACAGCTTTATCACGAACCACAGTCTCTTCAACTATAGCCAAACTTTCCAATGGTGGCTATTCAATATAAAATTAATAAGTTAGATATATATATATATACCATATAATAATATATTATTTATGTATTCTATGACTAATTTATAAACTATTGCATTATTATATAAATTAAAATATATGATAAGGATAAAATATATATATAACATTATATTATACTGAATTATTCATAAATATAATTTGTAAATTATTAATAATACATGTTTGCATAATAGTCAGCAGAATATAAATGTACATAGGAGAACTCTTACCAATAAACAATGGGCATGTTCTGCTCCACCTACGAGTGAAGTGAAATTTCCCAATTGTTCCGCAAGGGCGAGAAGAACTTCGTCTTCATCGTATATCGTATCTAGGGAACATTTAGTTAGACACTATTTTAATGTTTATGTTAACTGAAGAATAACATATAATCTGACATTACATATTGATATTATTATATATACACTATGATTTATTAGATAATCATACATATATTTTGTATATATATGTATTATTATTTATCTTATTAAATATTCAAGTTTTTCTTTATATATAATATATATATATATATATACATATATATATTCATATCATTTTCATGTGTACAAAATTAATTATGTATATTATAAAAATTATGTAATAATTAAAATTTTAATTATAAGGTAACTATTTATTATTCATGCATATTTATCATGTTTTGACTTGGGAAGTGACAATTTGATATGTATTTTAATATTATTTTTTTAAATATATTATATTCTAGAATATAAGGAGATAATGTATACAATTTTAAAATATATATAAAAAATAAAAAATTCATCAATAAATATATTTTCTTAAATATCTGAAAAAAGTTCTAATAAGATCTAAAGATTAAATTTTATTTTAATGATAACAATAATTGTATTTATATATATATCACAATCCTTTAAGTGAAGCATTACATCCGCACTGGTATTAGTTTATATGTAAACAAATAGGCTATACATAAGTCAATTAAAGAGTGTTTAATACCTTTAATTGAATTCAGCGATAATTTTTGAAATATATATATAACTATAAAATGATGGCGAGATTTTTCTAATATATAATAATAAATAATATACATATTTTATTTTTATCTTAAGTAGTATGTATACTCATGTATTTCTACAGAAATACTATTTTAAGTATAATACAATTTTATTATGTATATATATATATACAAAATTAATAGTATAGCTTATATATTATCCGAGTATAACTCTTTTGAGTGTGTAGTTATTAAAATAATTATTCCGATAAAAAGTCATCTAAAGTTTTATAAAACAAAAAAACGATGTTGTGATAAATTATATAGATGAAATGCCAATGAATTAATAATATAAAAACTAATATATAAATAATATATATAAAGCTAATAACTATAGAGTATTAAAATATAGATAATAAAAAAAGACAATTAGTATTATTGTTAATAAACAAAATGTTTGTTTGATTTCTATCAGATTTGATCATTCAACCCTCCCATTAATGGAATCTTGAGAATGTGGTTTTATATACAACATATTATATGAGACTATGATGAATATACTTACTATTCTACTATAGTATTAATAAAATAAAATAGTTTACAATTTAAACTATAAATAATTAATATTATTGACTGAATAAATGATCTAAATCTATGTTATACATATTTATTTAAAAGAATTGTTGATTTTTATATTTAAAATAATATATATATATAATAACTAATACTTATTAGTCTACTATTGTATTCTACTAAAACGAATACTATTAATATATACATATATAATAACCAGTGAGGAATGGCATAAGTTCTTTTTTAGTTCTTTCAACACCCAATGCCAATGCAATTGTTGAAAGTTTCTTTATACTATTCAACCGTAACTGTATAATTATAAAGTATTATTATAATAATTATATTAAATTTCACATATTTATATTATTTAATGAAATATATATATTTTTTAAAAACGAATAGATAAATAGATAGCCATAAGATCAATGTAGATCAAATGTCGATGATGAAAATTAGTGATTGCTTATAAATGTAATTATTTTTAATAATTACCTTACATGTTTTTAAAATCTAATGAATGTAGGAAATATTGTAGAATGGATAAAAACATGCTGAATCATAATACAAGTAATCTATTAAATAAATATCTTAACAAATGTTAATACTATATTAAATTACATTTTATTATTTAAATATTGTATATATATTAATAATCATTAAATAGTAATATTTCGATATATAATTACTATTTTTATTAGTCATTTGTTTATTTAAATTATTATAAAATTTATAAATAATTAATTATATCTTTAAAATATATTATTGAATAATTTGTTAACTACTAATATAAATTAAATTTTATATTGGGTATAATTAATATATAAACCATACTATTTAAATAAATATTTTTTACAATTTTAAATGTAGAATTTAGTTATTTTCTGTAACTATGCCTTATTCTACTTAGCAAAAAAATTACATTGTTTGTTCTATCTTGATTTTTAGTAATAATAAAATAACAGAGTATAAATTTTAATATTTTATAGAATATGATACGATTATTTGATACCTGAACATCCTCATTCCTAAGCTCATCTATGAGGACAGCAATTGGATATAAAGATTCGTCTCCGGCAGATTCAACGGCAGCCATTTTTGGGTATCAGGAAAACATATAAATTCTAATGTCTTACAAAATATAAATATTTATATATACTTGCGCCACCTATCATTGTAAATCCGCATTATGGATTATATTATATTTACAGAAATTCAAATTTTACAAGTTGATAGGATTCATTATAATAGAGTGTTATTGTAAAAAATACTGTTCGTATCTTATATTTAATTTAATTATATTATATTTCTGTTTAATTATATATTTGTTTAGTGTAATATACATGTTATATATTATTACCTACATTAATATACATTAAATAGTATTGATTGATATGTTATTAATATTTTTATGATTTGTATATTTTTGAATTATTAAAGTATTAAATTAATACATATATTATTATAATAATTATATGATATACAAATCTAATAAAACGATTATTTGTTAATAATTTTATTAATATAATTAAAATATGTGTATGTATATATATTTATGAAAATATATTTGAGTAGTCTCAGACTAAGTCTGGTATTCATATAATTTAAATATACATGTTTTTAATCACTGTGGCCATTTTGAAATATACACATTATTTTTTCAGTTTCTATAATATTAAAATTAAACATTATTGGGTTACAATTTAAATATACATGTTTTTAATCACTGTGGCCATTTTTAAATCCACATTATTTTTTCAGTTTCTATAATATTAAAATTAAACATTATTGGATTACAATTCTCACAATTCATGTATGCATTATGAATTTATAATATTGTAATAACGACAGAATATATATTCAATAAATAATTTATAATTTTTTTATAATATGATATAACATTCATATAACATATTATATGTTTAATCAAAATTCTATAATATTTTTGTTAACATTTTAAATATATTAATTTATTGATTTAATAGTTTTAAATATAATTTAAATCGTATATAATAAGTTATATATATGTAATTATTAATATATTAAACTATCTATTAATTAATAATAAGTTTTGGAGAATTTGTGATGCACCGTATTATATTATAATATATATAATTTATTATCATAATAATTATAATTATTATAATTAATATCAATAAATTATTCAATAATCATATGTTATCCTATTAAATTAATATTAATATTAATATCCATGATACACCATTAGGGAGATGATCAAAAAGGACGAGTTGAGGGTTAAATGTTACATTTGAAATACGAGTTAATAGTATATACATATATTTTGTATAGATATCTGTGGGTTATTCGGTTTAATTGGTTTAGTTTTGTCCTGGTTTTTTTTTTAGCTGAATTACATCCCAAAATGAGCCTATACAAATTTATTTCGGATTTAAGATTTAACCATTTCGCACCAACTCGTCCTTTTTTGATCGTAACCCCAACATTATATGTCAATACAGTGTATTGAATACACTATTGGAGATTTATAAATGTATTATTGGTATATATTGTAATTTTAAAATATAATAAAACCCTTACATGATCATCATTAATGTACGTACACATGAGTTTGTATTATATAATACTCTATAATTGAATTAAATAAAGTTCATATACCAAAATAAATAGGTAAAAAATAAGGATTTTAGATTTATTATCTTATTCAAATATAGGCACTGTATAATGTCTAGGAAGAGTTCTAGATCATATATTTATAGTGAAATATATAAATAAAGTAGTAATTTATATATTAATTTTTTTTTAATATATTGATAAATCACACATTTATTGATTTTTATTAATAATAATCAATATTTTGTAATACATGTCATTTATTAATAAATAATTCTCTAAAATATTTTCTATAATTATTTATTCTATATTTTGTAAAATCTTATATTTCAGTTATAAATTATAACAGTATAATATTATAACATATATAGTTTTAAATTATAAGTTTTAATATATAGAACAACTAAAGTTGAAGCGTTATAATAAAAATAATAATAAATGTTTTTTGCTCGCTAAAAATGATATAAATACATTTTAAAGTAAATATATATCTAATATGGAATATAAGTTTTATTTAACATATTGTAATATATTATAATCTTATCTAACATAGATAGTACACTGATAACAACTAGATTATTATTATCATTTGTCAGCGATTTCAAATTAAACGATTTCATCATAAGATTGTATACGTTTGTTTCCGATATATTCAGTATCAATATAATTCTGTAAAAATAAAATTATCGATATTATAACAATTATATCAGTATAATTAATTTATTTATCTCATATTATTATTATAGTAACACTCAGCTATAATAATAATATATATATATATATATATATATATATATATATATATATATTCATATTTACTTTTAGGTCAAAATAGGTATTGATAACATTTTATAAAAAATGCTTATATTTTTTATAATAAATTATTGTCATTTAAATATTACACTATAATTTAAAAATATCAAATATTTTAATATATCAATATATGTGTGAGATATTATTAATCTATAAATTTAATAGGAGTATGAAAATCAATCTAAATTTGGATATTATAAATCGACTTCTGCCTTCTCATAATATGAAGAAAAAGGGTTAATTATTATATGAAATGTACATTAATTTTAAGATAAGCTTAGTCAGTGATATATATTCACATTAATAATTATAATATTTAACAGCGAAATCAACACACTGTCAATTATCAGTTGGACGTAAAATTCAACCAATCGGATGTGAAGAAAAAGCTAAAATTTTGCTAATGATTTGTTCTAAATTAGATCGTAATGGACAGAAATACTTGGTTTAAATTGTAATTTTATTTAAGTTAATTTGATATAATTGATATAATCTTTTGAATATAGTAAATTATAAATTTATTATATATTAATTTGTTATGAATTAGATTAATCATAAATTAAATATTATAATATTGTAAATATCGCATATAATGAATGCAATTAATATTAAAATTACACTAATGTATGGATGCTCTTGTAGTGTTATTACAATGACAAGTAAATATTTAAATGTTAATCATTACATTGTAATATATATATATATATATATGTATAATTATTATTTATTTATAAATTACAATACAAATATTTTTATTATTTTATGATTATTATATTAATATAATTATAAAAAACTTCTTTATCGATTGTCAATCAGTGATTACAAAATATTGTCTACTCGTATAACTAATAAGTTTTTAGATTCACCATAATGCGTATTACATGAAACACAATGCATTTCATGTATTAACAGGTTGAGAACAATATAGAAAACATATTCTGTCGATTCATAAACGAAGGTAAAGCTACGATACGTTTTATAAAACCTCCTCATGATCTTTGTTTAAACCAGGTTAATACACGAATGTATATTCAACTAATCAATTTAAGTACTTATCAATCTGTAGCCATGAAATAGGTTTTCGCAATTGATTTGTCCATGAATTCACGTATTTCTTCAATAATCTAATTTATATTTTCATAATATTATAAATAATATTCTATTATCGATTATAATTCAACATCAAAAATACCCCACCATCAAATACCGGTTTCTATTTCAGTTAACATATTTCAGTGCACACTGTACACATATCTCATTCAATTAGTATTTCTCATTTTTAGGGTGTATATATATTGTAATAATTTCAAGTAGTGAATTATCAAATGAGATTTTCAAAAATAGCGAATAATAACACCAATATTATAAGCGTTATTCTCAATTTAAACACAGATTATAGATAGTTATTTATTTAAATTTGTTATAATTACTAAAGTGAATGATTACTAGTATTAATAACAAGTGTTAAACAGTGCTATAACGACTAGCGCTACCTAGTACTACATACATTCACAGGCTGATCCAGTACAGCTGAAGGCATTCATACAAGTGTTACGTTTAGCTATGAAAGGTGAAGTACAGAAAAGCGTACATCTATCCTCTCTCGCTCCAGCTAGCGTGAAACAGGTACCAGTCCATCATCTCAAGTACATGATCTCTAGCTCACGACCTCTAGCACAACACTCTTTACGTAAATAATAGTTATCTTTCCTTTAAAAAATGTTTATAGGTTAGGGTTGTCATTCATTGTCACATGGCCAACGTATAGTTATCATTAATTATAATGAATAATGTAGTGAACAAAATTCATATTCATCAATACAAATATATATATACAGACTTAAATTTAGGTATTATTTATTAAGATTTTAAGTTATTTTCCTTTAATTAAAGTTTAATTACATATATCATTAAGTCCGTGTTTATAAATAACTAATCAAATATATATTCATCACTCGATATATAATAATTTAATAAAGAACCGATATATTATTTAGTAATTATATGAAAACCTGCCGCCCTTTGTCCCCAGGTGGAAGCGCCCAAGAAAAGCCTGGTGATCACTGAACGTAAACAGTACCCCCACCTCGCCGGCTTTCCGAAGAGCCTCGTCAGTCTGTCCATCAACAACTGCATGCTGAAGCGCGTCGACTCTCGTATCGCCAGTCTCCGGCATCTGAGGATCTGCGACCTGTCGGCCAATCGGATCGCGGAGTTGCCCGCCCACTGGCCCGGCGACGTCGCCGAACTCTACCTCAACGACAATCTGTTGACCGGTTATTATCTCGTAGTGCCGTCGAGCCTATTGGATATCAACTCCTACGGTAGTATGCCATGAATACACAGCTTACGCTACCTACTACTAGTACTACTAATACTACTACTATGATAACAATTCAATATATTTTTTTTAATTATATACTTTTAAATTTTGTTCATTAATAATACTTTTTAACATTACTAAAACATTTCATATTATATATATACACATATTTCGAATTGACAATAATAATATTAATTATTAATTATTACAGATTTTAACCATTATCATAATCCTATGATATTAGCTGTACATTAAATATTGTGATATTAATATATTGTAAAGCATTTACATCGTGTAAACAATTAATTTGTATTATAACTGATGCTTTTATGTATGCAATAATACTAGTAATTCATTTGTGTAGCGTGTAATAATTCTAGTATCACCTATGCATAATAGTATGTACGAATATATTCATAATGTCTAGTGATACTAACTTTCTACGCATCTAAAATACTAAATTCCTCTCATTTCAAGAACTTCCGATGCATTTCTTTATACAACTACCAAAACTGCGTTTGCTCGACTTGAGATCAAATCGCCTGGTGTCTATTCCAGAGAGAGGTTATATATATATATATATTTATAGGCTATTATAAAAAATTATACTTATATTAATAATATTTGTGTTGTAATAGAAATAATAGTCTATATACATGTATAATAAAGGACAGTTTGAAAAGTTAATATTGTTAAATCATGTTTATTTGAAAATATAGCAATTCGAATTAATGTAACTTTTGGAACGAAATATATATTTTAAATTATTTATTTAAATTTATTTATAGATATTTATTATTATAAATTATTAAATTGATACTTATATTATGTACTCTTAAGAATTATATTAAGCAAGATTGTATTATTAATGTTGATATTACATTTGAACTCCAGGCGTAGAAACTCTGAAAGATCTTCATACGCTAAAACTTGATAGCAACTTATTGATGGGACTTCCAAACACATTGCTCAAGTTTGTATTCAACATCATATTTGTTATTCTAATGTCAGATTAAGCCTAAGAGTTTATTCTTATCGTGTAATTAAGATAAGTTCTTCATATGTTGTTTTTAAATTGATTTTCAATTAATTCTTTTATAAAATATATCAATTACGACTAAAATAAATTTATTCTATTATAATGTTTGAGTAATTATATATTTGCATTTTCCTAACACGTACAATATATTATTTACAGTTTGTCGAAACTTAAAGTATTCACGTGTTCTCAAAACTACATAAAAGTGATGCCGCCTACTTTCGGCGATCTCAGACTAGAGGCTCTAGATGTTTCCGGCAATCCGTTTGATACCAACAACGGTAAAACTGTAGAGCACCTTAAAGATGTGCTGTCCTTGATGGAACAATGCGCTCGTGTCGTTCGTAATAAGAAGTTAGTGTGTGCGGCGGTTACTAACTCGTGATTTACGTAGGACAATATTGTTTTACAGAATAAATTATATAGAAATTAAATATATCAATCTAACGATATGTCTAGAGCGTATTCATTATTATATGATATATTCAAAGATAATATAAAACATTTATGTAGATAATTTGAAATAATAAAATAATATGCGATTAATATACGTTGACATTATTATATTTCTATTGATAGTAACCTAGATTCACTATATTTCTATTGATAGTAACCTAGATTCACTATATTTCTATTTATAACCTAGATTCATTAGTGTCTACATGTATGTATACAAACATCACTAACATTAGCGTTGGCAATACCCCCACCACACCCCTAACACACCCCCATCACACCCCCACCACACCCCCCATCACACACCCCATCACACCCCTACCACACACCCCCACCACACCCCTAACACCCCCCTAACACACCCCCCTAACACACCCCCCTAACACACCCCCATCACACCCCTAACACCCCCCCACCACACCCCCCTAACACACCCCCACCACCGACACTAGAGTACCGTACACCGATGAGGAGACGTCTCACCTGAGATACTACCTCGAAGACAACGCTAAGCGCTGCCTGTGCGGGGCCTACTGCTTCGACAGCTATCTGATGGTGATGGCACCGCTGATACTGCGAAGTGTCTGCATCAACACATCCGAGGGCTTTGTACTGTACCCACACATACCCACACTGTACCCACACACTTTCTATGAATGAATGAATGAATCTTTACCAAATATTAGCTATAATAGTAGTTGTATAATAGCTATAGTAGTAGTTGTACTAGTTATCAGATGAAACGCGTGAAGAATGGTAGTGATATATCTCTTATAGGTATTCTGTGTATGATGATGCATATAGGCATACTCTTCATTGATGACATATATGTATAAATATTCTTCGATGAGCATAATATAATATTTATTTATTGAATCGCCGCGTATAAAATAGCGGATGCAAATGGACGCCACGAGAAGTCATTGATTTGTACATGTTATAATAATATCAAACACTTGTTTATAAAATCTAATATATTATATTACTATATTTTGATTAAAATCAAAATATCTAATTAGATTAATAATCAGCATCACAAATTACTTATCTTCTAACAATATTTGACATATTAACTCCTCAATATTATACATATTTCACTATTATGTTCAATGTACCATTGCAGATACCATGCGCTACCTACTTCTGTTCCGAACGCTGTATTCGAATCTATCGCGAACATCCCACTCTCAGAATCTGGAAGAAATCACTTCTCCGCAACATCTATATATAAACATATTATATATATACACTATTTTAACAAATACTTTATTTTCTCCGTAACGATATAAGGATTACTAATATTGCATAATATATCAATTGTGTAATATATATTCTTATCTAGTCGTGATATTTTTCAGGTTTTTAATTACAATATTTTAATAATATGACTTTTTTACTTATATATATATATTATAATAATATTTTGCTACAAATTTATATAATGTATGATTCAATAATAACTATATTATAAAATCTATTTATTAGTCGAGGTTATGTATTATCTTATTCAACTTGTTTAAAAATTAGTTAATTTGTAATATTTTAAAACAAAATAATTTATAAATTTAATTTCTTCTTCTTCAACTTATATCTCTGAATCACTAGAAGTATAAAAATATATATTAAATTTATTATTGGTAATATATACACTAATCAATTTAAGAATTATATTCCTCTATAGTAATGCGAGTAATAGATGTTAAATGAGTAACTAGATATTACTTTGAATATATTAGTTTAGCAATATAAATCTATAAGCAAGATATCTGCTAATTTATATTTGGTGAAATTGTTATTCTATACTAGTGATTTTATCTTATTGCATCATGGTCCATGAGTAGAAATTCATACACAAATCTTTTCAATATGATTATATTAAATTTATAATATGATTAATTTACATTATATTATTTGGAAAGTTAATATAAACAAATATTGTTCACTTCAAATCTAATTTGTATTTTTAATAATAATTTATATAAAAATATGAATTCATTTTATTTTTCAATAAATCACTATCTATGCTATCTTTGATTTAGAGATTCAAATATACCAATGAAAAGTATATAGTTCAGAATACAAAAAGTAACCATGCAGAGATAGCTAGCAGAGTCCTGTTTTTGATATAAGTGCATTTCTTGAAGTTGTATTCTTATTATTTATGCTTACTATTTAATGTTATGTTCAATTTAAGTTACTTATTAATTAGTATTTTTAAGCTACACTGTAAGTTATATATATATGATTACTATTAGTAAAAGACATTTTGATATTTAATTTTAAATATAATAGTTTTATTTAATTTCCAATAAAATGTTGATTAATATATACAATTCATCGATATAAAGAAAGACTTTCTTTATATCGATGATAAAATTATCATATAAAGATTAATAATTATTCGATTTTATTAATTATTTGATAAAATATATTTAGAATACTTTATCTAATATAGATTATATATTTATAATTGACTGACATAACTGACACCAACTTACAAATTTTCCAAGATTTAGTAGAAAAATGTTAAATAATAATATATATTTTTTATTAATATAAGTACATTCTGTTAGTTAATTTGTAATATTCATATAATAACATATAATAATGATAGAAACAAACTTTAATTGATAATAATATATTTAGAAGTTTTATTATACTGCATTATGTTTTATTTCTGCTCGATAAACCATATTAAATTTTTTTTTAAATAAAAATTATATTTATTTTTTAGAATCCTAATATACAAAATGACTACATAAATAGTTATAAATTTGTCATAGATATTAAATTATATTATTAAAATAATTATAATTAAAAAATAATATACTAGTATAATTTTAACCAATACAAGTTATATTTATTTATTTTATATTACAAGTGTAATGTATATTTTGCATACATTTATTATACATTAATTTATTAAAAAGCTAATAGTAGTAATAACTGAATTGTTGTTAATGTAATTAATATATTTAATACACTACCCATTTCATTTTACCTATCTTAAACACCCAACAATAACATCATATTTATCTCCAATGTAATTAGGTAGTTAATAGTTGGTAACTTCACAATATGGTAGTTCTGAAGTGGTTACTATGTTTTATTTGTTCATATTCAATATGTTACTTTATTATGTTTCACTCTTTTTATAAGTTTAATTTTAAACTAAAATGATATTATCCTAGTCATATTTGACTTTACAATGGTATTCCTTATGTAATACCCTATTTACTAGAACTTCTCATCATTTAATATTTCTTTTAATTAATTAATTATAGTTATTTTGTACACTATTTTAATTAATAATAATTATAGTTATTTAGTACAATTTAATATTATTAATTTAACAATGTTTTCATGATCTAATCGTCTACACATATTTAGCATTCTCTTGATTCCCTTTACAATAATATAAATCAAGATATTTGTATATTATTATTTTAAATTTAATGTAATACAACAAATAAAAATTAATAATTAAAGTTTTACTAAAAAAACATTACTTGTTAAATTATTTAATTAAAATTGTAGGATGGCCTTCTTTACCTAAAATGAAAGGTAAGTGTATCAACATAATTTATACTACTGCAATTACCTTGTGCATGCCTAGATATATACATATATATACTTAGGTAATTATATATATATTAATTTAGTTTGCTAATTTATTAAATTAATGATTCACTGAAATAATTTATATTACATCCAATATGATAAATATAATATACTATAGTTGACTACAATTATACATTTTTAATTAATAACTAGTATTTAGTTTATAATACATATGTGTAATATACATATATATGTTAAGGATATCCTTATATAAAATATATATTTTCAAAGTATACATGTGATATCGTTATATATTTTATTAGATATATACATACTAATTAGAAATTATAATTTGTAATCTGTAAATCTATCAAATATACTAATATATTTATATAATGAATATTAAATTCTTAGATAAATCAATAATAATAGTTATTTTATTCTCCAATATATCTGTATTTCATATTTATTAAAATAAAAATCTCGAAATATTGTTTATATCCAATTGTTTATTTATAAATATTGGTTTCTAAGATTATAAATTTAAACTATATAAAATCTAATTTGTCAAATCTTACTAATTGTAATCATGATTTAGTTATATTATTATAACTGTAAATATATATATATTAACCACAAATTCTATTATAAATAAATTTACCTATTTAGAGATTAATATATGTTAACTTCTAATTTTGTTTTCTAATTAATAATTAAACTATACATTTAATTAGGTTTAAATTAAATTATTTTATATATTTAACACATTATTATGAATTTTAAAATATAAAATACCTATAAAAACTACTAATCGATATAACCCTACTTATGATATATTTATTGTTACAAATTGTAAAATTAAAATGATCTAATTATATTAATACATACATTTTATGATACATATATTATATGATATAACACAATTTGTATATAACATAATTTATAATTACATCTATTTATAGTATGTACGCATCATATATTTATAATACTAATTAATACACTTCATATTCATTATAATATTATATAAAATTAAATATTACAATATACATAATTTAAGATATACTATTATTATAAAAATATGACATAATATAACATATAATAAAGGATAAAATATATAAATTATATAATATATTTAATAAATATAGTATAGTTACTATAATAGTATTAGTTAAATTAAATAAACAATGACAAAAGATTCAACAAGGTTAACATATAATATATTAATTTAACGTTATATAATATATAATTATTATATATTTTATATATATATATATATAATAGTATATCATATTCATCATATATTTTATAATTTAAAAATTCTAGATACAATTTATCATTTTATATTATTTAGTTATAAGTTAAAAAGAAGGTATATTACTTACATTATTCTAGGTATCTAAGTAAAAGTGTAATATATAAATGTAATAAATTATATTATTACATTGAAGAATATATAAAAACATATACATGTATATATATATAAAGTGCAAGCTTGCACTAATGCTGAAATAAATGTGGTTGAAATATTTTAAATACAATTAATAATGTTATATAAAATGCACGTGATATTTATATAGTACATAGAAAGCTGATGCAAGTGTAGTTTACATAAATGTATATAATTATTAAATTTAATAATGACACAAAACTATACATTGTATAGTGTATAGTACTATGTATAGTATGTAGAGAGTTAGTTCCAGTGTAGCTTATATTTAATAGTTGACCAACACTGAATATAGTACATAGAGAGCAAGTGTAGATTAGCGGTAATAGTTGCCCCACCCCAACAGCGAAGACAAATGGTTGTCAGCACATCAAGACCCGCTGGCATCGCTGTACACATTCACTCAGTGCATCGCCCTCAGCGACATCCACGCAGACAACGACAATAAGCTGATCATCGCAGACCTTGGCACCGGTACCTACGAAATGAAGCTGAAAGTCTACAAAGGTTAGTGGTAGCGTGCTTGAGGAGTAGCGAATATAAATCTGATAGGAATTGGGAAAAGATCATGCAGCTGCTCCTTATGTAATTCTCTTCCATCTGTATTTCTCTGCATTTCTTCTATAACGGAGTCATCAAGCATTCGAGAATAAATATCAGCTATATATGTTGATATTATAAATTTTAATTACATTTTTACATATTCTCATCGTCTAAGTAAATATAACTAACAATCGAAGTAACTATAATGTACGAATGTTAAAATAATTTACTTCCTTCAATGATAACTTATCAAAATAAATGTAATAAGTTATTCGGAAGCGATGAGTTCCTATCGATTGATAATTTATTTAAGAAAATACATAGTAATAAAAATAAAATCGAAAGTATAAAGTATAAATATTCGCTAACGATACCATACGTTATTGAAATAAAATAAGAATAATACAAAATTAAAACATTTTACAGTTACCTATTCATGCGTGCACTTTATTAATCGTACGACCTCTAAGCTATATTCTCCATGCATGCCTACCATGCTTACCACGACGATGACACATAGGTACCGGTCTCCTCGAGGAGCACAAGCTTATCGACCTACCCATAGGACTGGTCAGTTTCTACATGGACATAGTGGAGCCTCGCATTCCAGGTTTACCATGTTACATAATATTCATACATCTATATATATATATATATATATAATATATATATTATATATATATATATATTATTATTAATTATAATTAAACAAGATAATTATTGAGATAAATACACAAATAAACTTTAATCGTTGTATCTTGTGTGTACACTTTCTCATTCTATATATACTAATGCGTTTATCTAATAATTATACATATATATATATATATATATATATATATGCATATATGCATATATGTTTGAGTTTTAGCTATATGTTTACATGTATATGAGAATAAATCATTAAATATCTTCATCCTATTAATAAGTATCCTGATTCATGCATCATCACAAAATATTATGTAATTCTCATTGAAATAAAGGTATTTTATTTATCCTAAATCACTTAATATATCATTCAATAAATACACGTTTCATTTGAACGTGATATATTACTAACATATACATATACACCGATACAAATATTCCCTACGTTCTCTAAAGCATTGGCAGTAGCCTCGGGCCCCTACGTGTTTGTCTACAAGAACCTGCGGCCCTACTTCAAGTTCACGCTGCCCCCACTACCACTAGACCCATCTGAAGACAAGATCTGGACTCAAATTAAGATGGTCGGTATTGCGTATGTAATAGTAGAGTGAATAGAGGTGTACTAATCAAATTGTTAATATATCATTTTATTCATCGTAATACATTTATAATATAATATTGAATACCACTGATCTCGTGTGAAGTGATTTAATTGGCATGATCTCGTACGCAATGATAATATGTATTAATGTAAATAATTATCTATAAATAGTATAATTATCACTTTGCACGAGATTACTAGTTACCTATGACTGTATAATGGACCATTATTAATGGTATATTTACAATGAGATATACATCTTTTAAATTGTTTATACAGGGTCAAACAACAAAAGAAGAATTATTAACAATTCTGAATAAACTAAAGTAGGTTATATATGTATGTAAACAATTAATCTATATTTTATCTTTCACTATACCTTATGTTTATTTGTATTTACCTATTATATACATCTTAATTTATATAATATATATTTACAATCGTAAAATAAGATAAAATAATCATATTCAATATAAATTGAAAAAATCTTATTCAAATCTCATTTAAAATCTTATGCATAATTGTTCATTTATTTCTCAATAACATTTATTATTTAATATCTATATCTCTTAATAACATTTATTATTTAATATCCATATCTCCATATCTATATATCTTATTATACTATCAACTTAAACATGTTAAATTAATAATATGTGTATATATTTAGTATATACAGTTAATGTTCGGTTATTTCTAAAATTATTATTTAATAATTTTCTAATAAAATCTCTAGTTTACGATTATTAATTAACAAATATTTAATTATAAGTTACTTTCCTAATAAGTATATCAATTTATTATTTAAATTTATACCTAGAACAGTAATTATATAATTTTATTAATATTATATTATCTACTAAAAATAAATATAATTGAGATTCAAATATATATCAATATAATATATAGTATATATATATAATATATAGTAAATATAGTTTATATATATATAAACTTATGATACAACTATATGTAATGAAACTAGTATCACTATTACTATATTAAACACATAATCTGAGATCCCTTATCTCGTATCAGATTATCAGGAGTTGAGCTATCCGTCAGATCCCTGACTTATCTACAGCTGCCAGTCCTTGAAAGAGATACCTTCATCACTACCTACAAACACACTCAATTGAAGCATCAAGTTAGTGTATTCTATATGAAATAGGTGTCTATGTATTTAATAATATATATTTTTATATCTAATTAATTATAAAATAAATACAAATTAAGATTTTTGTTTCAATAATTTCTATAATTTAGTTTATCAAAGATTGTATAAAACATATTAACAAACTCATACAACTATATATGCAGATATTTACTTATAAAAGGTTGTAAGGTTAAATTAATTATTGGAAATTAAATCAATAGTATATTATTATTCATTATTTAACTGCGTTAACATCAGAATTATGTCAGCTCAGAAATATAATTATTTTTATTTTCCAGCGAATATGTTATCTATATATAAGATTAGTAATCATGGCCTCTTAAAAAACGACCCTATTTTCCTAAATATATATATATACATGTCTGCGTACTCTGTCTAAATATTAGCCGTACTGTATGTTGATGTGGTCACTGAGTTAGCTATTCACAATTTTACATAATCTAGATATTTTATTCATTAACGTTAATGTTTAGAATGCCTAATTGGCAGAATATATTATTGATATCCTTATTCATCCCTAAAGTTATAACTATTGCTATTGTTATTTGGTCAAGTCGATTTATCACATCTAGGAATTAGATGACGTTTACACTTATAACCAAATGGTTCTAATTTCCATTCGAACCCGTTCTCATGTTAAGGTGGTTCATATTTCATGTATCCATGGTTTTAACGAAAGTAATTTTAATTTAACATCATTTCGTATACACAATTATATAAGATCACTTCTAAATATTATTTGAAGACTTATTTTTGTTCGGCCGAGGCTCGAACCCACGTCCTACTACCCGCGTGTCTGACGCCTTAGCCAACTGAGCCATGCAGTCAGATAACGATAGGCTCTCGTTCACTAGACAGTGATCACGGGCATAGACACGATGAAGAAGTCGATGGCTGAGGACGATGCGGTCAGCTGCCTAGTGTTGACCACTGAAAGTAGAAGTGTTTACATCCTGGATACGGAGGCATTCGTTATACTCACTACGGTTATTCATTACAGGCTATATAAGCGCACACACACACACACGGGTATACACATATATACATACACACATACACACGCACATAACCACACACTCATACTAAGTTATATCATCATACTTTTATATATATGTTAAGTATTTTAATATTTTATTGATTAATTAGTTTGCAACATTAAGATGATAAATAGGTAGACAATTCATTATTTATATTCTATATATATTTTGTATGTTTACACCTTACTGAGTATATACATATATATATATATATATATATATATATATATATATATAGCTAGTATATTATAAATTACATTATTCATATACTATATTTGATATTAAATAAGTAACAAATATAAAATTATAAAATCGTATTCACTCTTTAACTCTCGGGAAATGTAATTATTATTAGTAATATATAAATGTGCGAATGTTCCGATTAACTAAACTTCATGGACATAGATGTCCATACCTTCAGTTGCCGTTTGCATGTTCTGTATGGGTATCTACGACATAGAATATCGTATCCTGATTGCCTGTAGAAATGGTTCCGTGTATTCGCTTAAAAGGTTTATGAGTCACACACTTACATCATATCTACTTATATACATATCTATATCACACTTACATCACACTTACAGCATGCTTAAATCATGGTTTTAGTCATCGTCATAAATATATGTATTAACATATATTACATTTCAAATTGTAATGTAAGGATGATATAAACATACGTATACATACTAGGAAATTAAATATAATTAAATTGTAATAAATATCATATGAATTAGTTTATTATTTGAATACAGTTAATTATATCTATAGCTCGTAAATAAGTTATAATTACATTATTTTCATTATTAAATAATCAATATTGGTAAAAATATAATGTGGATATTACCGAAATGAAATTGAAGTAATATATTTTGTAAATATTCATTTTATAAGTAATATATTTTAATTACATTTTAGAAACATATTAATATATATATATATATATATATATATATATATATATATATATATATATATATATATATATATATATAACCAAAAGTAATTCATTTGTTAATATAATAACTATGTTAATTTTGTTATAATGATAATTATGTATCATGTATACATGTGATAATTAAAATTACTAATAACATTAATTGATGTATGACATATACCGTATACTTAACGAAATAGAGGTAGCAAGGAAGGAAGACTACTGTTTGACCTTAACTGTCAGGCGATCGGAATAAAGAAGATAGCAAAGACTCTGATCATTGCCTGCATGGACTCCACTCTTTACGGATACTCACTGAAAGTTATATATTCCCTAGTTCTACCTATACCGATAGATAGTTAGAATTTATGTGGAAAAATTATAGAATTAAATATTAAATTAATTTTGAGATTCACATACAAGTTCCATAATTTTGAAATTAAAAGTTATATTAAATTTAATAATATATATCATTTATTTAAAATCTATGATAATATTTAAACAACTACATTGTTGTTGTATCCATACAATCGAAAATTAGTAAGAAAAGTGGTTACAAACTGTGTTTATATGCAAAGAGTCAATAACGAGTCGTGAAACTTGTTTATGAGTAATTTAACTTAGTTATGATTCATATGACTTATTTATAAGTCATTTGACTTAGTCATGAGTTATTTGACTTAGTTATGAGTCATATTACATAGTTATGAGTCATGTGACATAGTTACAAATCATATGACGTAGTTATGAGTCATGTGATGTGTTTATGAATCATGTGGCGTGACTATGAGTCATATGACATGATTAACCACTGGTTACGCATATTAACTACAGTACTGTAGTACACGTGTAGCATCGTGTCTACAGCGTTATAACTCATTACGCATTACAATATATAATTTAATATAATCACGATTTCAAAAATTTAAAACTGAATTTTTGACATTTATTTGATTTATACTGTCATTGGTATATATATATATATATATATATATATATATTACATCATATTATATTATACGCATTACGCATTACGCTACCAGGGTAAACGGCTATGGTGGGTGAACCTGCCGAGCTCCATCCTCACTATGGAGCTGATGGATCACACGCAGACGGGGCTGAAGGCGGTACTGGTAGCGCTTAACAACGCGGAGGTACACATGTACCGCGAGAATCAGTGCATCGCCATCATCAAGGTTAAGTCCTGTGATGTCCTCAAAATAATTATCGTTAGGTGTGATGTATAATATCTACATAATATAGTATATATATATATATATATATATATATATATTAGTTATGCAATCGAACCCTACTATCAGAGTATCAGTATAGTATCAGTTGGAAATAGTCGAGTATCAGTTCGAAGTTCGATTGCAATACTAATATATATATATATAATATTATATTATATGTATAATAGATTATTATAATGAATAATAATTATGAAGATATAAAATGTATACTCAATTTTCCGATATATATATATATATATATATAATATATATTATATATATATATATATATATATATATATTAATATATATGATGATGATATTAAGTTTATTAGCACTAAAATAGGGTCATGTAGACCCCTTCGCTTGTGCGGGAAGAAAATAATAATAAAATAATAGTAATATGATAATAATTTAATAATAATATATATTCAATATACATATTAATATATATATATATAGCTATAGCAGTCATTCGTTATTTATAGCCCTCTGCGATCGCAGCTCGTTTGGTTTTATTATAAATATCTGCGGCTATAACTCTGATTTCACACATTATTAATATGATTATCATACTAAGAACAAGTATTTAAAATATAATACTAACATCGAAATTACTAATTTCTGAAGAGATGTTATTATTTTTAAAATTTATTTAAATATGATATAAAATGTGAGTATAAATGTAAATAGTGTATATAAATATAGATATATGAATTATTTGTTAGGATATATTTTCTCGAGGATTAGTTACTCATGTGTATCAATTTATTTTACAACCATGAATATATAACTCAACAATATAAAACAAATATAAAAATCCAAAATATAATATTAAACAAATAATAGTCCAAAATTTGAGTATAGTATCAGTTAGTAATAGTCGAGTATCAGTTCGAGTCCATGTTCGAAATTTTATAATTATTGAGTATCAGTATAAATTCGAAAAGCTTGAGTACCAGTTCGAAGTTCGAAGTTCGAAGTCCGAAGTTTGATTTCATCACTAATATATATATATATAATGATGTAGTACAAAAATATGTATTTATGTAAATTTGTAGTAAAATAAAATAATGTAAAAACGTAAAATTAGTTTTCATTCTAGAACGTGGTGGATAATTTAATTAACAAATATGATATTATTCAGGTGACATATAATTACAGGAAATACTAATTTAGTTGTATAACTAAGTATGCGATGTTTATAGTTGGACGCTTGTCCAGTTGAATGTACAATATTTATAGTAGTAGCAAAGCCCTTTGGTAGTAGTTTGTAAGTTCACTCTATCTATGTTTATATAAGTGTTAATTAGATTGGTAATATTTTAATTAGATTATATATTGAATAAACGATGCAGTTAGTCATTTTTAGATTTACTCGCGCCTATAGTGACATACAAGGTGGTCATGTTGTTATCTAGTATGGAATGTATTGTTGTTCAGTGTAATTAGCTTATTTAGACTGACAACAATAGATGTAATGATAGTAGGACATTGTCTGGACTGCCATTTCATACATGGTGTAGATACAATGGTGTACTATCCAACTGTATAACTGTCCATGCTTCACACATCACAATATACATTGTATGGCATAGCTGTATGACCTAATTGATTTGTAATAATTTAATAAAAAATCTACCATAATACTACTTAAGGTAATGAAATGGATAAATTGGTTAAAATCGGAAAAAAATTAACATTTTTTATCATGTAATATTGATTGATGGTACGTACCAACATATGTTATAAGTAACGGTGACAAAATTATCCATGACATCAGTTTATAAATAGTATTAAAAGCATCTTTTATAGCATGCCATTTTAGAATAAATTATTTATTTTGAAATCTACTTTCACATAAATTATTATGATTATAAATTAATATAATCACGATTTCAAATATTTTAAAACTGGATTTTGTTACATTTATTTGATTTATATAGCATTGGTATATATATATATATATATACATTACAACATATTATATTATAAACTTACCACAGACTATATAAACATATGTTATAATTTCATAAATTTTCAATTGTCAGTTTCATTTTCACTTTTACACTAGATTATTTACATTTACATACATATTAATTGCATTTATTTATCGTAATTGATATTTACAAGTTATTAGTAATATATATTTTTAATTATATATATATATTTATATTAGTATCATTTTATATTAGGTTTATTATTTATTTATATTATATTTATAATTTCATCTAGTTTTTTTCATTACATTTATTTATTAATTTATATATATATATATCTATCTAGATTTAATATTTAAATACATTAAAACCTTATCATATAGTAAACATAGAGATTAATGAATCCTTCATACTAAACCCTAAATGGGGTTCACACCAACAATAATAGCATACTTTTTATAGCTCGATATCGTCGAGTATAAATATCTGCCAGTTTCAGTGTGTGAACGGCTATACTGATATTGGTCAGGTCGATGCACCCTTAAGCTGAGTTCACACCAAGAATCCGTACGGATATCCCGTACGGATATATATTTTAAAATAAAATATAAGCATTCATAAATCCGGACAGAAAATCTGAGTTTAACGCACGCCGTGTTTCGTGCGTTCAAATTCCTCATATTCCTTCATAAATCCGTTCAGTGCTCGGATTTTATAGAACATGTCGTAAATAAATCCTTACGGATTTATCAGAACAATTTAAATTGACTTCACACCTAAATTAAGCTAATATTCTAGGATTTTCAATCCGTTCGGGTTATCCGTACGGATTCTTGGTGTGAACTCAGCTTTATATGTGCGTTTACATTATTTATTAGATATTTACTTGCCCGATATCGAGCTATAAAAATCAGTATGTTATTCATGATGCTAACCCTAACACACCAACAGACGAGTGACTCCATCAGCGGAATACGATTTGGTAGATACGGACGTGAAGAATCTACGCTAATCATGACCACGATTAGTTAGTTATGCCGCTAATTTATTATGTTAATTAAATATACCAGTTATGTTAATTAATTATGATAACTATTAATTAGTTATGCTAATTAATTATGTTAATTAAATATACCAATTATGTTAATTAATTATGAGAACTATTAATTAGTCATTATAATTAATTATGCTAATGTTATATAATTAATTGTGTTTATTACAATAACATACTATTCGTTACATAATTAATTATCATTATTTATATGAATTAATTATTCGCGATGATTATTTATCATATATAAAGTATACATGTTCATAGTGTGTATTATACTACTATACACAGTGTATATTAGTTGACAGACTTCATAGTATTCAATTTAGTTTAGGTTCACCAACATTAATATATTTGAAATACATTTAGTTCATGAAATATATTTTAATATACTACTACAACCGAACATATGCTATAGCTTATTGTGAAGCCCTTTAGGAGGGAAAGTATATTAATATTATTAACTAGAAAACGAAACAGAAAACAAACAAAATACTTCTAATAAATATTATTATTATTATATACGTTACATTAATTTCATTAGTGAATATCATCTATACCTACGTTTAAATACCTACAATATAATACTACGACTAATACGTTTAACGACACCCCACTATGATACACGTACTAAACAGACGGAGGACTCATAATGAAGATCTTGAAGAGATCGGCTAAGTTTGAGCCATTGTCCAACGCCTCACTGAACATTATCGGCGGGAATACCAAACTTAAGATCCCCAAGAAGACTAAACTGTTTGTCGACCAAACGTTAAGGGAACGAGAGAATGGTGTAGGTAAGCTCTCGCTGCCATCATTCACTTAGGCTGCGTTTTTTGTAACGTACCAACATCCCATCTGTATGTTTATACATGTAAACTCAGATGTTACAATGGTACTACCTTTTCGATGTCCCATCCTAATGTACTAACATACCAACGTAACAACGTCCCAATGTACCAACGTCCCAATGTACCAACGTCCCAATGTACCAACATCCCAATGTACTATATGTATGCTTATCATGTTAATGCAGATGTTGGGTAGGTTTTATTTGCAGGTACGTTGGGATGTTGCGTTGTTTGTAACATACCAATGTACCATCTACCTTTACATTTATAAGCATACAGATGTGACGTTAGTATGTTATAAAAAATGCTTGGTACTTTGGTATGTTACAAAAAAAACGCATCCTTAGCATGTGTTCACTCGAAAATCTTATACACCATTATATCTTATAATCAATGCTTATATGTAATTTATTCCAATAAATAAATATTTAATAAATGATAGACTATAAACAACGCATTATTCTCTTGCATATAATCAATACACGCACTATTTCATTCACATTGTTATTAAATTCTGCAATTATGTTCTTGAACATCCCCTCATGGATATCTATGCTTTTTGTTAATAATTTATTTCATTGTTTTTACTATATATATCTATATATAAATATATATCTATTAATTACATATCCTAGATCTACATGTATTTAACGGTAAGCATTTGATACTTTACAGCGATACATCGACAGTTTCAACAAGATCTCTATAGACTGCGGCTGGAAACGGCTCGCCACTACTCGAGGGCTCTTGAATCTGGCCACACTCCGGTCTCGTCCAATCCTCTTCAACCTCTCAAGTTATCAGCCTTCGTTAGTCGCTCTTCTGTAATCAGTGTATCGTGCAGTTATTTAACGCTGTGCTATAATATGACTATGGTATTTATATAGTTTATAGTATTATTAATTGATTGATAATTTATTTAAGCAAATACATAGTCGAAAATATTATCAAAAGTATACGCTATAAAAATAAACAAAGAACAATACGACATTAAAAAATTAAAGAATTTAAAACGTTTTACAGTTACCGTAAAAATAAACGAAAAACAATCGAAAGTAGAAATAAATAATATAGATAAAATAAACGAAAAATGATAAAAATAGAATTAGAAGATAGCGTAAAAATAATCGAAAATAGAAATAAAATACATTATTTTATAAGTGGATCGAAATATTCAATTTCTACTTTAACTTTATAGAATTCTTTTTATTTTTGTACCTTGTAATAGTAATAAATTATTAGTTATATAGTTTAATATTTATATGATAAATTTTAAATATATTATAAACAGAACATGTTAAAAATCAAATATACCAATACATCGAATGAAACAAACAAATAATGTAATACTTACCAAAATCTGTAATAATAGTAGGTACATTAATAATTTTATATTTTAATTGTATAATTAATTTGAAACATATATATATACAAACAGAACACGTTAAAAATAAAATAAACCAATATACCTATACAAAACTGAACACGTTAATAGCAAAACAAACTCATAATATTACGAAACAAACAATATAATATATTATATATATATATATATATATAGTAGTTATAATACCTATGTAGGATGTACCTAATATAAATTATTAATAATAGTAGATAATATTTATTATTAATATATTGTATTATATTTCAATAATAATTAAATTGAATTAAATGAATATATTGAATGTATATCATATAGATTATATGATATAGTCACTATATAGTGAATTAAATATAATTTATTTATATAAATGCATTGGATACAAATATCTACTCATTGTACGACGTACAATGTATGTTGAGTCAAAGTCGGTGGTTTACTTATATGATTACCTATAAATTGATTAAATTATATTATGGTAAAAATAACAAATATTATTTAAATACTACGTAGGTTTAACCTAGTCTTGCAATACATTGAAAAACATTACAAAATAATGATCAATAAAATATCATATCAATGTAATAATACAATACTAAAATGTTGTTAATTTTCTTATAAATTATTATAATAATATTAGAGTATCGTATATGAAATGATGGGCACCGATCCTTTTTTTATGGATCGCCGGTCAATGATCGCGATCCTGCCCATTAATGACTATAATATAGTATGATATTATATAATATAATATAATTTAGTATAATATAGGGTAATTATATAATAATATAATAGAGTATACTTATAGAAAATGATAGTATAATTACATTGTATTATTTAGATATATCCAATAAAATATCAATTAATGAACTCAAATATTATTGAAAATTAATTTCCACATTAATCTAAATATTCACAATAACATATCACACACGCACTCGCTCAAGGTCAACGGAATTGGACCAACGTTCAAACTGACCGCCACGCTACAGAATGCTGCGTCCATTAGTGAACCTTGTTACGGGTACTACATTGTGATTATCTACGATGAATCATTGTATCGAATAGACAACAACACTAGACAGGTAGGTAATGTATTCTGTGAATAATCCATATACCGATGGGTATTATAGGGTATTAGTTTTAGTACCTGGTTTTTTTCTTTTAATTTTATTATAGATTATACTACTTTTCTTTAGGTTTTACTAAAATATAAGTAATACGCTTTATAATTATCAAGATTTACTTTACAAAAAATAATTAATAGTTTACATTGTTATTAAAAGTTTTTTAAATATGTTATTAATTTTGAATAATATATAAATAAACCATATTTCATATATTTTATCACAAAATTGTATAATATATGATTTATAATAAATATTTAAAGTACTTAATATTTTATAGATTTTCTACAATAAAAAATAAATAATGTTAGTATGATAGAATTTTAGAAAATATATATATATATATATATATATATATATTATAATTAGATAGAGTGTAGACACTCAGGAAAACAAAAAAGCAAATCTTGTCTAGTTATTTTCCCACTCAACTTGATTAGCATTACAAGAATAACAAATAAAAAATATAAGAAAATTATAAAATGACAATAACTTATTTTAAAATTTAAATTTTTTATATATTAAATAATAATTCATTAGAACTATAATTTTGTATATATATATATATACTATTGTATATATTATTAAAGTGATTTGAAAATATATATATATATATATGTATATTTTTGACTTCCTGTTTACATATATTTTATTATAAGACGTATATTTTTATCTCTTATAAAATCAAGTAAATCATTATTCAGATAAGTAATACATATTTATAATTCATATATTATTTAAACTTAATTTATTAACTTTACATTAATATATTTATTTTATTGATATATATTTATTTACACCTTATTTGATTGCTTTTTCTATAGTTATTAATTTTGTATTGACATTTTTCTATATAATATTTCATGCATCAGTGATTTTCTGTTTGTTTTTCTTCAATTGCTTTATACTTTTTTATGTACATTTTAGTTTTATATACATTTATTATATATCTTCTATTGAATTTAATTTCATATATATTTATTATATGTATTATAGAAATAATAAATAATTTGTAGAATTTATTTATTATAGTATTATATATAGATGCAAATAATTTAATTTAAAATAATTTTATATATCTTCTATTGAATTGAGTTTTCATATATATATTTATTGTATGTAATATAGAAACAATTTAAATGATTTGTAGAATTTATTTATGTTAGTATTATATATAGATGTAAATAATTTAATTTCATATATATATATGTATCTATTAGGTATTATATATTAATAATAAACATTATATATAATTTATTTATTTTGGTATTACATATTGATGTATACATGGTTATCATGTGTCACATACATATTCTAATACAGTTTTTCTTGAGTTTTTTCACTATATAAATATATTTATTTATATTATATATAAATTTCATTCACTATTGATATTAAAGACTTAATTGATTTGCTGTGTATTTCATTTTACTTTGATAATGATTTAAATAAATACATTTTTTTTGTGTTCATTAAAGTTTATATTTTAAATTTGATTACATAACAATATTATTTCCAATATATGATTTTACATTCTATACAATTTTCTTGAATAGATTTATTTCTATTTTATATTTTGTACATCATACATTTCATATATGTGCCTATTTATATTATTTATTTAATTTGTTGCATATATATTTATATGTTTATATGTAGATGTAAATTTCATTATATTTCATTATCTTTTTAGGATAAGTATTGTATTGATTAGTTTTATAATTATATATATTTATATATTTTCAGTGACATTATGACGCAAAAACAAGATATTAATGAATTAAAAAACTCTATTCAAGAACTGCGTACAGTTGTATCTGAATTAGTAAATAAAGTTGATGAACTAACTGCAGTTGTAAATAATAAAGATAAAACAATTATTGAGTTAGAAAAAAAATTAATAACCTTGAACAATTTTCAAAACAAAATAATATTATTATATCTGATCCTAAATTGAATTTTGATTTAACTCAACGTAATCTAGCACCATCTTTCATCACATTTGCAAAGGAAAAATTAGATATAATTATACAACCGTATGACATTGTTAAGATACATAAATTAAAAAACAACAAGAATAAACATAATAAAATTTTAGTCAAACTACACCATAACTCTACTAAATTTGAAATTATTAAAAATTCTAAAAAATTAAAAGGCACTGATACATATATAAATGAACATCTAACACAATTTAATTCTGATATTTTCTACAAAGCTCGACAACTTCGAAAAGATAAAGTGATATTACATTGTTGGACTATAAATGGAATAACTTTTATTATAAAAAACGAAGATTCGTCTCCAGTAAAAATAACAGATATAAATAAATTCTCTGATATATAAATATTTTATTTTGTATTTATTTTTCGTTGTCGTTTGTTCTAATTTCATATTACATTCTATTTTTAACATTTTATTATAATTGGTATTTACATATATTTTTTATCTATATCTTTAATCTTTTATATTATCTTATTCAATTTTAACTTTTTAATATTTGTACTATATGAACTTGAATGAAATCTATCCGCAATTTAATGTTGATCAAATTAACAATTTTAGTTCCAATAATGATAGTTTTAATAATAATAATTTCTCAAATTGTAATTTTAATTTTCTCAATGAATCCAATTATTACACCTCAAATGAATGGAAGTTGAATTCTAATAAAAATAATTTATTTAATTTTAATATTATTAACATCAATATTAGGAGTTTAAAAAAAAATTTTGATAAATTAATTATGTTTTTGAATACGTTTGATGATCATTTTGATATAGTTTCAATTACTGAAACATGGTTGAGTGATAATAATATTTTCATTTTTAATATTCCTGGTTATAACCATATATGTTCAAATCGTAAACATAAAAATGGAGGTGGTGTTTTAATCTATATACGTGAACATTATCAATTTAATATTCTATCTACCATATCAAATAACTATTATGACAACATATCAATTGAAATTATTTTTGAAAAATCAAAAAACATTATTTTCAGTACAATATATTTTCTTCCTACTTTAGAAAAAATAGCTCACTCTACATTTATTGATTTCTTGATAAATAATTGTCAGCAACATGTTAGTAATGATAAAAAAATGATTATCTGTGGTGACTTTAATATTGATCTAGTGCATATAAATACAAATAAAGTGGCTAATACCTTTTTTGATACGATGATTTCACTAGGTTGTTCCCATCTAATTAATCGTCCAACTATAATCGACACTAAACATAATTCTTCATATATAATTGATAATATATTTACAAATTTTAATCTTAATATGAAAAGATTTTCAGGAATAATTATTTCAGATATATCTGACCATTTTCCAATTGTTTTAAATTTACAATTGTCTACCAAACCTCAAGATAAAGTTAAATCTACTAAAATCAAACAAAATCAAATTAATGATAGAACCATGTTTAATCTGTTTGAAATTTAAAAAAAAACAAACTGGGAATTCATAAAATCTAACGATACAGAAAAATCTTGGAATTTATTCTTGGAATACTTTATCTTAAATTTTGATAGATACTGTCCAAAAATTAATAAAGCCTCCCACAAAAATAAACTCATTCCATGGAATACTCGAGATCTTAAAAAGGCTTGTAGAAAAAAACAGATATTATATAAAAAATATAAAATATCTAAATCTGAAAATGACTTATTTATTTACAAAATTTTTAAAAATAATACAACATCTTTAGTTCGAGAAGCTAAGAAAAAGTATTATTCAAATCTGTTAAAAAATTGCTCTGATACAAAAAATACATGGAATGTACTAAATAATTTACTTAATGTTAAAAAAAAATTCAAACAACTACCTGACAATTTTAATGTAAATAATGTGAATATTGTTGATTCTAAACAAATTGCTAATGAATTTAATTCTTTTTTTAGAGACATTGGTTCTAATTTAGATAATAATATAAATAATTGTAATGATGATGACTTTAAATTCTTTTTACCTGAACCTAATATACATAGTTTTTTTTTACACCAGTAAGTTCAGATGAAATTATTAAAGTATTAAATGAATTCAAACCAAAAAAATCAAGAGATCATTATGGCATATCCATGCAGTTACTTAAATGTATTTTTCCTGTATTGGTTTATCCATTTGTTTTTCTTGTAAATTTATCTTTTGAATCAGGCGTTGTACCGGATTTCTTAAAATTATCAAATATTATCCCTTTACACAAAACTGGTGATGA
This sequence comes from Osedax fenrisi, assembly GCA_964019155.1. NCBI lineage: Eukaryota > Metazoa > Annelida > Polychaeta > Sabellida > Siboglinidae > Osedax > Osedax fenrisi. The sequence continues at coordinate 40,558,007 of OZ025240.1, read as the reverse complement.
TACATTTTTTAATAACTATCGTCCAATTTCTCTCACCTGTCAATTCGCAAAGATTTTAGAAAAAATATTTTATTCTCGCTTTTATAGTTTTTTATCATCTTTTAATATATTATCTCCTTCTCAATTTGGTTTTAGGAAAGGATACAGTACATCACATGCAATATTTAACCTCCAGTCACAAATCAGTACCTGTTTTAATAATAACAATGTTGGCGCTATAATCTTTATTGATTTAAAAAAAGCATTTGACACAGTTAATCACAGAATATTACTTTTTAAATTAAAAAATATTGGAGTACGAGGCATTGCACTTAACTGGATAATGAGCTATTTAACAAATAGATATCAACAGTGTATATATAATGATGTAATTTCAGATAAACTAAAAGTCATAACGGGTGTACCCCAAGGCACCATCCTAGGACCCATTTTATTTTTAATTTATATTAATGATATTACAAAATCATCTTCTTTATGTAAGTTTACCATGTTCGCAGATGATACTACTTTATATTTTGAAAATACATCAGCCGAATTACTTAATTATATTTGTCAAACTGAATTAAAAAATATTAATAAATGGTTAATATATAATAGGTTATCATTAAATTTAAATAAAACTTGCTTTATGTCTATTAATTCAAGAACTATTATAAATATAAATTTAAATAACAGAAATATTGAAAGAGTTACATTTTATAAATTTTTAGGCGTAATTATAGACGATATATTAAACTGGAAACAACATATCTTGTTTTTAAAATCAAAACTAAAAAAAATCATATGGATTACCAACATTATTTCCAAATTTATAAATAAAAAAGCATTACTTCATATATATAATTCCATTTTCTTGCCTCATATAAAGTATTGTAACATATTTTGGGGAAATACATATAAATCTAATGTATCATGCATATATATTCTTCAAAAGCGAATGATAAGAATTATATGTAAAAAACATTTTTTACATCATACTAATGGACTATTTATTGATAATTCTTTATTAAAAATAAATGAAATTACATATATAAGTACATGTGAATTTATGTTTAAAATTTTCAATGATCTTCATCCTGTTATAACAAATGCATTTTTTTCTGTAACTTCATCATCTCACAACACTAGGAACATAAATAATTTCTCAATTATTAATTTCAAAAAAGAACTATGCAGAAGAACATTAATATACATTGGACCAATTACCTGGAATAAGCTTGATAATATTTTAAAAAATATTTCAAATTATAAATTATTTAGGAAACGTATGTATACAAATTTGTTATCTTCTTACTCAGTATACTTATAATCTAAATCTCATTTTTCTAATTTTATATCTTTTATCATGTCTTTTATCTAATATTGTATTATATACTAAGATCCACATTTTATTCTTATTTTAATTTATTGACGTTTATGTAAAAATTTTAAAAAAATTAATACTTTTGAGTGTTTTACTTTACAATATTTTATTTCCCCGACATTAATAATATTATTTTAGTGAATTTTTGCATTTTATATTTGAATTTACTTTCATGTTTTCTTTCTTTTTAATTGACGTTTATATAAAAATAATAAAATTAAAAAAAACTGTTAGGTATTTCTTTTTTCTTTAGTATTTTCTTTAGTATTTTTTATTTCCCTCTGACTAATAATATTATTTGACTTTATTTTTAATTACATAAACATTTTGTATTGAATCTTTTTTCTTGTATACTTGATTATACTTCTTTGTTTTATTTCTCTTTATTGACACTTATATAAAAATTAGTAATTAAACTAACATTTCAGTTTGAACAAATATTTTACATTCTTTACATTATTATAAAGTATTACAAAAAAATTCCTAAAACTTATTTACTGAAAAAAAAAAAAAAAAAAAAAAAAAAAATGTTACATACAGTTCTTACCATCTTTTTAGATATTCTTTTTGTTATGTTTTATTCAGTTTTATTCAGTTTTACTTCATTTTTTTCTTCTTTTATACTAATACATCTATATTTTTGTTTAGTGTATTATTTTATAGTACTTATTATTTATTTTAGTTATTTATTTATAAATAATTAAATGATGATTACATAATTTTATGGCAAGTTCAAACAATTTATATTATTTTTCTATTTTATTCATTGTATTGTATCTATGTAAACAGGAAGTCATCTAATATTTTATAATATTTTATTTATTTAGTTTTTTTTTGAACTTGCTTTAAAATTAAGGGTCATTGTCTCGATAAGCTTTAGCTTCTACAAAAACCCTGGTGCAAACCTAAATCTGATAATAATAATAATAATAATAATATATCGGATAGGTAATTTAAATTTAAATTATTATACATTTATAATTGTGATCAAATAGAAAGTTTTTATTAGAAACTAATATAATAAAATAAATGCAGGAAAATCAAATAAAGATTATATTATCATTATACATAATTATTACATGATTACAAAACTAATTGTTGAATATTATATATTAAACTAAATCAACATGTGATTAAATATTTGATTAATAAATTGTATATGTTTATTTATATGTGTATTTATATGTTTATTAAGTAGTATATTATATTCATATTTTATATACTACATATTCTATATATTACATACTAATATATTATATAAAATACTGTACATTTATATAAATAGTTTACGTATAAATTTACAAATTTTATATAATTTTATATTTAATGCTTTCATTGATTTATATATTATTAACATATATACATTGTACATATATACATATATATATCAAATCTTCAATTATCATATGAAGTATGACCACCTGTAGTATAGTAATGATTGAACGCTTGCCTAGGTTCCACTGCTAGTTCCTGGGGCATTGTATACGTTTGAGAGTCTAGTATATTGCCAGAGCAATCGAGCCATCTCTGATATCATAAAGGTTTGTTGTCGACTATTAGAGATAATATGATCATTATCACCTTTAAATGATATATTCAGAATACAAATTTATATATATATATATAACATTTTGATTTATAGTTAATTTTGTTTTCATTTTATTATTTATAATTTTATTTTTTACTATTGTTATATCATTATTTTTATGGAGATTATCCACTATATGAGAATATATCACGAGATAATCTCTGGTAAACTCACTTGTGATGAAATTATATTGATTTTCTGTACTCAATAAACTATTTTCAGTTCAATTCAATTTAATATACAAACTATTAATATTGAATTAATATAGTATAATTATGGTAAAGATATAGAAATATATGGGTGATAATATAGAATACATAGTTAATATCGGTTATTGTTTATAATATATACCCACACACACCCCACATAGGTTTACATCATGAAGAAAGGCTACAATTCTCCCGTGATAACTGCGATTATAGACATGCCGATTAGTGAAAGTGTTATCGCTTAATCTAGTCTACTTATTCACTTTATTGTTATTTATTTATCATTTCTATTGTTCATTGCTTTATATGTATATATGTAATATAACTTATAGCACGTATCTTATATATTGTCATATCGTTCGTAGTATTACATTTTATCAAATTATTTATTATTATTATATAAATATTCCAATAGTTTATTTTATATAAATATATTATTTATAGTATTTTATATAAATAAAAAATTCTCAAATAAATTATTTTTCTTTCTTATATATACATACACACACACATATATATGCATTCCATCAGGTTAAACTAACTATAATATATGTGTAAAAAGATATTGGTTCAAAAACAAAAGTTATATTATTAAACATGGATAACAACTACATTACTCTAAACAACACCTCAATCGAAGTTACACACAAAATAGCATTAAAATAGCCTAAAATGTTTCAAATATAGTTACTTAGAATATAAAAATGTAAACAAATAAGAGATCTACACCACTACAATCAGAACATTATTAGTTTATACAAAACATGATTGAAATACTCTGTCGATATAATATCTAAGAAGGAAACAAAATAGTATACAGCGTAAAACAACAATATCATCAAGAGTTGTATTCATCATAAAAAAACAACTAACATCCTTAAGTATCCTGCGCTACAAATTAGTATACGTGGGATTATCTATATCATAGTTGCTTCATACGCAGGCAAGTATACTTAGTATACATGTAAAGGGCTGTTCACATGAGCAATATATTCCTGCAATCGGCTTAACAATTAATTATTTTTTCTGCATCCTTTGCTAAAATTTCTAATTAGAATATTTACGCAGTTTGTGAGGAAAACACACGCACGAGTATACAAACGAGTATGGACGAATAATGGATTATCATTAATAATCATTACTTAGCTTGCACGACTTATAAGATAATATTAATAAATGCATAGTTGTAGCAAGGAGGTGTCCTTGTAATGTCCTTTGTTGTAAACAACCTATAGATTACTTTTTGTACGTAAAGTTACAATTACAGATATTATTTACACCTATTGGCCATATCCTAGTTTCCTATATCCGCCAGCATATTGTATGAAGTATACGTACAAGTGATAACGAATCCCCTCCATGCAACATTATTTCAGAGGGAATGTCATCTATAGAACATTATCTATTTTTAAATTCTTGTATATCCGCTTTTACTTCCGCCTTGAGTATTCAGTTATCGTCTTCATGTCCTTCATTAATATCCTGGTCTAGTTCATTATGGTATCCTATACTTTCGTAATGATATAGTTCACTACAATAGTCTGTATATATATTGTTGATAGCTTTGTAATCGATTTTTAATTTTATCTAATATAGAATTAATGTTGTGTTCTTGAGTTTTCTTAGTGATAACTTTAACTAAATAGAATGCTTTCTTTGTTATACAAATGCTGCTGAAGGAATCCTTTATTTCTTAATTTTGTAATTTAGACCATTTTTACTTCGATTATGGTATACTTTTCCTTATTTTATAACAAACTACAGTTTATTATATACGCATTGTGTTACTTGATAATCGTTCCGGTTTCGGAGAACGTCTTTTGTCACATGCACAGAGCTAGAGAGAAATTTCTCTCTAGCTCTATGGTCACATGACTCGATTATTTCTATAGTAATGTTGGGTTGTGTTTTAACCCTATAACTCCCCTGTATTATAGTTGCTATTTCTACACTTATCATGTGTATATCATTGTAGGTGTTTATATCTACGTCTCCATCGTTATCATCACACCTATATATTAAGTTTCCGCCACATTAGACTACAAATGACTGATATTGTTTCGTCTTTCAAACAAATGTTCTAGATTATATTTCATCGAATACTATTTTTCTTCATATAATGCTTTAGAAGGATTTTAAATGACATAATTACCAAAACTGAACCTCTTGCTATATCTTCTGAATTAAAGATCCTGGTTCTAGTGGTACTGGTACCTACCTGATTAATGACGTTTATTGACCATCATATAATCCATTTGATTATATAATGTGATGTTGGGGGTGTTCCATGTACAACGTAAGTCGAAAATAGTCTGATGATTTAGATTTCACAATAGAATTCTCAAGAAAAAATCATAATATATTACAAAGTATAGAAGCCTAGGCTAATTATATAGGAATAAGCTTATTCCTATATAATTTGTTATTCTATTACAATATTCTCCTCATAAACTAGCCTATTTCTCGACTGAGTATCTTCCAACTGTAGTATTCACATCTAATTGATTTAGTAAGATTTATTAATTCTTTGTACTATTTATACTATTTCGGAGCTTGTTATAGAATTGTTCAATGAACTCATCATCATACACCTTATGTAGGTGTACAGATGTGTATTATCGGGCCGTTTAAAGATGTCGTTTTTAGACGTAGAATCACTATTAAATTTGATATAGGTCGAAATTTACAATGGTATATAACTATGTTGTATGACCTATAACCTACCTTTATAATTATATGGACCAAATAACAACACCTAGTTTAAGTGACACATGTTCGCCCCACTATAGCAAGGATGTCCTTGACTATAGTCTAGACTACACCTATAGTAAAAAGCATAACCTTCGACGGTATGTGATTCACCACTTGCTGTGTATTAGGTTTCACATACTCCTAGGACATTACAGCTATGATTCATCGTCTCGTGCATAAGTCTGTTAATCTTTACTGTCTGGTTTAATATTCTGATATTAGGACATTATACTACATTAATCCTACATTTTCCTATAATTACGTTTTCTCATAATCGAAGTGGTTTATTCGAGTTGTCATACGCGTAACATTCAGTACAGCTGTACTTACGTATAGTTATTCCCCTCCCCCCCGAAGCCGACCTATCCACATGTAGGTTGATATTAATGCTGTTATTATTGCGTGTCTCGGGAATATAAGTCAGAGGTCCCCCAATCTTCTCCTCGTATGGCTTAGACAGTTAGTAATGAGTCATTGCCAATTACTGTTTCCGGGCTTTAGCTAATGAAGCTAATATATGTAATATATTTAATCATATAACATAATATTATGTTATCTCCATGGAGCATTATGTATAAGCTAAATATCGAATATCATATATTAGTAGTAACATATGCTATTAGATATTTCATGGGACAATCGTGTGTAATCACTCTTGTCATAAGAGACTTATGTGGTATTATATACGTATAGGCTAAATCTACGTATAATAATGGAATTCGTGAGTCATGCATTATTAAAAGCATGCGTCACTTGTCATTAACACATATGTTATATAACATTATGAGGACATACATGTATGCATTAGGCACGCACGACGAGGGTGGTGTTTCTCACTAATATATACACGTATATATATATATATATATATATATATATTTATATATATATATATATATTAACATATATATCATATCAATTTATATAAAATACCTGCAGTATCTATGGCATGCATTGCCCACGGTTTTATCAGTAGGATATCATAAGATAATCTGATAATAGTTAGTTTAACATGTTTAATATTATATATATATATATATATATAATATGTTATATACATACATTGTTAAAAGATGTAATATAGGCATATGACTACTATATTACCAACACATGTTATACATCTACTAATTCACTGTGCACATGTTTCATTATTATTCTATTCAGATGAGTGTCATTGTATACACTTCACAGTGTGAAGTTCACACTATATATAGCCTAGGCTATAGCCTATAGCTATAGGCTTTCTTCCTATTTGATCAGTATTTATACTTTCAATAATTGTAATCCTATGTACGTTATAACCCGTTATTTATCTGTTAGAATACAACAAAGGATAAGTCCTGGATTAAATAATAGATGTATTATAGCTGTTCATTCAATAATAATAATCTATTATATTCATAATTATTTATTTTCGATAATAGTAGGTGATTTTACATATATGTAAAATCACTAGCCTATAGGCCTATAGGTCTACATGACTGTCAATTACTGAATTTATTGTGATATGTTAAAAAACAGATTATGTCTATGCATATATGCATGCATGCATATATTATAGTTTGTAGGTATATGATTTAAATATTACCTGCATCTTTTAATCATATTTTTTGAAGGCATATGTCTCGCAAAATTGTTGATTTATAAATTGTTATTCATTGAAATGATGACCATACGACGTATGTCATACGTGTACGATGTAGGCTTATACAATTATACGCATATAACCACGTGTTAATTGTACGTATATATTCGTAAGTAATGAATATATATATATATATATATATATATATATATATATAGGGGAAAGTAACCGAATACGGACAGTGCCCGAATACGGACACTCTCGGTATTTCAGAAACCATAAATCCTACAAAAAAATTGTTAATGAATACAATAATCATAATTATATAAATAGCCTAAAAAAGTATTTTTATTTTTTAATTATACAAAATATTGCTAATATATCCAATAAACACATTTTTGTATTGTTTTTAAATTGATGAAAAAAAATGTCAACTTAAAACCTTCTCAAGAATATACAAATGTATCGATATAAAATATAACACTATGTTATTAAAAAATAAAGTATTCTAAATTATATATATATATAATTTATATATTTGTTATATAATTTATATATTTGTTATCAATTATTAATTAAGTTATAAGCATATATCTAGAGATCGCATACGTCCTACAAAAGGAAACTATAGATGTCTTAATAGTATTAAGTTAATACCCTATAACAAATCAGAGCGCAGCGTGTGAACTATTCTGATTTTTATAAAAATCGCGTGAGTTATAATATTAATAGGTATATAACCAATAAAGCTAAATCTAAAAATTGTATTATTTGGATACTTAAATTGTATTATTAATTAAAAAAATAATAAAAATAAATAAATTATTAACTAATTAAATTATAATAAATTATTCATAACATTAATTATAAATAATGTAATTTTAATTTGTCTGATTGATTCATCAATAATATATAGTTTATATAGTGCTGTATAGGGTGTCCGTATTATAACACAGGGTGTCCGTATTAGGACATGGGTACCGAATACGGACACCACAGTTATCTATGGAATTAAAAGATTAAATACAATTTTAAAATCACAATAATATCTATAATCATATAATATTAATATATTGTAATTTTTGAATACAAATAATGAGTTATAAAAAGTTAAGACCATTTATTGTTAAAGTGTCCGTATTAGGTTACTTTCCCCTACGTACAATTAATATAATATAATATAAATTAAAATGAAACCTTAATATATCTTATTAGACATGTTTAATATATAACTAAACGGTTAGAAGTTTAATAAGATTATTAAAAAAGAATTAAACAGTACAATATAAATGTATCTATAAATAGATGTCTACATACATGTGTACATCCGGATGATAGATTTATAAATAAATATATTATAATATATTATGTTTATAACCGTATTTTAATATTGATTTACTAATATTATTAAATAACTTTAAATATTTGTGTTAACACTTAAGAATATGTTATTAAAAGTGTATTCATATTTATATTTATGAACGTTTTCTAAGAAATGTCACGACCTATCACAGAGCTAGAGAGAAAAAATTTCTCTCTAACTCTATGCGACCTATATACTAACCCAGTTAACAATAATAGCAGAATAATTTAATATGTTACAATAATAGAAACATAATAGCAGCATAATAGCATTACAAATTAATAGCAGCATAATAGCAACAAAAATAAACTTTCTATTCGCAGAATAATAACACAATCAACACATTTAATACAATTATTTTATGCTAGTATGCTGTTATTACTTTTAGCTGGGAACCTATAGGAATCCTACAGCGTACCCTATACGCATATACGTATATACTCTATAGAACATACACATATATGTGTATACTATAGTATACTATAATATAAATATAAATATACTTATTGGTTAATATATTATAACGTCATTAATCAACAAATTATAAAAACCAATATTTCACATATTTGTTTTCGAATACGAATAATTACAAGTTATTCTAATCCTATTATTATTTTCTAAATAATATTTGTAGACAAATTATAAAATAAATTATAATTAGTTTTATTTATTTTATGTTTGTAATCAGGTTACATTATTGTATACTATTATCGTGTATATACTAATATGTATACTATGTATACACGCTATTATATAATATTAATATACAAATAAAATATAATTAAATAATTAGAACAATTTAAATATGAAATATGTATACATATAAAGATTTTTCTTCGGAAAATCTTTACATATACCATATACATATACCTAAGTTTTAATTATATATGATATAACATACGTAATACTTACATAACTATATAGTTATAATCGGTATAAATACCTATAAATAATAATATATAAACATAGGTACATATTAAATGAATATATTTTTTTGACATTATTTAAAACAAATATTTTATTTTATAGGTTATGTAATTATTATTAATGAATTGATACCATATATGGCTACACAAATATAGTTACTATTTAAATGGGCTTAAAAAACAATAATAATTATTCATATATTTTAGTGTGATTTAATTTAAACTATTTATTTACTAATATTATAAAATACTAGAAACTAAAAACTTATATACATATATATATATATATAATGTATAGCTTATCTATAGGTAATATCCTAGAGCTAGAGATTTCTCTCTAGCTCTATGGGTAATATAAATAAAACACGAAGTGAAAAGTAAATAAAAATATATATATATATATATATATATATATATATATCAATATTTTTTATATATATATATATAATATATTAAATAAATAATAACATAAAAAACATATACATTATTTATTTACTATGTATACACTACGTGATGTTGTATTTATAATACCTATAGGTATACATTACACTTTACATTACATACGGAATACTAGGTATATACATAATTGTGTTTGCGTGTGTGTTTTATTTTCATCTGAAGTAGTATTTCACCTATATATACCTCTTGATATATGTTGTGTAATACCGGTTACGTCAGGTGTCATCTAATGAGGTCACATAACAGAAGACGCACGCAAACGCACGCACACGAGAGAATACATTCGTGGGCGTGGTTACATTCGACGTAAGCTTTACGACGTATGCTATACGTAAGCACAAACATATGTGTAGTAATCAGTGGTACATTCAAATATAAAAAGTCGCCTGTTTGATTCATGGTTCTAGATACCGTTCACTATTCTCAAGTCGTCGTCAGAGTTCAGACATAAGTGTGATATACATGGTGTGAGCTAGTCATTTACGTATATAGGTGTGCATTCTATTGTTAAGTATCTAATTGTCATTATACAAAGAGAGAGAGAAAGTC
>OZ025240.1:40487214-40542214 GCA_964019155.1 Osedax fenrisi | reverse complement strand
CTAATTAATGCTCGTGTTTTTATGAATAAAATCACATTTCTAATATAATACTTTGGTGATTAAACATTTGACTTCATTGCTATAACTGATCCCTTTTTGACTATAAACAATACTGCTATATTTTACCACCTTTTTTGCAGAGAGTTATGATCAATTACATCTTAATATACCCAATTTGAAGCGTGTAAATGGTCAATAAAATATCTACAAAATATAAATTACTAAGCCGCCTATTCAACTCATGTCAATTCAATACATGTTATGTCACTTAAAACTATCCCGTATTATACTATAGAATACATTCTTATATATCGACCATTACAAATATTTTTCATGATTTTCTGAAAGATTTTTACTAATAAATTGATTATCTCTTATTTAAATAAATTAATATCTACCTCACCGTATTCTCCATACTATTGGATGATTGTTCGACACCTCAATTTCTCTCACACTTAACTCTCATGTAACTTTCTTATCTAAACCATAAGATCTACATAATACCTTTCCTAGGTTTAACCATGGTCATTAAACATGCATGTTAACTTAGAAATCAACTTTGGCATCTAAAATTGATTAGGATAAGATCTCAATAATATTCAGTCTGTAAAATCTATATATATATATATGCATGTTAGCTAGTTCATGATCTAGATTCTTAATTCTATTTGAATTAATATTAATGTCGCTTATCTGTCTGCATTTCGAATTATTGGTAAGAAGATGACCAACAAACTCGCAGATAAATCTGACTCTGAGCTCTGTCATTCATTCTTTAATTACTCTCAGCATTGAATTTCTAGAATTATTGAGTACTTTTCTTCTAATTCTAATTATCCATATGACCACTCAACCCCTATAATTGGTCACGTTTCATTTTCATGTCACCACTTATGATACTTATAACAATAAAAGCTTCCAAATCTAATTAACCCCTTGACCCAATCCTCTCGAAGCTCCTTATACATATTTCTCCACAACCTATATCACCGAAATATGCCACGACTCCTTTACTACATAATCACTCTACATATCTATAAAGTCAGCATATATAACACTGATTCTTAAAAACCATCAATGTTCCTGACATGTTATCCAACTACCGACCGATATCCAACCAATATCTATAGATATGGTATACCATATATAAAGTTATTAAACGTGTTGTAAGAAAGCAAATCATTGTCTATCTAACCAACTATGATATTATTGATCCTTACCAGAGTGCCTCTCTACCTGAGCGTAGCATACCTGATAACTGTTACCTAATTCGTTTATGCAATTCCATAAACTTCTTTCGGACGTGCTTATTGTGAGAACAGGATTGTCTTGAGCTTTGACTTGAATCTTGGAGTCGATTGATCGGGTAGGGTGAGGGAGATCATTCCACATTTGTTGAAGAAAGATTTATGTTAGGCAGATGTTAAATCTATTAGAATTGGAGTTTTTAATTTGTATTTGTTTATTTGTCTTTGTTCATATATAGTTAGGATGAAGTAAGTTAGTGAGATAATCAGGTGGGTTGTGGAGAGTAGCTAAATATATATAAGGCAAATCTTATAAAGTATACCGTATTTAATTGGCAGCCAATGTAATTTGATTCTTAGAGAGGATATATATTGTATGGAATGTTTAGCTATGTTGAATATGAATCTGATGGCTGAGTTTTCAAGGCGCTGAAGTTTATTTATTATAGATTGTGAGGAGGTATAGAGACATGAGTTACAATAATCAAGACATGGTAGAATGAGTGATGTAGCGAGAAGTTTCACGGTGGTAAAATTAATGAAGTTCTTATGATTCGTAAGTTGTGTAGTATGTAGTTAATTGACTGTGATAGTGATTTAGTCTGAATGTGAAATTGTAGTGATGGGTAAATTAATAAACTTAGATTTTCAACTTTAGTGGAATAAGAAATAATCTAATTGTTAATGGTAATTTCGTGTGGAAGAAATATAGTAGTAGATATTTTTGATTCAGTTTAAAGACAGTTTAGTGATAAGGAGTTGTTGGTAAACTAGGCATGTATATCAGTAGTGCAATTTTTAAGTAAATTTAGTTTGTCAATATACAGTGTAATTGTATGTAATCAGCATAAGTATGATAGTCTATAGTGGGGTATTTTTCAATAATTTTAAAAGGAGGAGGAAAGAAATGGAGAACATGGAGGACATGGGGGAGAGGGATGTAGGGGGATTAAGGAGGTAGAAATAGGAGGAATGATAATTGAGTAGGTACTACTTATAGTAAGATTTGTTATTTTTTAAATGTGAAGATATATTAAATAAAGATAGTTTCTACTCTTCAAGGCTAGTAGGGATATCTTTAATAAGTAACATAATAGTATTGAGTAAGTAAGTCATGATATTGGATAAAAAAGGGTGGTTGTAGGTGAAAGAATGAGAGAGGGAATGAGAGATGGATTTAGGAGGCAAATTTGGCATTAGAATTTAAATGAAGGATATTTCAATACACTCACAACATGCCAAAGTACGGCACTACTTGTTATCCAATTATAAGGCAGGCTAGTATGTGCATTGAGACATTTAAAGTGTATAGCTGAGTTGCATGAACAAGTGACAAAGTTTGCACAAGTAATTAAAGAGTTACATTGAATGCATGTATTAGACATATTAATGTAGAATGTAACAAAATATATTGAAATTTAATATAGAAAACTAAAAATAGCTAAATATATGAATAGAGAAATGTAAACGATATATAATAGACAAGTGTAACGGTTTTGTGATTTTATGAATCTAGGAAATATAAATGATATAAATGTGAATAAGCTACATGATAAAAGTTATGAATAGAAATTATAAATAATAAGTAGAGAACAAAGAGTATAAGTTCATAGACAATATATGCGATAGTTGGAGTATGATGACTTATGTTATTGTTCGATTGATAGGATAATGTTGTAAGATAAATGTATTAATATTGTAATAAGGAAGTTTTCATAGAGCATACCACCCTATATAGCATACTAAATTATATTAATATCATACTTGATATACACCTATATTCTATATGGCTTTTTTCGATTTATTAATTGCATTTGATAACCTTAATCATTATGTATTTTCTATGAGATAACATGAGATCGGTATAGTCATGTTCTTAAACTGATCATGTATTTTATAACTCATCAAGAATCTTTTATAAATTGAATAACATCTGCTTCTTTCTTCCATATATATGGTGTTCTTCGTATTCTCTGTTTTATGGTCCCATACTTTTCCTTATATACATTCTTCCGTTATAATCGATTTTTATAAATATCTCCATCCATCCATACATACAATATCTATGCAGATGACCTACTTATCCATCTATCTCCCTTTCTTTACTACCACTTAACCTAAATAAATACAATGCTGATATAATTAAATGGTTCTCTCTAAAGTTTAGAGTCTTTTAAAAAACAAATACCATCATCTTTAGCATATCTATATACTATATCTATACCTACTACACCTCCATCATTTATTATAACTAGCCATTAAACTTTCTCAATATATCACTAGTCTTGGCATCAAATTGACATTACCTATATAATTAATATTATTCGTATCTCTATTATATCTCAAAATCTCATACTAAATTATCTTTTTAATTAACTAAAGCATTAGATTAATACATTCACTTATTTTTCCTAGACTTATTTATTATATTCTCCATCATATTAAGTTGTGTGTACAATGACCAGGATATATTCAGCCCTGTTTAAACAACTAATTAGTACGTATATTATTCAAGCTTAATATAGTAGCTTAATAGAAGTGACAATATATCTATTTCAGCTATCATATGATCACTGTAATTGTTGACATTCAAATCACTGTCTAAAAATAGATTATTATGAATTTCCTATAAAACTATCTTGATCAATTCGCAGAAATACCTAACTGACATTATTAATATTTGCATATATTGATTGTTTGTCACTGTCAACATCTGAATATTGTGATTATGCTTTTCTATTGTGGTACATACATTATGAAAATCTTTACCTGTTGATATTCGATTTATTAAAAATTAGATTACTTTTAAATAACGCCATTTTAACTATTATCTTAAAATTTAACAATATATTATTAGTATTGATAAATCTCAATATACTTTTTGTTTCATTAATATGACGCATACAAATATCTACATTTTATTGAGTCAATACATAATTTAATAATACAATAATAAAAGTATACCATAGTAAGTAAACCTATATATATATTTTGTTATTTTTTATTTGGTGGAGTCCCATACATAAACTTAGATGAATTTTTTCACTTATAACCATATGACTCTAATGTCCCTTCGAAGCCGCTCTCATGTTAAGGTATCCATGGTTTTAACGAGAACAATTCATTTATTTATACACAATTATATAAGATCTAATTATATATATATATATATATATATATATATATATATATATATATAGTCTTATATAATCATACATACATATACTACATGTACTATATAGCTTGAATATATCATAAATGAAGAAAAACACTGATATTTTAGGTAACCAACAATAAGAGTAAGTTTACTAAAGTACACATGTACTTGTACTATACAATAGTACCGCATGTATTCATTAAGCAGGTCGACTGAATGCACACACCTTTACATGTATGATGTACTAATATCGTACTGTTGCCAGTGTATATATTGCATATATATGAAACTAAACCATATAAGTATATATGTTAAGCTAAATTTATATATAAACATATCCCAAATCTAAACCCAAACCTAAACCCCAAACCTAATCCTAAAGCTAAACCCAAACCCAAACCTAAACCCAAACATAAACCTAAACCCAAACCTACATCTACAGGTAGCGAATAAAAAGGCAAACGTAATTCTCTTTATAGTTGTGAATGTAATCACTGGATTGTTCTACTCGATGCTAGGTCCTTTCTTCGTACAGGAGGTTATATACGTTGTTGTGTTGTTAATTTTCAGTAAACTATTTAAAACAAGACTCGAAAACCAATTATAAAACTGTACATAATAAATAAAAGTAAAATCAATTAAATATATTGAATTAATTCATAATTGAAGTAGGTTTATTTAAAGAAATACTATATTACACATAGATTCATTTATTATTTATTTAAACATCAGTTATCTTTTGACGATTAATGTTAATTTTGAACTTAGGATTTATAATGTTTTCTATAATTTTAAAGGATTGATTTAGATTCGAAGGACTCGAAGCCCTCGATTTTGGGATTCAAATATTTTGTTGAATTCGAAGCCTTATATTATATATATATATATATTATATATTATATATTATATATGTATTTGAAATTTGACAACCTTATTATATGTAAAACCTATAAATTATTATAATAAATATTGTAGCTATTTTTTAACTTTAGTATATTTGTTAACTCATTGAATTAAATGGTATGATATTAAACAATAATTAAATATTAACTCATGAATATTATCATCTGATTGAGAATATTTTAATAGCTATTAGTAATAGTGTTTAAGTTACATGATTACCTATTGCTGAAATAATAATCACAAGTTACTATTAACATTATAATATTAGTATTAGTATTACCTGTTTTAAGTACATCAACATGTAATTATGTCACCTATTATATCACCTATTATATCATCTCGGGGCTTAAGAGGATATTGCAATTATCAGACATTATGTGCGTTCACATGAAGTAGAAAGGCTATATGCAATAGCACTATATATGTAACAAGTGCGTCAATAAGTGGAATATTGCAACATATCTACACTATAATCTAGATATATAGTATAATTCACTTGAGAGAGGTTTAGATATATCATTCATTATAACTATATGTAATGCATATCTAAATATATATATAATATATATATATATATGTTTTTTTATAAATTTATGATTATATTATTTCTATTTTATATATGATAAAATATATACATTAAAACAAGATATATGTCATTATAGATATATTTATTTGTGTATCAAAACATTTTTGTATTATTTAATAAATTGAGATTGCTGTTAAATTTTTAATGCAAGTAAATATGAGAAATTAATTATTTTAAGATAAAAGAATTAGAAAAAATAGCATACTAATTATTATTTCTAATCAATTATTGTATATATATATAACACATTTAATAATGCTTTAAATAAAAGTGTATCCCAATAATGTCAAATGAAATGAATATGAAAATAAAAATTTAATTTAATAGCATTTATTTAAAAAATGGAAACAAATTGTATTTTACAACTGTGATATCCCCTTAATTAATATAAATTAATGTATACTATAAATAATAAATATGCTTCATAATATCCTATATATCATATTAACATATTTAAAAAAATATCAGGCATCAAAAAAAGGAGTTTCAATTTTCATGTCCGGAATAATATTCGGAATATTTGAAATAATTGTGATCATTAGTTGCCCTATATTCGGATTATACGTTAGATTGTCATCTATAATTACGCAATCAATTAACATGATTAATATGATTAATTATAAATAATTGTGATTATATTTTACATATTTAATAAATAGATGACTAAAATAGGAGTCAAGCGACAGTTTCTCATCGGAATATTCATCTCGGGAATATGCGTAGCGGTATTCGGGTTAGACCACATGACCTATAGGTCATAGGTCAGCATACACGCATCTCTATATATACCTGAATTAGTGTTGGTCACCTATTAAATCTAATATATACTTGTACTTTCACTAGTGTACTCTATATACTATATAAATAGAAATTTCACTGTCACTTTATATAATATTTCGTTTTATTTGTACAATTGAAGCTGCAATTATTTCCGCACTCGCACATTAAAATCAAATAGCACCGATCAATGCCGAATATAGTATACAATACCGTTTTAAGTTAGTTATCACGTTCGAATTTCATACCACTAAAATAGTACAATATAGTATAGTATGGGTATAGTATGGGTCTATAGACCCATACTATAGTCTCTATAGTATACGTCGCTCCCCTATACAGTGCACTATACCCATACTATAGTTCTCTATAGTATACGTCGCTGCCCTACACAGGGTATTAGACTACATAGAAGACAGTTTAATGTTCACGGTGAGCTGTCTAGTGGTGCGGAGCGTCGAAGCGTTAGGCTTCACGGCAGAGTTCACCGCGAGCTACTCGATGATCGTCAGCATGTATCCCGACAGAGCCGTCTCTCTTATCGTTAGCGCGATAACAAACCCTAGCGATCAACCACCGAACTATACGGCGGCAGCGATATCGTAATAAAGTAGAATAAATTAAAACGTATATCATAATGTAATGACTGTATACAAGTTATACGTTTCTGTATACAATTTCTGTAATAATGTTGATTAAATTGAATTTAAAATATATATAAACATACGCATTCGAATGTATTAAATCATTTAATATAATAAATGTAATGTAACTATGATAACTTTGTTGATTAGGCTCTACTGGAGGCGTTCTCTGGCATTGGAATGATGATAGGTCCCGCCTACGGAGGATTCCTCTATTACGTAAGTAGACGTGATCACCCTATCGAAGACGTAATAACCCTGCAGCACCTCCATTACAGTACGGGGGTTACGCGACCCCTTTCATAACATCCGGGGCCTTGCTGCTGGTCATCTGGGTGGCGGCCATCTTCATCGTTAAGGATATTAGCGGTCAGTACTCATTAGATACTCTTCATTAGATGTGCGCGCGTGATATACGATACTATTGTATTATTACTACTGATATGTCAGTATCTGTATCAGTGCACTTAAATATATGTTTATAGTAATAAATACTAGGCATACTAAACTATATTAACGTATTAACCTTACTAATTGGCCTTATGACACTCATACCCACACACATACATACACACATATATACCCCGTCATACGTACACACATATATACACCCCCACCTACCTATCATACCCCTATACATACACACGCATATACACCCATACCTAAACTCCTATCTAAATACACATATATACACATATATACACCCCCACCTACCTATCATACCCCTATACATACACACGCATATACACCCATACCTAAACCCCTATCTAAATACATCCCCACCCCACATACACACACATACACCCCCCTACACATACACACACATACATACCCACACACACACATAAACATCCATACCCACACTCATACACTTCCCCCCACACATACATATACATCCATACCCACACACAGATAGTTCTGATTCCAGCAGTAGCGGAGTGTCTTTCTTCAAGTTCCTCATCATCCCCGAGGTGTTGGTGGCTGGGCTGATGGTTCTCTTTCAGACGGGGATACTCGGCTTTATAGACGTGGCACTAGCTACCTATCTAGAGAAAGAGGTAACTAACACTGAGGCTACATTTGCTTATGTGAATAAGCATAGTTATTTATGGATCAAACATATTAGATTTGAAAATATTCACAAATTCGCTTATTTCGACAAACTATTCGCTAGACCATAGCTCAACACACCTTTATTCGATGACCTCTAACCTATAACCTTTAACCCTACATACACATCGCAGTACAAACTCAGCACCATCAAAATTGGACTCATATTCATAATCACGACGAGTTCGTACGCTATTAGCACCTACATCTGGGGACGTATATCCGAACTGAAGGTTATGACCCCTACGTGCTAATATATCCTACCTCTAAAAGCTAATATATGATCTCTAAGTGCTAATATTTGACCTGATTATGTGTTATCAATAGGTGTGCTATACACATACATGAAGTACACTTGTACACGCCATAAGCGCGATATTCATTAGCTATTCTATCTTGGTAACACTTAATTGTATCATATAGTTTTATATATATTATATATAAAATACCTATTTTTAATATATTTGAAATATATATTACAAGTTAAATTTATATTAATAATTTGTATTATATAATGACGATTAACGTATCAGATAGACTTTTCTATTATTTGGTTTAATAAATTGGAAATAATAATCAATAATTTATTAATATATTATTAGTTTCCTGATCAAATTTTAATAACACAATAATACGTTTGCATAGATTATTATATTAATTTATTGTTGAATGTAATGACACTTTTTTCTGAACATTAATTCTGACTATATAGTATATAATATTATATTGACCTGTATTGATAATATATATATATATAAGAGTTACATGCTTTAATGTATTATATTAATTTAGAAAAGTTTAAACCGCGGTCTTATCATCTTTGGTACAATACTTTCCGCCATCGCTGTGTTCATGATTGGTCCCACTGAATTCCTTCCGTTCAAATCGAAACCGCTCTGGGTGATAAACATAGGTCTGTAAACTATTATAATGATACGATTATAAACTTGTGTGCAGATAATAAGCTAATTCGCTTATTATACACATATATAGTGTTGTACACGATGTATAGATATTGTTTGAATTGTAAAGTGGAAAGTGCCTCTATTATATGAAGCTATTTAATAAGTTAAGCCTATAATCTAGTTTATATTATAATACTATATTATAATATATCATAATATTATAATCAGTATTTGTTTGGAAATTTAAATATTAATTTAATTATCAAATGAGTGTATCTATATTCATTATAAATAATAATTAATATATTATTATGATTTATTAATTGATTAATTAACATATATAACACATATTTTTATATTTCATAAATTAATATTATTCATTGAAAAAGAGATATATATATATTTTATTATAGAATATTAAAGATAAATAATCTAATATTTATATAATTCGTATATTTATACAACAATTTATTTATTTGTTTTTTATTTTACAGCTCAATTTGTAATTGGAATAGGAGCCGGATCAATAGCACTCTCTCTTCAAGAATTCATCAATGTTACAAAGTTTGCTATTTTATATCATAAATATTATTATATATAATTTATTTTGTTGTGTAATATTTAATAATTTAGTATGCATCATGTTAACATAGATACTTATCTTTATTTCCTTATAATGTAATATCACAACTATAACTCTACAATTATGTTTATAAACTAATTACTATATGTCATGTATAATTAAATATTGTATAATAACATAATATATAAGTATTGTCTAAAGATACATATTAATAATTACAGAAAGTTAGGAATGGAAGAGAACCTGGAATCATATGGTATGATTTCTAGTATGATGTTTATGTTTTGTTCAGCAGGGTAAGTTTATTTATTTATCTCTTTTCCTTTTCCTTTCTCTCTCTCTCTCTCTATCTCTCTCTCTCTCTCTCTCTCTCTCTCTCTCTCTCTCTCTCTCTCTCTCTCTCTCTCTCTATATCTCTCTTTATCTCTTTCTATCTCCCCATCCCCCTCTCTTTCATTCTCACTATCTCTTTCATCCGTTATTTCTTTCTATATTTCTTCTTTTATTTTTCTTCTCTCTATATTTCTCACTCTACACACATATCACAGAACAAATTAAATATATCACCTTCATTAAACACCCATATTTGTAAAAGGTTTTTCATCGGACCTATCTATGGTGGCTTCATGATGAATAATTACGGATTCGAAAAAACATCTCAGTCCATCGGAATATTCGGTTTCGTTATTGTTAGTCACAACATCTGTATATTACTTTATCTCATTATGTAAGGTCCATCCTCCTGTGCAATATTAACTGGGAATTATCCCCTATATATAGTAAAAATGTTATATTTTCTTTTATGAAAATAAAATTCTATATATATATATATATATATATGTAAATAATTGATATTAATAAATATAAACAGGTTATATTGATGAGTATTTTCTTCATTTATAAGAAAATAAGAAATAATAGAAACGGAATTTACGTGGAACAACAAACATATGGAACTTCTTAAATAAATAGAAAGTATTGTATATTATTGTATTTGTTATAGCATATTTTTTTTATTATTTTTTATAATAAATAAAAATCGATTCTTTGATTTATTGTATATATTGTTATAAAATCATATTTATTTATATATATATATATATATATATATATATATATATAATATATATATATATATATTATATATATATAAATATAATAATTGAATATAATTATATTTAGTGATATACAATATCTGCTAACAAAATTGTTATATTATTTTATTAAAAACTTGTTATTAAAATAAAATAAAATTTATATATATATATTGTTTCAATTATTTATTAATACTATTGATCCATTGATAATTTATTTAAACAAATATATTGTCAAAATATATAATCAACATAAATTAAAGTATAAATATTTGCTAACATACGTTATAGAAATAAACAAAGAATAATATGAAATTTAAAAATAAACTTTTTACAGTTACCGTAAAAATAAATGAAAAATAAGCATAAATAAAATACACTACAATATAAATGGCATCGAAATATTCAATTTCTACTTTAACTTTAGTGAATTCTTCTTATCTTTGTAACCTGTAATAGTATTAAATTAGATAGTTTAATATTTAAATGATAATTATTAAATATATTACAAACAGGACAAGTTAATAATCTAATAAACCAATACTAAAATGAAACAAACAAATACTGCAATACTTTTCAGAATTATCTGTAGTAATTATAATACATTATTAATTTTATATTTTAATAGTATAATAAATTTAAAACATATATAAATATATAAAATAATTAATTTTATAATAATTTATTAAGATCTAAATTTCAACTAAAGAACTAGATTGAAACAAATATGTAATAAATATTCAATAGGTATATCCTAGTTATATTTTAAATTGTAAGTAATTAGTTTACTATGACTTCGAAGTGTAATTTATTAACTATCAATATAATTATAATTATAATTGTCGTTCAAGGTGAAACATAATGAGATAAGTGAGTTTTTAAAAAGACGTAATGATAATGACGTAATAACATTTACCTTACGATTATCAGGTCGAGTTTGCTCAGCAGTTCATAACACGTCATCTCCATTCCTCAAGCGGCAGTTCTTCACTATAGTGCACATTTTATCGTCTCTTAATTGGTCCGAATGTTTATATATGACGACCTCGTGATCGTCGTCACTTTAGTGGATTCCCTAGTAGTACCCATAGTAGTGCTTCGCTTCTGTTTATCCAGCATTGATCGCAGTACTACAGAAGTTGTTCGCGTATTATATCGGTTATTCTTGGAATGCTGCTGCTATACAAATACTTATTTGTTACGTGCTATACTTATTATCCATGTTTATTATCGCAGCTCCCATCGTGCGTATATAGGATCCATTACTTGTGTTATTTAATGATATATTTAAAGTGATAGCGCCATATACAAGAATACTATCAACTGTAGCTCTAAAGAAATTTCTATAAGTTTACTTGACAGGTTAGAGTTAGCCCACGCACTTCCGATTCTTACTGTTACGTAATTTTGTATTGAACCAATATAATTATATTTGTATAATTATATAGTAGTTAACTACCTAGATACTTGAATTATTTTACATTTTTTATATCATGGTCTGATATGATTTTCATGTTTATCTGGTATTATTAATTCAAACACATGTATTCCGTCTTTTATGAGTTTATATGTAAACTACCCAGCTAACAGTAAGAGCAGCATAATAGCAGCATAACAGCATATGCTAGAGCCTCCAAAGTTTACATTGTGCTATTATGCTGCCATTATGCTGCTATTATATGTATATTATGGTGCTATTCATTTGTCATGCTATTATGCTGCTGTTATGCTGCTATTATGCTGCCATTATGCTAATATTATGCTGCTATTAATTTTAAAAGTATATTATGCTGCTATTATGCTACTATTATTATAATTATTATAAATAATAGCAGCATAATATACTTTTAAAATTAATAGCAGCATAATATTAGCATAATGGTAGCATAATAGCAGCATAACAGCAGCATAATATCATGACAAATTAATAGCAGCATAATATACATTTAATAGCAGCATAATAGCACAATGT
The DNA here is from genome assembly GCA_964019155.1 of Osedax fenrisi. Taxonomy (NCBI): domain Eukaryota; kingdom Metazoa; phylum Annelida; class Polychaeta; order Sabellida; family Siboglinidae; genus Osedax; species Osedax fenrisi. Next base: position 40,529,236 of record OZ025240.1, on the reverse strand, counting down.
AAACATTTGAGTCTCTAGCATATGCTGTTATGCTGTTATTATGCTGCTCTTACTGTTTGCTGGGTAATATCATCAGCGTATCTTCAATTTGGTGTAGTAGTGTATATGATTCTACTAGACTATCAGGGATAACAGCTATGTCGTGATAAAAGATAATATCGGTAATGTAGGCAATGTAGCATATACCGCATGCTTTTGTAAGAGTGTAACCAATATTTGAATTATCCAATGATTTTTTCAATATATAGTAGTGAATCACGACTCGTAATATTACATAATGACTAGTGATGTAAATGATGCTCAAATCTAAAGCATGACGCAGTCTCAGTCTCAGTTACCTAAAGTATCAACTCGACTCGGGCTCGTTTTGTTAGAGTCTCGGTTCGGCTCGGGCTCGCTTGGCTAGAGTCTCGGTTCGGCTCGGGCTCGTTTTTTTTCCGAAAATGAAAGTCTCGGCTCCGCATCAATAACCAAAAGTCTCGGTTCGGCATCAAAAAGCTCGGTATCTCAGAAACCATAATTCCTACAAAAAAAATGTTTAATGAATACAATATTCATAATTATAAAAATAGTCTAAAAAAGTATTTTTCAATTTTTTATTATTCAAAATATTTCTGATATATCAAATACACTGATTTTTTTATTACGTTTTTAAATTTATGAAAAAAAATTTCAACTTAAAACCTTCTCAAGTATATATAAATGTATTAATATTAAATATAACAATATATTATTAAAAACTAAAGCATTCTAAAAATTGTATTTTTAATTTCTATATTTTTTATAAAATATTCATTAAGTTATATATCTAGAGGTCACATAAGTTCCTAATACGGATACTCTAGATTTCTTAATACGGACACCCTATAACCAATCAGCGCGCAGCGTATGAACAATTCTGATTTTCATAAAAATTGCGTGCGTTATAATATTAATACCACCAATAAAGCTAATTCTAAAAAAATAATTATGTAGATACTTACATTAATTAAATAATAATAAAAATAAATAAATTATTAATTAATTAAATTACAATATATTTTTTATAAAATTAATTATAAATAACGTAATTGTAATTTATATGATTAATTCATCAATAATATATAGTTTATCTAATGGTATATAGGGTGTCATTATTATAACACAGGGTGTCCGTATTCAAACAAGGGTATCGAATACGGACACCACCGGTATCTATGGAATTAAAAGAATAAATAAAATTTTCAAATTATAATAATATCTATAATCATATAATATTAATATATTGTAATTTGTGAATAAAAATAATGAGTCATAAAAGTTAAGACCATTTATTGTTAAAGTGTCCGTATTAGGTTACTTTCCCCTATAGGATATATACATATATTTAATAGCATCATGTTGTATATCTTAGCTGAACTTAGATTAAGTGTGATTTCCAGATAGTTCCTTGTAATATAAATATCTCTTTTAAAGATAATTAAGTGATCATCCTTCATTCTAATTGCCTTGATAGAATACAATATTGCCGAGTTTAGAAATATTTCTTGACATTATTATAGTTTCGATACTTCTACTGTTATGTAATCTAAACCAAGAGAGTGATCGTTGTGTATGTGTTTAGTAGCTCTCTTAAATTCTTCTATTGTAAAAATTCAGTTTCGTATTTAGTGTGATCCTTTCCATAAGATTGTACAATATAATTTTGAACTTCGTTAAAATGTATGATAATTTCTTGTGTCGTTGATTATCTTAATGTCGTGCCGCCTGGTGTAGTATGTTACTATTTTAACAAATATTAGCTATTTCCCAGGGTATACATTTTTTCAACCCTGGTTAATGGAATTATAAAATCTAAAAGTAAACAAATATGCTAAAATGCTAAAGTATACTTTAGCAGCAGTTTCCTTACATACAGTTTCAAAGTGAGTATATATTGTACAAGGAGATAGCGAAGCTGTGGTGTAATTTAGAGCTTCGAATGTAGTTTTCACTTTAGTAATAAAGGTATATCGGGTTTCTGTGTCTGTATTTAATTTTGCCTACTACGCGTAGTGTTTGATTTTACTATATGTCTTGTTATTTGCTCTAAGACTCAGTCTAATATTTGCTGATATAATACGATGATCAGATTAAACACCGATAAATGAGTTATAAGTTCTAATTTTGTTAGCACTATTATCTCTATTTATAATAATATAATACATTTGAGATATAGAGGCATGCCTAAATGCATTTTTGCCTGCATGAATGACCTTGCCTTTTCTGAAAGTATGTGTTTAAGCTTAAGAGTTTATTTCTTGAAGATGAGCTTTTAGCATATTACTTTTTCTATTTGTTAGTTTATTAAATGAATATTTGAAGCTATCATTTGTACAGAGTTGTACATTAAAATATCATCATATTAGCGATATATTATGCTTTGGTATCTGCCTTATTAATGATGTATCTTAATTTATAATATATTGTTTGGTCACAAATATATGATTTTTGTATTTTAATATTTGGTTATTATGTGAATCACAGATTTATATAATTATATTTTTAAGAGTACCTATATATTATATTCTATACAAATTCTGAAATTATTATAAATATTTATAAAACGTACTAGAAATGGTACTAGTTATAGAAATGTATTAACTTCGAGACTCGAGCCATCGGTCGTGGTCCTAATTTATATAGTTTTATAGTTAGATTACATTGAGATTACATTGGGGGAGAATGGATAATGTAACACATAGGCTACATATGCTTTAAAGATAGATTAGCAGAATATCGAACCTATCAAGAATTATGAAACATGTAAATTCGTAAAAGAAGTATGGAGACTAGTTTGAATATGCAACTACTTGTCCCGGTTTATTCCTAGATATTTTATTTCTATTTTTCAGTTATTAGAAAAGGATGTAATATTTCGCATTGTCTAGTGAACACGATTAAGTTATGAATACAAATTATCGATGACTATGGTGTACTCTCAAAGAAATGGGAGTACTCGAGCATCTGATAGTAGTGCTGAGAAATCTATACACAAATCAAGAATCGACTGTAAGGACAGAGTATGGTGAAACAAGCAACATTCAGATTGGTAAAGGAGTACGGCAAGGATGCATTCTATCTTCATTACTGTTATATAGTTATCCAGAAAGAATAATGCATTATGTCATTGAAAAGTGGGATAATGGCATTGGTATAGGTGGAATGAAATTTAAAAACCTTAGATATGCTGACGACACAACATTGATAGCAGGAATAAAATATGATCGCACAGAGCTAATTACAAAAGTCAAAAGAGCAAACGAAGAAGCTGGATTATATTTAAATGTCAAGAAAACAAAGGTTGTGACTACAGGTGAATTTGACTATATAATAGTAGATGATAACAATATCGAAATCGTTGATAAATTTATCTTCCTGGAAGTCTTAATTACAAATGATGGAATCACCGATAAGGAGCTACAAAGAATACTCGCAATGGGAAAATGTGCCATGGGAAGTTTGAAGGGTATACCCATATACTAGAATATAATATTCTAAGACAAAGGAATCAGACTAACCACCAACACAATAATTGTCTAAAAACACTGGTATTTACAATTATCCTGTATGGAGCAGAAACCTGGAATATCAAAAAGGTAGATAGGGATAAATTGATTATTTCTAACTATGGTGCTGGAGGAAACTGCTCGGAGTTACCTACGTAGATAGGAAGATAAATACCGAGATAATTGATATCATTAAACCTAAAAGTACGAATCTAGAATTTCCAATCTATCATTTTTCGGACTCGTTGTTAGAATAGATATGATGGAATTGTAAATGATGATGGGGAGAATGGAAGATCGGTGAGTAAGAGGCAGACAACGTTGCACTTGGTTAGACAATATAAACAAATATTTCTCTAAATATATCACGAATCTCCGACTAGATGCTAGAGACAGAGCGATATGGAGAATAGCTACCATGGACGTCGACAGGGGTCGGCTTCGACTCAAGGCACAAGTTAATAAGGTAACAAATAACACAGTTAAGAAGCCTATGGGAAAGTAACAACACTATTGGATAATTTACATTTAAATAATGAAAAGGACAAGAACATTAAAAAGAAAAGTTTTATTTTTCAAAATATTAACTAATTAGTTTATCTAAAGAGACTTCACGAAGACAATATCAATAACAAGAGGCTGTAGATTTTTGAAAATAAATTACAATGAAGTATATGATGGTATTGAGATATTTATATCAGTTAATGATAAACTGATGTGATGACTTAGTTTTATAGCCGAGTTTTATATTTTAGCCAAGAAGTATAATCTTGCTGTACAACATGATGCAAGAAATACTACAGAATATATATATTGTACCCATAGGTGTAAATGAATGGCCATATATAGTAATTATCATGGTATGTTACTAATATAATTTAATATTAGCCGAACATTATAGTCGATATAATTAGGATGTATACATATACATTTATTATAATACACATTGTGTATACTATTCTTTATATATGGATAATTAAATACAAATCTTATATGCTTCAACATAGTTATTTATATGTATAGCTATAATGTATAGCTATAATGTATACCTATAATGTATACCTATAATGTATACCTATAATGTATACCTATAATGTATACCTATAATGTATACCTATAATGTATACCTATAATGTATACCTATAATGTATACCTATAATGTATACCTACAACAACCAAGAAAATCGATAATTGAATGAGCAAATTAACATGTAGACTTATTAGTATGGGTCTATCCACATATAATGATCATATTTACTTAATATTAATTGTATATACTTCAAATTTCATAGACATCTATTGCATAGGTGTATAGTATACACTGTATACCTACCTACTACATTAACATACATCGTTGTAACTATATTGAAGCAATAGTTAAGCAGATATGCAAAGTAAATAGTATAATTACCGAAAGTGATCTTTAATTGATAAAAAAATATTTTCTCAATTTTAAATTAAATTTCATTACAATTGTTTCGTGTAAACAAACTATGCATACAAACACACAATTCACGCCATGTTCAGTATATGTTAACATATCGATTAACTAAGATTTGTTATAGTATATAGAAATTCTATAATGTGATAAATTATTTAATACATTATAACTATATGTCTTATAATACAAGTTGTGATATCAGTGCCGATTAACTAGTATGTATTACGAGGGAATAACATACAGAATTGTAATTTAAATATTTATTTTAAATCGTAAATAAAATATAAATAAAATATATTGATATTACTTAAATAATTTACAAATAGTAACAATCCATAGAAAAGCTATAACTAAACAAACACACACACACCAATACAACATTATCAAATAACACGCAAATCAAACAAATATTATAATATGGTATGTATATACATATTACCACCACAATTCACTATATTTAGTTATACTATATATAATGTACATTTTATATATATCTATATATATATATATAAAGTATATATCAATATTATATTAATATATTGACAATATATATATATATATATACATACACATATATTTAAAAATATATTTTCCAATCGATCCGCTACGACTTACTGTTACATTCTCCTCTAGTCGTCGGATTCACTTTAAATATATTCTTGACAACTCACTGTATTTAGATAACATATGTTATCATATGTTAGTATATATATACTGAATATAAATATGTTATCATAGCTAAGTGTTCTGGAACTATTTTGTATGTAGGGGGGACCAACCAATCAAAATAAATGTTGTTGTAAAAGTGGGGGGGGGGGCAATACATAGGAGGTCCCCCTAGATTTTAAAGTGGGGTAGGGACGTATCCCCCGTCCCCCGTGTTGCAACCCCCTAATCATAACCTTTCCGCTTTATAAATTATCCACTAATCAACCTAAACTACTAAATATATTATAAAATATCACCCATAAAATGTATGAAACATTCCAATACTAACTATGATCTCAAACAGAACTATTTCAGGAAAGCTCGTATACCTAACATTACTTTACTCTCAATGTTGATTATACTCGGACTTACAACGTTGTAATAGACGTACACGTATAGTCTACTACTATAGTATACTATTGTCTACTACTACCTTACACTAACATACTTAAGTATATATGTTAAGTATACTTAATATATTATCCTAATTTGACTGAACGTATGTTAAACCCTTACCTAAGTTATAACTTGGTTTATATATTGTCAACATTATAACAAATTATACGAATATTTCCCAAATCTAAGGTATTACACATACATGTATTCACATGTTTATACTAACCTCTTCTAATTGCAATTTAAAGAAACTATAAGAAATGTTTAGGAATATAAATTAATTAATTTGGCGTATAATATTAAGCTCGAGTATTTTGATAGAGAGAGAGAGCTGAGAGATGGGATTCCAATTATATATACAGTCAACTCCCGATAAGTCGGACTCGCAAGGGACCGGGAAAAGTGTCCGACTTAGCGAGATGTCCGACTTATCCGAGATTAAGAATATCATGCAAATACGACATGAAATGCGCAGCGCGAGTTAAATGGTTACCGAAATATGGAATTATGCAACTATCAGCAACATAAAATGTTGTATTCAATATTAATATACTTACTAAAATTATAATATTCATTATTTAAAGTAAACGAAAAATCCGACTTATCCAATCCAACTTATCCAACTTATCCGATTAATTTAACATGGAACTAGATGCAAATCCAACCAAACCAACTAAATGTGTCCGACTTATCCGTAGTCCGACTTACCGAGAGTTGACTGTACTGTTATGATCAGAATAAAACTTGTCAAGATTTAGAATAATTATGACATATTTAATTACGAATAGATAAACGACATCATATTAGAATGCTTAATTAATATAGCCAGATAATAGAACGAATTAGCATTACGTTTTTTAATTATAAAATTAAATAACAATTAATGACGGCTGGGACACAAAGTGTAATGAATATAAATTAAGAATCACAGGAAATAATGAATGAGGAGTATTTGATATTACATTTAGAAATATACGTAATGAGGTTGCAAAGAATATAGGATGATATATTTATATTGTGTTTAATGATTTTTATACAGCGGGATACAAGAAGTATTACGAAAGGAAGTACTAAATGGACAGGTTATATACATGTTACTATATAAGTACTCAGAGAATTGATAAAGTAGTTTATTTAAAAATAATATTACACTCATATAACATATTAATGGGTGGTGACGGACACATAAGTTTACAGGCTACAGAAAATTAGGAACACTCTTTAGATGATAGGTTACTACTTGTAGGGATGTAATAGGTATACTTATATTGTCCTATAAGTATATCATATATGACTTATATGATATAAGTATATCATGAAATTATATAATATGTGAGGAATTTATATTATTTGCGACGATTGATAAATATACATACATTTTCGAGATAATGGCAACGTTAACATTTGCTATGTATGTTGGTTCGTTAAGAGTATCTAAGGGAATATTTGATAGTATACTATAGCTAGACGAAGATATACTATTAGTTGTAGGCTATTTTATCAATAATATGCTTATACAATTTATTAAATTTATGAAAAGAGTGAAATAGAGTTTAGGTGTTTTATTTATAATAGTCATAATAAAGAAAAGCACCTTATAATAATATAGAATAGGAAAAATATGAATAACTAGATACAAATATAGGGGAAGGTTGGGTAATGGGCGTAAGTCGGTAACTACGCCCACCCCCAGTATCTCGAAAAGTAAACTATATAGAGAAAAATGGTGTATACATAAAAGATGCGCAATTTAATTTCTATTAATAACATGTAAAAATTATATTTGAAAAAATTATTTCCAGCTGGGAAAATATTTATTAAAAAAATCTAGTCTACAAAAATAATGTTACCAAAAATGTGTAACTTAAAACACTCATAAAAATGAATATAATGTCATTAATTTAATATATTTTTTGTAATATATCTAAAATAATATATTATAAATACATTTCTATAAAAATATCGGCGAAATAATATACATTAACTTTATATGAGTAATTTTAAAAAAGGACCTAATATTGGTAATAGACGCCCACCCAAAGTCGGGTAATTAACGCCATAGCATGTAGTGTAGTGACACCTATTATGAATAAAGTTTTACAATATATTGCGTGTGCTTTTAATATATTCATATGTGTACATAATTCAATATCTAGTTCAATGTTTTAGAACTTATAATATAACTTATATTATAACCTATACATAATGTGAAATTGCCTAATATCAATGTATTGTAAAACATATGTTTAATAGGTATATTATATACCGTATATATATATATATATATATATATATATATATATATATATATATATATATATGTAATATATTACATATATATATATATATATATATATATATATATTAATTAACTCTATAAATATACATCTATATATATATATATAGTTTGTTACAATATATAGGTAGTTATTTATAAAATAACATATATATATAATTAAAAAATAAATATCATATTCATCTTATATGATCAAAATAAGATACATTTTATTACCATATTTATAAGTAATAATATATATATATATATATATATATATATATATATATTATAGTATAGATATACATATTCTATGGGAAAGCAGGATACAAATGTATTTTGTTATCAATATTATACACAATAAACTAATTATTATATAAGATGTAATCGTAGATTAAAATGTACTCTATATATTATAAATTTTACTCTGTAAAATATACTTTATATATAAACTACCTAATACTTATGTAATAGTATATAATGAATTATAGGATATACAAGTAAAGTTTATAATACTATTAGTAATTATATTAGTATTATTCTTATCATTGCCTATATTTATATATATATATATATATATATATATATATATATATATTATTTAGGACCTCTTGCAGCGAATGTTTGATATTATATTTTAACAAATAATTAATAATAGATATTATCCAAATTGTAATGTATTCTTTATGGTATTAATTTGTATATGTTTTCATTATAGGTAATATACTCTAAATGTTATTATTATTTTGGGAGTCCTTACATCTTATACATTAACGTAGCTGGTGTTTTTTTTACATATAACTAAATTACTCAAATGTGCCTTCCAATCCAATATTAACTTATAATGATTAAACTGCCAAACCACCAACCGCGAGTTCAAAGAGATAAGAATGGAAAATAGTCAATTTAATGGAAATAGATAATGGAATATTTAAGTAAAATCCAAGTTTTAGTCTTTATAATTAGTATATGGAATGATGATATGAACGAAATAGTTATAAATGAACACGAACATATTGAATACTAATGAAAGTAAACCAATGTTACACATGTCAGTTTAGGGGGTAAATTAGGTGTAGAAATAGCAATAGGTAGCGCTACCATATACTTGTATATTAATATAACGAATTAGTAGATGCCGGAGGAAACTCTATAGGGAGAATACATATTTCGAGAAGAATAGTTCTCTAATGAGGATGAGTAATTAATGTAGATATTTGTATATTTTAAGAAAGAATATTGAGGAAAGGAAAGATATGGGGTAGATAGTGGGGAGAGTGTTATGTAATTCATAAGTGTTAGTACATTTATTAAATGTAGGTTTATAATTTAAAGGAGATAGTTTGAAATATAGTTGAAGTAAATGAGTTTATCCAGAAAAGGAATATGTAATGGATTATTAGCTATTACAAACATGTGTTAACTCGATAAAGATATTTGATAATATAGAATGTATTTACGTAGGTAGTATAATAGTGAATAGTGAATCATATTATGGAATTAAAGTAGGTATAACAGTATGTTTTTAGTATACGAACATATAGTTAAATATCTTTTAGATATATTAATAAATACCATCATAAATGTAATTAACTAGATATTGGTTTCAGAGTCAGTTAAATGTTCGCTATTTATGATGATGAATTAAGCAAATTGTTAAGTATATTAAGAATGAAATGTGAGGTGACGTGATACTTTAAAGTTTTAAAGTTTAAATAAAATTGTATTAAGTTATATAGTAGAGAGTAATACCAACTAGATGATGTATATGGGAAATGAAGATAATTAAGGAGGTATTGGAAATTAACGGTGTTAGTTAGAAGAGAGGATATGTCCTAATCCCTAGCAACATGGTGGAATATTGGCGGGAAAAGGAGGGGAATTTGCTAGATAGAAGGAAATATGAATATATATTGAATTTAATTGTCAATTGGTAATGAATGTACAAGATGGGTAGATAAACTTTGAGAAAGTGTAAGTAGATTGCGAATATAATACTTAAATACCACGATTTATAAATAATTGAGGCTGGGAAATAAAACGAAGTGATAACTCGAATAACATATATTATAGAGTATGAAGTATGGTAAAGTCATAATTTTTTTATTATAATTAAAAAATTCAAATATATTTGAAGTTTAAGAAATTTAGAAACCTAATGAAAAAAAAGAAGAAAAAGATAATTTAATAATTCACTACTAATCAACGAAGATCTATATAATATATATTTAAAATTATAGAATTAAAAAATAATTAAATTTTATGATCTTATAATTCAAAAATTAATACTACTATAAAGTATATATTCACTATAGTTAAAGCCCTACAATTTAGTGCCACCAGGGATATACTTTTGTATATGTTTTGTTATTTCATTTATATAAATAAATATATATAAATAACGTGTAAACAATTATATTTTGTAATATAATTATTATTAATAAACAATACATATTTATTTAATTTAATAAACGTAGGATTTTGTATATTTCCGATAATTTAATTCAATAAAATATTACAAAAAATAAAATAAAATAAAATATTTATTTTGTGGATATATAAAAATTATGTTGATACAATGTTGATAGAAAATATAATATATCATATTCATTTAATATTATATAACATTTGTATGGAATTTTTACAAATACAGTATATATAAATTGAAAACATATAATAAATAATGTCAATATATTATAAAATAAATGCGAATGAAATATTAAAAATATAATAATGACGTACAACGTATATAGAGATCAGAAGAGAAACTTCCCTATCTAGTGCTACCGGATGAAGAGTCTCGAGTCACGTGTGAAAAATGTAACCACGTGACAGTGGCCCCTGGACGCCGGTCAGCGAGGCACCGGAAGCCAGTAGCTCTGGTGTTCGAAACGGAACAGGATGACAGAGGCAACAACTCGAACTTTAAACTCAATCAATATAAATCTAGAAAGAAATATTACTGTAAAAAGTTCATTCAGTATATATATATATATATATATATATATTTATATATATATATATATATATATATATATATATATATATATAATATACCATTATATGATAATACACTTTTAAATTATATTAATATTTTATAAAATATAGTATCAAATTTGATATAAACTTTTATAAAAACAATATACAGTATGTATATGTTATGATAATATTAATTGTTTTATTAGTTATGAAGTGTTATATTTAAATATAATACTTGTATAGATATATTATATACCTATATGATATATTTATTTAATATATATATATATATATATATATATATATATAAGATATTATTTGTAGCGTAAGTTCTGGGAGTGAAGGTGAATTGAAACATGAAAATAAAGCTGACGAAGATGAAAATGGGAATGCAAAGTGGTAAATATTAGAGTATTTGAATTATATATATATATATATATATATATATATATATATATATATGTATATATATATTCTGAAGTAGGTGTGTTATTATAGTTTGGTAGTAGGTATATCATTTAATTTATTAACTATTGTTAAATGTATTGTTTTGTATATTAATTCTATTTTAATAGTATACTTTTTATATATAATTAACTATGAAGTATACTTCATAGTTCACTGTATACATACTAATAAATACAAAGTAGGTATGAACACGTACTAATATAATAATTACGTAATTTTTAAATTCATATCTACCTAATATATACTATATGAATACAAAGCGAGAATATCACAAATAATAACTACGAGGATTGGGATTCTATTTGTGATGAATTTGAGAGATTAACTACAAAAACCACTAGGTAAATATGATATCATATAGTAATACTATAATAGTATATATATGATATATGAGATATGATACGAATCTTCTAATATATTATGATATATAATCATATAATATAAATATTCATATTTATATATGGTAGGAATATTATTCATATGAATAACAGTACCACGAATAATACAAAATACGCTATATATTAGAATGGCATAGGGTACTCATTGGGTCACTATTATTTACTATAATTAGCTAATCCGTATATATATATATATATTATTAAAAGAAGAATAAATAAAACAGTAACCACAAACCTCGACATCAACACGGCATAAGCGATAGGTATGTCAACCAGGTGACCTGTTTCGCACAGATAGGGGAATGCCAACCCGGTTACAAAGACTCTAGCGTTATAGGTCTCGAAGATTTTGTCCCGAGAGCTACATACTCCGATGAGAAACATTCACAGTTGACAGGTTTGTGTTCAAACAAGTCATATATGTACATATACATTGTACAATGCACAATGTACATATATACTAGGGATGTAAATGATGCCGAGCCGAAACTTTCATTTTCGGAAAAAAAACGAGCCCGAGCCGAGACTCTAGCCAAACGAGCCCGAGCCGAACAGAGACTATAAACAAACGAGCCCGAGCCGAGTTGAGACTGTAACTGAGACTGAGACTGCATCATGCTTTATATTTAAGCATCATTTACAACACTAATATATACTGTACAATATTCAATGTACAATGTACATATACCGTACACTGTGATACACTATGATATATGATTATAATCCTATTCTACATAATACTATTTGTACTGTGGCATTTATAAATAATTAAATATATACTATTATTTATTCGTTAATTTGTTATATTGTTGTTTTGTGTGATTTTGTTTATTCATAAACTCACAATAAAATATATCAATAAATCAATCAATAAGTAGGTAATAGACTTTATAACTAACATATATTATAGGTCATAAATATATTATATTAATTCACATTTACTCGTGATATATACACGTGTGTGTGTATGTATGCAATTGTATGCTATATGTATGTTAAAACAGATGGCAATTGGATAGAAGTATGTAACCTCGCTCAAGAATTAGTCACCATGTCCCGTTTAGCTAAGAAATGGAGGCACTCTTTATCTACAGTTGGATCATGTCTATTAATAGATAAACAATACGGATGTCCCCCAGGTACCTCTCAGTCGTACACATACACGTACACACACACATATATATATATATGTATATATATATATATATATTAAACTGCCTATGTGGCTCAGTGGCTAAGGCGTCAGACACACAAGCAGTAGGACACGGGTTCGAGCTTCGTCCGGACCATTAATTAATTTTATAAAATGGGTCTTAAAATATTATTTAGAAGTGATCTTATATAATTGTGTATAAATAAATGATCGGCTCTCGTTACAACCATGGATGCATTAACATGAGAGAGGCTTCGAAGGGACATTAGAGCCATATATGGTTATAAGTGAAAACTTCATCTAAGTTCCTGGATGGGATGAAAGGACTCCACCAAATAAAAATAACAATAACAACAATATATATATATATATATATATATATATATTTATACCCTCTATTTCCGATTCCCCACATAGTAATCCTTCCTCAAATACCAACTCCTCTACCTTTGTTCCATCACCTAGCGATCCTTCCTCAAATACTAATTCCCCTACTTCTTATCTACCACCTGTTAATATTTCCGCAAATATCAATTCCTCTACCTCTGTTTCACTATATAATTCATCTTCCTCTAATACAAATTCCCTTAATTCTGTTCCTGATTCACAACTAATAAATATGTCTTCTTTATCTCCTCCTTCCCACTCTCCACATGATTCATCTGATAATACAACTATTTCCACATGACTAAATGTACGAATGGCTCTCATCAATATTCGATCTCTTAGAGCAAATTCTCTTTTATTATTGGCCTACCTTAAATCATCGTCCCTCAGGCTAATTGCCCTCACAGAAACATGGATCTCACCTGATGACACTGATATATTCTCCCTTTTCCTTGATATAGGTTATACACTCTTTATCTTTTCCCGCACACGTGATCCTGGAGGTGGTGTAGGAGTTCTCATATATCATGATTTACCTACTCCTATTTTCATCCATCCTACTTTTTCGTATAGTGATTGTCTCTCCGTTTCCTTTTCATTATCCAAGATGAACATTACATTTTCTATTTATATTATTTATAGATCTCCAAAACCTAACTTAATAGGATACCCTTTAATGAATTTAACGATCTCATTTTGAATATTCCAATCTCCACCAAACACCAGACCACTATACTCGGTGATTTCAATTATCAGTTTCACTCAACCCAATATCCTCATTCAAGCTTCAAGTGTCTTACCGACTCCCTAGACATGGATCAAGTTGTCAATTTTCCTACCCATACTGCTAGGCATTCTCTCGACCTTATTTTTTGCAGGTCTCATGATTCATGTAATTGTTTAATTAATTGTACCAAATATGATCTTCTTACAGACCATTTCATCATAACTTTTACAGTTATCCTACCTCTGCTTCCTTCTTTATCCAAGAAACTCATTCATTATAGAAAAATAAAATCTATTAATATTCCTTTATTTTCCTCTGAATTTGTATCAATTCTTTTATCCCTACCCATATCCCCTGAATCAATAAACTCCACTCTCTCCCTTCTTCTTGACAAATATGCCCCCATCATATCTACTACTATTTCTCTGCATACTAATTGCCCATGGTGTACACCTCATATTGTTAAACTCAAGCGATCTATACGTAAAACTGAAAGAACATATCGTCGTATTCCTTCTCCTGAAAACCTTTTATCGTTTACTAATCATCGCATATTCTACAAATCACAAATCAGTAAAGCAAAATCTTCTTACTATATTAATAAAATCAATAGCCTTTCCTCCAATTCTCGTGCCATATTTGCCTTAGCTAGAAAACTTATTGCACCTGATCCCCCTTTACAAATACCTTACATACCAAATATTCCTAAAAATAAACTCTGTAATGAATTTTCTAACTTTTTCTCGAATAAAATCCTATCTACTCGTTCAATCATTACTTCCCTTCACCAACAATATAGCATCCCTTGTATATTAATCAATAAACCAATTGAGAAGTATCTATCTATATTTACTACTCCCTCAATATCTAATATTTATGACCTAATTCTAAAATCTAATTCCTCCTCTCCATCTGATCCTATCAATATTTATACTTTTAAAAGTCTCGCTAGTACCCTATCCCCTTATTTGCATACTATATTCTCGTCTTCTCTCTCCAATGGAGTTTTACCCCCTCTTTTAAACATGCTATCATCACTCCCATTCTTAAAAAAACGTCTTCCAACCCTAATCTCTTATGTAACTACCGTCCTATCTCCCAACTTCCTATTTTTTAGTAAAATACTTGAAAGAATAGTTGTCCATCAAATTAATAGGTTTATGTCACTAAACTCCTCAAATGATATCCTGAAAAGTGCATTTCGTAAAGGTCATTCAACTGAGACTGCCATCCTTCAAATCTAAATAATATATATACCAAAGTTTCTCCCTCACTATGTTGTCAAATGGTTCTACTTGATCTATATTGTGCCTTTGACTCTCTTCGCCATCAAGACTTGAGATGATTGGCATTAATGGGAGTGCCCTTAAATGGCTTAAATCTTACATCCTAAATAGATCATCCTCTGTTAAATTATGTGATTTCTCTTCTGATCCCCGTCCTCTACTCTATGGTGTCCCACAAGGTTCTGTCCCAGGCCCACTTCTATTCTCCAAGGTCTATTATATCCAAATTTCCTAGCATTTTCTATCATATATATGATGATGATATCCAACTATACTCATTCCTCTCTACTTCTACTCCAGATAATTCTCAACTAATTGCGTGTGCCTCCTCTATTAAATACTGGCTTCTCTCCAATGACCTTTTACTAAATACTTCAAAAACTGCCCTCCTCAATATATCTACGAACTCCCCATCATTCCCTTCTTTTTACCTTGACAAGATTCTTATTTCACCTTCCAACTCAGTTTCTCAATCTTGGTGTTATTTTCTACTCCGATCTATCTTTTTCTAGCCATATTGCTAACATTTCTAAAGCTGATAATTATAATTTATTTAGAATCAGATGTATCCGTAAACATATTACTCGTCCCCTGTGTGCAGTCCTTATTAATTCACTTATAATTTATCGTATTGATTATTGTTCTTCTTTATTGTATATCCTTCCTGATTCTTCCATTGCCCCATTAAATAGAATCATCAGATCATCCATTTTCAATATTAAACTGTCTGACCATTCCTCTACTGACTCATTTCAAATTATATCAAACTCGTTTCCCTATAGAAAACGATCTCTAATTAGACTCCTTTATATTACCCATACCCCTAAATCTATATATTTGTCCATTCCTTCATATATATTTGACCTACTCTTAATTGGCTCCACCACCCACAATACACGTTCAACTTCCAGTATTAATCTCATTATCCCACATCCATCCTCCCTTAAATTCCAGAAACGCTCATTATCCTACATTTTCCCATCTATCCGGAATGCACTCCCTTCATCTATAAGATCTATTCAATCTCCCACCTCCTTCAATGCTCATCTCAAGTCATATTTATTCAGTATCGAATTTCATTATATTATTATTAACTTTTATATTTCGTTCTTATTACTTCCACATTGTTAGTTAGTTTATTTCACTTTGTTGTTATTGTGGTTGTTGTATTTTATTTGTATTATTTATTTTCGTGCACTTACGAGGAGTGTCATCACTTTGTAACGGTGCCTAATAAACCATATTTCATCATCATCATCATCATCATCATATATATATATATATATATATATTATAATAATAATTTTGATATTTATTATTTACCCTTTATTATTTATTAAATCTATTTAGTTTTGTTTATATAAACACATATTTATATTATTATACATATAATATTATGTTATTTGTACTCACGAGTATTCATTATCAGGGATGGGGTCAAATAAGTATTTTTATTTGTAATTATATTTAAATACGTTGATTTTGTGTATTTGTATTTGTATATCCTATTTGTATTTTTATTTGTATTTGAATAATTATTCAGTGATGTATTTGTATTTGTATTTGAGTGTCGTATTTGGTGTGATCAATTACAGCTTCAAATACACTTTTAAAAATATTTTAACTTACTAATTTAATATAATGTACAACTACTTTATGAATGTAAAAAAATTAACAACAAATTTACCATTTATATTAAATAATACATTTAGTAATTAATAAAAATTATAGGTAGGTATGTATGTATGTGAATGTTAAAACATGTATATATTATATACTATATAATATATAGTGACTAAAGTAGTTGTTATTATATACTATTCACTAAATACCTTACCCATATATTAACCACGTAATCTTGTAATATTATAGGAGTCGGAAAAGAGTTTGCTTTGTGGAAACAGTTCGGACCTAAACAATGGCAAAGGGCAAAGAGTATCGACACTGAAATATTATTATATGAACGAAACACTGGAAGGAATCCTTATAATACTATTGAAAATAAAGGTATATATGTATATATATATATATATATATATATAATACTATAGTTACTAAGATTGTACATCTTAATGAGTTTACATGTAACATTTAAGTAAGTTACTAATTACATAATTGTAAAATACACTAATTTTAAACTTATTATATGTTTTAACTTAATTTTATCACTTATATTATATATTTATTTATTATTAAATCTCTAATTTATATTACAAGTTTTTCATATGCATATGCTATATATAATACATTACTTTACAGGTATACCTATATGCTATATATTAAATATATTTGTATTCTTTAAATTATGAATTGCTGTACAATTTTAATTATTATATAAATAGATACAATAAAAACTTTCCGAGTGTACATATCAATATTATCTATAAATGTAATATGTAATTATGCATATTCCACCAATAATGCATTATGGGTAATTCACCCATGGGTTCCTGATAATTTCTTCAGTGACCAATTTTAAATTGTTTATTTAAAATGACTCCATGTATAATTAAAAATAAATAGTGGGGAAGGTAGGGTAATTTAGCCGATGCGTGTAATTAGGCCTACTACAAACCTAATATATCATAAAATATTAATAATATATCATGTGTAATACACATTGTGTATACACAATTAAGTCTATATACAATTTATAGTATTTCATAATATATTTAAGAATAATTAAAATTTATTTTAATGAATAATCAATAATTATTAGTATTTATTGATTTTATAAAAATGCGGAATTTCTACAAAATAAGTATCTGTTAATTAATCTGCTTGTCATTTCATAAATACATGTTGTATTGTCATATTTTTTATAAACAAATATATAATAATATTTTCTTAATTTTACATGTTAATATCTAAATTATATGTCAATATGATACAAAGATATTGCAGAAATAACAACGTACGTCAAAATGGATAATTTGGCCAATGAAAGTAGGGTTATTTTGCCGATCATTAACCAATCAGATATCTGATAGTAAAATGATATAATTAATATACAAATTGATGGCGTATTATATAATTTTAATATATAATTTATAATATAGATGGACATACTTTATAATTTAATATATACATAATTTTTATATTTTAGGATTTATTTATATATAGATACCTAATTATATATTATAATATCCATGTTATAATATATTTTGTATATTATATACCATTTCTTTAATATTACTACTTAATAATGTCAAGCATATTAATTATATTTAATGTTATAAGTAATTTATCAATTAATTTATATATTTGATAACATAGATTTCACCTATCAATTAAAGTTGTAATATCGGTCAAATTACCCGACTTTGCTGTTTATATGCATATTTATATAGCTTATTAATAACCATTTTATTCGTAAAATATACAAAAATATAAATAATTAAAATATACATATCGTAAATTAATCGTATATTTTGATTGAGTAACTTCTAGTAACAAACATACACATCTGCTAAATTACCCGCCCTCCCCCCTTTATTAAAATATACATACAAATTGTATGATACAATATATGATATATTATTTCTATTTATATATCTAATATGTTATATTTAAATACTGTTGATTTGTATTATTGATAATAATTTAATTTATATCGGGATGTATTTTGTATAGAGTGAAACTTAGAAATAGTTTGACATATAATTTATTCCTTTTTATTCTTTAAATATACCTAATATATCAAATAATACACGTGTGCTAACAAAAGGTAAACATATATTGTATAATTAAATTAAATAAATGTGGATTGGATATTTTCATTGAAGTTCAAAAATGTCCTAAATCAATAACTTCGAATTCATGATTCACACCAGTAGGTACCTATAAGATTTCATTTTTATCAGCTAATTTGGTCTTTATTATATTCGTCGATATATTCATAAGATCAAAATCGAAGTATACTTCTATAATATATTATAGTACTGATATATTATAAACATTATTAACAAATTATTGATATACATATTTAATTCATCCGAAATATTAATCAACTTTTTTTAATATTTTCTAGTAGGTTATATTTCCTATATGAGTTTGCGGAATTTTATTTCAAGAATGTATATACTACTGTATACGTATACTTATCCCATTGCTAAATCAATAATATATTCCCTAAGAAACTATTTATTTATGATCAAAATAAATACAGTAAAACATCTCTATAAGAAACTATTTTTTTTCAGTCCTTTATTTCTTATAGAGAGGTTTTCTTATAAAGAGGTTTTTACTTTTCCAATGATTTTAATAATTAATTTATAATTGAAAATGATTTATATAACCTATAGGTTATATATATAGTATATTTATTTATTTATATTTATTTATTTAAAAGTATTAATCAAAAGAATAGTTTAGAAATGGGATGTATTTAAAAATAACATTTATTAATTAATTTTGATAAATTTTAATCAATTTATGTATATACAATAACAATTATTAATTAATGTTAATTCATTTCGAGCTATTTATGTAATATAAAATATTTGTAAGAACAAAAATATCTTATATAATAATTAATTTCTATAATTTGTATCAATATACAATAATTCTATTTATATATAATATTTTTTTTTATTTTGTATACAATAAGTTTCTTATAAAGAGGTTTTTCTTATATTTTTCTTATAATATTTTCTTATAAAGAGGTTTTTTAATGTGGAAAAGATTGAATTCCAACCAAATGTGTGAACAATTTTCTTATAAAGAGGTTTCTTATATACTTTATTTTTTTAAATAATTAAATATTCTTATTTTAATTAAGTCTAGTATACTAGATATAGTTATTATTTAAATAAAATGCATTATTATGTAAGTATATAACTTTATTAACGTACATAGATAGATACATACGTAGATATATTGCTGTATTATATAGATACATATTTATAATTTGTAGATTGTAAATCTCACAGTAATAGTCCATTCCATACTAACTCTATTACAGATAAAATATATATAATATATATAATATATTATATATATATTATATATATATATATATATATATATATATATAGTTTAATGTATACATCAATACGTACTATATCACGTACTAATCTATTATGCAATTGTATACCCACATTCTATACAAGTAATTCTATATAATTGGTAATACATCTATGCGCATTCTTTAACCGATACCAAATGTATATAATTTATGAATATTTTATATTTATCATAAACTAAATAGTATTATAATATATATATTACTAAATATATAAATACTTAAATATAGATACGCAAATAAAGTTATATCTATGTATTTATTAACTTATTTTAAACGTACATTATCATACTCGTAATACATCGTGTGAGTTTCGATATTTGATTACCTACTTTACTATACACACACACCTATAGGTCTTTATAGTCTCACACCTATAATATATTCTCCATACTACAGACGACGGATACGTATTACACGAAAGCACGAGCAGATTGACGACGTTCTTAGAAAGAGAAGTGAACCTGAATTCTATCAATCCGAAAAGAAGGCTTACTCCCATCGTCGTTTCGAAAGAGAACGTAAACCCATCGACGGATAGCGTAAACACTTCCATATATCGAACGAATAGAAATGAAAATCTATCGAATAGAATTTCATCCTTCAATAAGTTGGCGAATACTAATAACACTAAATACTATTCGAATCAAGATAAACCGAAATCGTTAAAAAGTATCGCCGGTTCGAAAGATAATTCGACGCACGATACGAGTAAACTCCGCTCCCTGCCTCTGCTAACCGTAGCCAACGACTCCACTCCACCGCAGAGCTACTCCGGAATCCGCCGGTCTCGAGAGCTGGTCAAGGCGAACAGAGCCAAGCGGGCGGCAAACAAGAAGCCGTTCGTGAAGTACACGTCCAATCCGGGCAGCACCGGACTTATAGAGGCCACTTTACCGCAGCGCAGACATACGTGGGCGGCTAGTAAGCGAGCCTCTCTGCCGACGGCTAAAGCGAACGCCGCGCTCGAAGAACGGGTTCGATACAATAGTGAGATCACGTGTAACGAGGCCACGCCCACTTCTAACGCGTTCAGTTGGACTGACGCTAAACAATTCGACAGCGAGATTTTCTTCAATATGAATAACTCGGAGCCCGAGATCAACCGAAGCGGACCGTTCTAATAAATACTTCGACGCCGATCATTTCTATAATTTATACTGTAATATTTAAATAATGCAATATGCTTTATATATATATGGATATATTTATTAACAATATATTATTATAAAATGAAATGTATACTGTACGAGATTTAAAATTACTATATATTTAATTATATACTATATATCAGATAGATTTAATTCTAATAATTATAATAATTTACTTATTTTAGTAAATTCAAAATTATATTTTATAATATTATAAATATTATACAATATTGTATCAAATTCTACTAAATATTCTATAGAATAATAATAAAACCTAGTATACTAGGTATAATCTCAATAAATAGTCCCAATGCCTATAGTTTAATAAAGGATAGTATCCTCTATAGGGGAAAGTAACTGAATACTGATAGTTCCCGAATACGGATACTCTCGGTATCTCAGATACCATAAATCATACACAAAAATGTTTAATGAAATATTCATAAATATATAAATAGTCTAAATAAGTATTTTTTATTTTTAATTATTCAAAATAATGATCCAATAACCTAATTTTTTTATTACGTTTTCAAATTAATGAAAAAAAAAGTCAATTTAATACTTTCTTAAGAATATACAAATCTATCGATATAAACATAACAATATTATTAAAAAATAAAAAATTCTAAACATTATATACATAATTGCTATACTTTTTTATCAAATATTAATTAAGTTATAAGCATATATCTAGAGGTTAGATAAATCCCTAATACGGACAGTTTATAGACTGGCTATTGACAATTTATATATGTCTTAATACGGATACCATATAACAAATCAGTGCGCAGCGTGTGCACTATTTTAATTTTCATAAAAATCGCGTGCGTTATAATATTAATACAACCAATGAAGCTAAATCTAAAAATGTTATCATTTAGATACTTAACTTGTATTATAAATTAATAAAATAATAAAAATTAATAAATTAATTACTAATTAAATTATATTAAATTATTCATAACATTAATTATAAATAATGTAATTGTAATTTATCTGATTGGTTTATCAATAATATATAGTTTATCTAGTGGTATATAAGGTGTCCATATTATAACATAGGGCGTCTGTATTCGTACATGGGTACCGAATAAGGACACCCCCGTTATTTATCCAATAAACAGATTAAATAAAATTTTAAAATCACAATTATATCTATGATCATATAATATTAATATATTTTAATTTTTGAATACAAATATTGAGTCAAAAAATATTAAGGCCATGTATTGTTAAAGTGTCCGTATTACGTTACTTTCCCCTATAGCTATAAGTTATACAGGAGGTAGGTATATATTTTTACGTAGGTTATTTATTATTATTTTAGGAGTTATTAATATTTTATTAATAATTA
Organism: Osedax fenrisi; assembly: GCA_964019155.1. Lineage (NCBI taxonomy): Eukaryota > Metazoa > Annelida > Polychaeta > Sabellida > Siboglinidae > Osedax > Osedax fenrisi. The sequence goes on along the minus strand of OZ025240.1, from coordinate 40,505,963 downwards.
GTTAATAATTAGTTAATAAATTAAGAGTTAATTTTGTATGATTTATATATGATTATTAGAACATTTAATAAAATCTATTCCTAATATATTAATTTATAATATATTATAAAATATTTTTATTATATCTTTGATTTGTAGTTATTACAAATGTATATAAACATGTATACATATATAATATTTCTTCTATTCTTTTTTTAAAACCTTATTTTGAAACAGATACATTTTTATTTACATAATATAATATCTAAAATAATTAAGAATACTATTGCTACACATTATAATATAATAATAGGCTTAATATTGACTAACTCTCTATATATAATGTATACATTATTTGATATATTTTTTAAAACATATAATTTTAAATGTATACCGATAGCTATCTATAGAAGAATTATAATTCTTAAGCTGTTTAAATTGAGTGAAGGTGAGTTATTAGCAGAAGATGTAAGTATGAGTAGACTATACGAGTGGACTTTAATGCGGGATATACTGGGGGACTTGTGGATGTATAGTTGTTGACATCAACATATGGGATTGACTTTACATAATTTATGTGGATATATATGTATTATAAATTAAGATATAATAATTTAAAAAATATATTTAAATGTATAAATTTATATTTTATAAATGTTTCAATATTATAATAAAAATAGTTGATAACATTTTATAAAAACGAACATATAAATAATTAATGAGAAATATATATTTACATTATTTTATTAACAACTTTCGAGTATACTATTTTATAATATCTCTAATTACGTTAACATATAACGTATTACCCGCAGACGAGAATTAATATCCTAGTATCCCCTATTGATCACATGGTGTTTACCTATGTTTGGTGAATTCGGACATATACTTGGCCTCGGTCACCAATATCAGACGGTACACCTGTACTAGGTCAGGTTCGCTTGAACATCTGTCCAGTGCTCTATAGTAGTAATGCAAAGCATCCTCTGTATTACCCCTACAGCGAGTTAAATACAGTGTTAATTAGTTCATATTAATTTAAAGTATACTATATTAATATTTATTAATTATTAATTAGTATTGATATATATATATATATATATATATATATATATATATATATATATATATATATATATATATATATTAATTAGTATTGATATATATATATATATATATATATATATATATATGTATATATATATCAATATATTAATTGTTATAACTTGTTAAATGAAATTACGCCAAGCAATTGCAAAGCCATTATTGATTTTTTATCCATGTTAACTGCTTTCTTCAACATTCTGGTTGCACCTATTTCATCATGTTTCCACTGATAAGACATCATTCTATATATATCGGAAATTATTTCATATTAAATAAATATATAAATATTTCTTAATAAATTTTAAATTTGATATTTAAAAAATGTTCAATTTATAAAAAAAAATTACAAAGTACAAAATATAAAAATATTTATTTTCCAAAACCAAAACATTTAATCATATAAGGGTATGTATACAATTATCTATAACCTATAACATCGGATTCCAAAGTAAAAATTATTAAATATTATTTTGTACAATATATATTTATATATACATAGTTATAGTTATATAAATATATTGATACCTGGGATTATTAAGCACTTATCATAGGTATGAGCTTCTCTTTAGAGATTCACTCAACAACATGACAACAATAAAATAAAATAATAAACTAATAATATAAAATGATATCATTGGATAGAGGATCGGTTAGATTCATGATGGGTTATACATTAGGAGTGTAACGTATACATCTGATACTAGAGGGGAGAGAATTCTACAAGGATGGAATAATATAGCTACATAATTGTTTATGATATTTAAGAGGTGATAACGTGGACAAGGTATATAAGTGCAAGTACTGAATGGAGAAAATGTAAGGGACGTTGTAATGGTATGAGATAGGCTAAATAATATAATGGTGAGATGTATATATATATATATATATATATATGAGTTAGGATAGTAAAATAAATTGGAAGAGGGAATGTTTTTCATAGGACAGAAGTCGTTGATAAGTAGAAATGAGTTACTATACTATCTATAGGTGAATCGATGGATTGAGAAGTAAGTTCGTATAGAGGCCATTCACGTATGAATGTATGCATTTATTTACCGAATATTGGCTATACTGATGTATACACGTATCTATATATATAGTATATATATATATATATATATATATATATATATAGTATATACTATATACGTATAGTATGATTTAAATGATAAATTGAACTATTGGAAAGTAGAGATAAAATAGAGATTAACAGTAGTATGATATCGTAACATAACGTTAATACGTATACGAATAGTGTGGTTGAGCATGTAAAGATATTACTAATGCGTAGACTTTCGAAAATATAGACATTCACAGTTTAATTAGATTTTCTATATTGTATTTAAGGAATAGATCAAAGTTCATCGTAACGCCAATATGTATGATATAGTGTGATGGTTACAAGTATAATCATCAATTATAGTAGGAGAAAAAGAGAAATACATTGAAGGGATATAAAGAAGAGGTATTTTGGAGGAATTTAAAAGAAGGTTATTCAAAATAATCTATATTTTTATTGCGGAAGCACAAGAATATAGTTTTAAATCATTAAATGATGAAAATACGATAGTGAAACAATGGGAATGGGGTATAATATATAGGAATACATGTGTAGGTTTTAACTATGGGTATACCTATATATATGTAATTACAATGCGTATAATTTTGGAATATATAAATTTGTAGTTTTTGTTATATTGGCTATATATGACTTAAGGGATACATGTCAAGTAAAACATCAAATATCTATGACTAGATAGAATACAATTAATAGTGTGATAATAATGTATATTGGAAGACATAATTAGAAGGATTATTACTTTATATACCCTTAAGAAGAGTAGTTATGGAATAATTTAGAAGAAGGTTATTTGAAAAAAGCCATATTTGTATTGTGGAAGTACAAGATAAAGTTAGGAGGGAGTTATCAGGTGGGATATTAGTATTTAAGAAAAGAAAAGAAAATAATTGTATATCTTCATCATAGATATGATATATCGGTAATTAGGCAATGATATCATGAAAGGTGATAATATAGTTTGGAAAATAAATCATCCCAATCACTCTACAATGTATAAGAAAGGACTGAGAAGATGAATTACAAAATTTAATAGACGAAAGGATCTATTTAATACGTAGCTAGAGAAATAATGTAGGACTTTTCTAGTAAACCAATAATCTAAAGCCATGGCTTCAGCACAATAGAATATTACGACCAAGGGAATAACGAGCGATAGAAATATCTAAATAGGTGAAAAAATAAATGTATAATGAAGATATTTATTATTTATTGTAGTGATGTTTCAGTTACCCCATGTAAATATATGTCGGAGACGGTCATATTATGCTTGTATGACTTAAACTTATATAATTATTGTAAAATAATATGTTAGAATTTTGTTAAATGGATGTTGAGGAGATATAAGTAATGGCTGTTGATAAGTAGGATCAAGTTAGGGTTTAGTGTATTGGGATAATGATAGCATGTTTGAAAGAATTTGGATAAATTCTACTTAAGGAAAGAGTGATAATATTATGAATTTAAGGACATATATATATAACTATATTCTTGAGAATCTATACTTTATAAAACTAATGATATTAATCTTTTGAATATTACAAGATTAATTGGGTCAGATAGAGAATACGAGGTATACTTAAATACAAGATTATATATTTTAATAATAGAAATAATGGAGAAATAAGAAAATTAGTATGCGACTGCGTTATTAATATAGGTGCTAAAACTATTTGGTAGTGGAATGAAATATAATAGCAGGTTAATACTGAATTTGATCAGTACATGATAATTGAATACATGGCATAATTCATTTTATGAATATTAAGTATATGAAGGATATTGAGAGTTATTGAAGGAAGAATTAGAATCAGAATATCTATAATATCTGTAAATAATGGTATTTTTGTTTCTACTGAAATGGAGATAGGAAGAATTACTCAGTAATTTATTATACAATATTCAGTCAGTATATAAAATTTCGATAACCAATTATGAACTGACAGATACTATGGGACCACCATGATATTATATCAAGTGACTTTCCGTTAATATGAGTAAGCAAAGTTATACATTGATGTGAGAAAGAGAGTCAGTAGTATTTTTAAAAGTATAATGGGCATGATATTATATAGGTAGTTTTAATTGAATTAAACAATAATAATAGTATGGTTGTTGATAAATAGTGGAGTATTATATATATAGTCATATCATTTATTATAGAAGGCGGAGTAGTATTGTTTTTGAGGTCGAATGATAATAGTAAAAAAGTTAATGAAAAATAAATAAAAAGAAAAAGTAAGCTGTCAGATAATAAAGTTAAGGGTACGAGTGGGAACTAATATGTAATAATGTGTATTAGCAGAGAATACTAAACTAATGGATGTTGTTAACATAGCAAACTTGGGAGAGATCAGACTGAGGAGTGATATTCGTGATATTCATGTTATCTTTACATTTAACAAATTCTGACGTGGTTATTGATAGTGTAACAGTGTAACAATGTATTCTATATATTAGGGGGTGTTCATTCATACATTTTAAAGTATGGTTTATAATGTGGTGTAGTCAGTTTATTTAGGAAGCATGGTAGATCATTTTACTTGTGAGGCTTATTTGTAGGAGAAGATTATAGCGGTTTATATAATACATATATATATATATATATATATATATAATTATATTTTAGTTATATGTTAACAATAATGATAATAATAATATAATTGAATAATTGTTACGCACAGAGAAATACTCCGCTGTAAACACTAACGCTGCCTGGCAAATGATACCGACATGTCTGCTATTCAATTTAAGAGCCTCATTAACCTCTTCATATGCTTGTGTGTAATTGTGTTGTTCCATTAAAGACTGTCGTATCATTGAATGCATTACGGAATGAGGACATGTAATATACGTATTAGTGTTAATGAAATATTCGGATAGCAGTGATATGTAACATTACAATAATAGCATTATTATTTATAATGAGATGTCATCACAATTCAATATCATATGAAAATATTAATATACCATGCTAATTATACATAGGGGAAAGTAACCGAATACGGACAGTGCCCGAATACGGACACTCTCGGTATCTCAGAAACCATAAATACTACAAAAAAATGTTTAATTAATAAAATATTCATAATCATATAAATAGTCTAAAAAAGTATTTTTTATTTTTTTATTATTCAAAATATTGCTGATATAACTAATAAACTGATTTTTTTATTACGATTTTAAATTTATCAAAAAAAATGTCAACTTAAAACCTTCTCAAGTATATATAAATGTATTAATATTAAATATAACAATATATTATTAAAAACTAAAGCATTATAAAAATTGTATTTTTAATTTCTATATTTTTTATCAAATATTCATTAAGTTATAAGCATATATCTAGATGTCATATAAGTTCCTAATACGGACACTCTAAATGTCTTAATACGGACACCCTATATCCAATCAACGCACAGCGTATTAACTATTCTGATTTTCATAAAAATCGCGTGCGTTATAATATTAATACTACCAATAAAGCTATTTCTAAAAAAATTATTATTTAGACACTTAAATTGTATTATTAATTAAAAAATAATAAAAATAAATAAAATATTAACTAATTAAATTACAATATATTTTTCATAAAATTAATTATAAATAACGTAATTGTAATTTGTCTGACTGATTCATCAATAATATATTGTTTATCTAGTGGTGTATAGGGTGTCCGTATTATAATACAGGGTGTCCGTATTCGGACATGGGTACCGAATACGGACACCCCAGTTATCTATGGAATTAAAAGATTAAATAAAATTTTAAAATTACAATAATATCTATAATCATATAATATGAATATATTGTAATTTTTAAATAAAAATAACGAGTCATAAAAAGTTAAGTCCATTTATTGTTAAAGTGTCCGTATTAGGTTACTTTCCCCTATAGAACACAAATAATGGCGAAGGAGATTATTTAATGATACATTAACGCAAATACATTTAAATATAAGTTAATAACAGCTATACTGACCTGTATGTATAGGGAATGAAATAGTGCATAGGGAGAATATTTCTGTACGAGTTTTTTAAAACCTTCATTCGTGTTCCGTATAAATGTTTCATCATTTTTAATAATGGCCACTTTTAAAACTGAATAATACGTATTATTATGTATATTATAAGATGAATATATATATATATATATATATATATATATATATATATATATTATAAGTGATTGTATGAAGGTATTTATACATATAATTTAAAAACAAACTATTATACAAGAGTTGAGCTTTAGCGTAGGCAAATGTTGGTGATAGATCACACGCCTCCTTGAAATCATTGATAGCGTTATCGCTCATCTGAATTACACACTGTAACTGTTGATGGTGGATAGCCGTCAGTTTATGTTTATTTATTATACTAGTCTTACTTTATACTATAGTATACTTATACATATTATATATATATATATATATATATATATATTAAAAATAATAGAGTACGGTATCGCCCATTCACAATATATTATATATTAGAGTATTATAGTATTCTACGATATACTATATTATTCTATATAATAGTATATGCATTTATTGAACTATCAGCGGCACCACTCACTCCGATTCGATTGGAAAACTGAAATAATCCTAAAACTAACCGCACAGATCATTATATAATAATTTATATTATTAATTGTTAGGTATTTATTTATATGACTAAAGTATAGTCACTATACATAACTTAACATGTATATGGCATAAGGCATGCGGACTGGACGAAATCCCTATAGAAATCTAGAAAATAAATGAATTTCAAAACTTTTTATTAATCTGCTGCAATAAAGTATATGAACAAGATCCAATCGATAGGAATAATATGGAATAAAGGTTGTATAATACCTTTACCAAAGAAGGAGATCTGAGCTCTACAAACAACTATCGTGGCATTACTTTAACAATAATAGTATAATAGTATAATACTTTAACAATAATAGCAGCAAAGATATATAATATAATGTTACTAAATAGAATAAGGCCTGCGGTAGATATTATATTACGAAAAAATCAGAACGGTTTTAGAACTAATAGATCTACCTCTGGGCAAATACTTACGGTTAGAAGAATTATCGAAGGCGCAAATGTAAAAAATCTGATAGCTACTATCCTTTTCATCGATTTCTCCAAAGTTTTCGATTCCATACATCGAGGAAAGATGGCATAGATACTCAATGCGTACGGTATACCAGATGAGATAGTAAGTTATATCATTATAGCATACAAAAATACTAAATCTATTGTGAGAACTGACGATGTTGATACTGACTTTAATACATCGATATAATTTATTTTGATAATACGTATATACACACAAACATACACACATACACGCATATATATATATATATATATATATATATATATATATATATATATATATATATATATATATATATATATATATTTCGATATATTATATAGTATATTATATAGAAACCTGCGCTCTTTGTACATACGCATCAGCGTTACCGGGGAAGATGAGAATAGATGACTGGATATCATCATCAGCTTTACGATAATCGCCATTCATAAGATGCACCGAGGCACGTTTAAGTAATGCGTTACTGGAGTACTGTCGGTAGTATCATCGGTCAGTATTACTTAAGTATTACTTAAGTATAGTAATTACGATGAAATATATAATACTAATACTATAGTATATATTCATCATATAATATATTCATAGTATATAATATATTCATTATTATTTAAAGCCCTATTGTTATAAAGATATTACAATAGAACATGTACAGTTTATATAGGGGAACGTCTCCGACTACCGACCCCCCTCCTAATACCGACCCCCTCTCGTATCTTAGTAACTATAAGAGATATCAAAAAATTATATATTCATGAACTGTTAGTAATTTAATGATAAATATGAATAAATATTTTGTTTTTAAAAATACTTAATCCTACAATTGTTGATAAAATAAAATATTCTGTTTTTACTTTTAAAAAATATTTAAATAATAACTTTTTAAATCATTGTAAATACTTTATTAATTAAAAGAAAACTTAATACTGCACATAATATTGTAGATCGATAAAATGTTTATAACTATTATAAAACTAATTTAACTTGAATAACAATTAACCAATATATCTTAATTATAGCAACCCATATGATTTTCCTATTACCGACTTCCTAAATTACCCTAATACCTACCCCATGTGATTTATAATATCCAATCAAAATAGATCCGTATTTTACATTAAAATATATGGTAAGTTGTTAGTATATCATTTATATAGATTTAGATTCATGATTCCAGTTGATTATATACATACTGATTTATAAATAAATATTAAATAATAATATACACTATTTTAATACAATGACTATACAGTTTAAATTTAAATTTAATATTACTATTAAAACATAAATTCAATGATATATAAATTGCGTGCATGTTATAATTAATTATATATATATGTGTAGTTTATCTACTATTTTTATTAGATATTATAATACTACAATTATGTATACCACTATTATTTTAGGGGGTCGGTAATATGAGAATGGGGTCGGTATTAGGCATATGTATCCGATAACCGACCCACCTGTTTATTCTTGTAAATATAATTATATCAACAATTTAAAATAGCCACATTATTCATTGCCATAATATTACCCTAATTACAAAATTTCAAATAAATACATATAATATTGAATAAGTTATTACAAATAATCAATTAGGTTTAGGTACTCGGAGACTTTCCCCTATGGAATAATAATACATGCTGATTACACTACATTCTGATTACATTACAATTTATAAGAACATCACAGTATAATTTCATTTTAGTAAATGTATATAGTAATTTTATAGTTATTAATTTCTACTTAGGAACTATTTAATTATTATAACTATAATACTATTATATATTAATGATGTTCCTAGTATGTTCTCTTCAAAAATACATATTGATTTATTTGTCGATGATACAAACATATATTTTTCTTACACAATTGAGAGTGAAAGATATCTTTTACAAAATAATTTAAATTTATTTTCACAATGGGCAAATCAATATTTAGCAATTAAATATTTCTTTATAAAAATGCGCAGTTATGACTTTAGGGAAGGTTACTCCATCTAAATATTGTATATATAATATTCAATTAGGAAAAGTTAATTTTTATAAAATTTAGGAATAATATTAAGAATTGCCTTTAATTTAATAATCATATGGATTATATTTGTAAAAAAAAGCATATTTTTCTTTGAATACATTTTTAATTTTTGATGCATTACTATAAAATTCCCTAGAGATATTAAATGAATATAAAATTTATTGCAGACCATTTTTAAAATATGTATACAAAATTAAGTCACCTTTTTCAAAGGTTAATACATTTCGTAGTCTCATAGACATACTTGAAAGAGTGCAAATATTATTTACTAGAAGATTAATTACAAGATTCGTAGGATATACAAATTCATCAAATATTAATTATAAATCATATATAGAGATATTTGAATTTTAAAATTAGAATCAATTGAACTTAAAAGATTGATAATAGTTCTAACCACAATTTTAACAATTTCAAATAACTATACAGATATAATTATATCTGATATCCTTACATTTTGAATTATTGTAGAACTAGAGGTAATTGTAAAAAATGAAATATAATACATAATTATGATAATATAATTAATAATAGATCAGTTAATATATGGAATTCATTAAATAATTATATAATATAATCTGTATCTGTTTCATCTTTTAAATTTAAAATAAACAAATCTGTTTTGACAGGTAACTTTTTTTAACAGAAATATATGATTTTATATTGATTTATGTTTCATTTGTATCTATATTATTGTATTATCTCTTCGTTTTATTCTTTGTAGAATATTTGGGTTTTATATATATTATGTTTTTATATTAGCTGGCAATAACATGTAAAGACCAAGGTAATATTTTGAAGCCATTTGGATAACGAATAAAGAAAACGGAAAATAATACTAAATGAAAAAAGAATGACATTAAGTTACTCCAATAAAATATATCTATCTATCTATATATATTATTCAAATCTACTATAATATATAATTAATAATTCATTATTATAACAGATTTTTAAGTGAGAATTATACATTATTTTTGTTTGTTCTTTATTATATTTTATTATAAGTTTCAAATGTATTATATTAATATAATAATTTAATAATTATTAAAATATAAAATTAATAATATACTATTATTTGAGATTAAACTGATAATTATCAGTTGAGTGTTATATTGATTATTTCGTATTATTATTGGTTTATTTTATTATTAACATGTTCTGTTTGTATATATATATATATATATATATATATATTTCAAATTTATTATACTATTAAATATAAAATTAATAATGTACTATTATTACAGATTTTGATAAGTATTACATTATTTGTTTGTTTAATTCTATTATTGGTTTATTTTATTTTTAAAATGTTCTGTTTGTAATATATTTAAAATTTATCATTCAAATTTATCATTCATATTAATTAATATTATATAGTTTAACTATATAATTAATAATGTATTGCTATTACCAGTTACAAATATAAGAAGAATTCAATATAATTAAAGTTGAAATTGAATATTTCGTTGCTATTTACAAAACACAGTATTTTAAATTTTAGATTATTTTTACGCTATATTTTACTTTTATTTTCGATAATTTTTACTATATAATTTATTTATATTTTAGATTATTTTTCAATTATTTTAACTGTAAAACGTTTTAATTTCTTAAATTTTTGAATTTCCTATTATTCTTTGTTTATTTCTATAACGTATGTTGTCTTTAGAAAATATTTATACTGTATACTTTCGAATATATATCGACTATATATTTGTTTAAGTAAATTACCAATCAATCAATAGTTATAACTATTGATTGGATATATTAAGGAATGTGCACTAACCCTATAGTCAATATTATCGTCATTGATGAGTATTTCAAAAATCGAATGACATTGCACGAAATCACCCATCAGCATAAGGAAAGTAACACGTACTAGATACAGGTATTGTTGTTTCAGTGTCAACTCTTCGCTTACATCACATGTTGACATTTCCCACTCGACCAGGCCAAGTATAAAGCCAAATTTATCCGCAATGATACATTCATTAATATCTTCACTTTGGATGCTAAATAATAGTTGTATTTTATAGATTATTATGTATATATTTGTGTGTAGGCATATCATTTAAATGACCGATTTTAAATGTATTATAATATATTAAATAACTATGTAATATTATATGTATATATTCATCAGTTATTTATTTAAACACAACAATAACGTTAGTAGGATTATCTCTTGTGTACATTAATAAATTACAAATAAAAAATAAATAAATAGAATAATAAATTAGTTAAACATTCTAAATGTAAACTAACACACATTAATTATTACGAAGCGATAATAATAAATAGATATTAAAGAATACTATAATAGAGTAATATAACGCATTCAATATATCTTCTGAAGCTATACTAAATGAGCTGTTAGCATATTTTTTATTTTTATTTTAAAATGTGTTATTGACTACAAAATCACGTGGTGGTTATGGGCGTCATGAGAAGGAAACACAAATAAAATAAATAAAGTACAATAAACATAAAGGAAAAGGGAGGGTATACCTATAGGTTACAATGTTAATAGGTGCGTGTAGGGTTTACATTTAAATAATGACAAGGATTTAAAATACCTAATGTCATATGGTAGAGCATTCCAATACTTATTATGCATAATATTACACATATGTTAGTAGACTTGTGAAATATTGTTTCGCAGCTCCATATTTTAAACTCTAAATCGAAAAATCTCATTCAAATAATTCGGAATATTTATTTTAGAATAAAAAATTGCTACAATATATAAAAAAGTTAACAATATAGTTACTATTGAATATTTATTATAATTTGTATCTGGTATGGATGTTAGTATATTTTAATATTAGGTATCATAAATACGTATTAGGTATCACATATCACCTATATATATATATATATATATATATATATATATATATATAAGAATGATGTAATAAATTGAAACCTCGTATCTCCATCAGCCCCTGTAGGAGTATTGGGAATTATCGGATCATTGATATAAGAATCTAGATAATTACGTATGAATTCAGTAGGATGTAGCATCGGTTTTCGTTCCTATAATGCATCATTGGAGTATGTATATTGTATATCGTATGTAGGTATATTATATACACTATATATTATTTGTATCATTAGATGTTCGCATTGTCAGTCTATAGACATCATTATAATTATATAATAACTACTGATTATAATCATGATTATCGATACATTAGTTACCAATGATACGTTTTAATATAATATATAATACTACTACTTCATATATATAATGAACAACATTAATATACAATGAAATATACACCAGAATTATCTATAAACCTTGATACTCTCTTTAGCCTTTTGAATACACGCTAGCTTCAGTAAATTATTCGCTTGCTCCATTGTATCAGTTATTTTGTTATCCTCAAGAATGCACTGGGTTATCTTATCTATTATTGGGGGTATGATGAGGTATGGGATAGTGGGTTAATTATCTATTAGTGGGAACATGGTGATGTATGGGTAGGAGGTTATCAGGTATATTAGTATGGACAATACGAGGTATGGGGTCGTGGGTTATCAGGTATATTAATGGGGAAATGGTGATGTGGGGGTAGGAAATTATCAGGTATATTAATATGGACATTGTGGTGTGGGGGTAGGAAGTTATTAGGTATACTATAGTATATAGTAACATCATGTCCTTACTATATTAAGGACATGATGAGGTTTGGGGTAATGCATTGGGTGAAGTATACTATGAGTGGTATTATAAAGACGTGTATCAATAACTTACAAACAGAGAGTAATGGTGTATACATATCCTATAGGCTGTACAGAGTTTTTAGACTATAATAATTAATTGATTATATATGTGTGGTGATATATCCGTTATTTAAATTAATATATCACGAATGTGTGAACTTTTATTTAAATTAATATATTATATTATATTATATAAATTATATTTATTGGTAGAAGTATTAACATTAATATATTATATTATATTATATAAATTATATTTAGTGGTAGAAGTATTAACATATATTAATATTAATTATATTATTATTTACACATACATTTATTATATACTAATGTTGGTATGTTGTTAAGGTAAACATATTGTTTTAAGTTGTGAAGGTAAACTATATATAGTAGTAGTTGAAATGATAGTATATATTTTCAAAGATTATCGGATAAATGATAGATGAGAAATACAGATAAGTAGGGGAAAGTAACCTAATACGGACACTTTAACAATAAATGGTCTTAACATTTTATGACTCATTATTTGTATTCAAAAATGACAATATATTAATATTATATGATTATAGATATTATTGTGATTTTTAAATTTTATTTAATCTTTTAATTCCATAGATATCGGGGGTGTCCGTATTCGGTACCCATGTCCGAATACGGACAGTGTCCGTCGGACACCCTGTGTTATAATACGGACACCCTATATACCACTATATAAACTATATATTATTGATGAATCAATCAGACAAATCACAATTACATTATTTATAATTAATTTTATGAATAATTTATTATAATTTAATTAGTTAATAATTTATTTATTTTTATCATTTTTAATTAATACAATTTAAGTATATAAATAATAAACATTTTTGATTTATCTTTATTGGTGGTGTTAATATTATAACGCACGCGATTTTTATGAAAATCAGAATTGTTCATAAGCTGCGCGCTGATTGGTTATAGGGTGTCCGTATTAAGACATTTAGAGTGTCCGTATTAGGCACTTATAATATATATATATATATATATGAACTCTAGATATATGCTTATAACTTAATGAATATATTTGATAACAAATATAGAAATTATATATATAATTTTTAGAATGCTTTAATTTTTAATAATATATTGTAATGCTTTATTAAATTTATATCGATACATTTGTATATTCTTGAGAAGGTATTATGTTCAAATTTTTTTTCATCAATTTAAAAACGTAATAAAAAAATCAGTTTATTGGATATATCAGCAATATTTTGAATAATTAAAAATAAAAAATACGTTTTTAGACTATTTATATAATTATGAATATTTTATTAATTTTACACTTTTTTGTAGGATTTATGGTTTCTAAGATACCTAGAGTGTCCGTATTCGTCATGAAAGTATAATGACTATATAATGAATATATTCAAATAATATACTATAGAAATGATTTTTCTATAGTTTATAAACAAAAATATGTCAATTTCATCTATTCAAATGATACCAATTGTAATGCAAATTAGTTGGACATATTTCTATATATATATATAGGTGACCTATAGGTTACCTATAGGTGGCAATAACGATAGCGTTAATGCTATCGTTTAAAATAATTTCAAAAGATAATTTTCAAAGTATTTTTTTCATAATATTAAGCATATTATAAAATATGTACAATTGTACATCGACATGGACCTATTGTTTTCTCGAATATGGGTTTATATTTTAAGAAATGTGGTTATTATTATAAAATAATGTGTTATTCTTATACTATTCCTATACTACATTAAATTGTTATTATATTCGATAATGTACATGCATTAATATAATCTAAAAATAGAATTAGGAATACATATTTGTCTATATAGATGGCTTAATTTGTCATTAATTTCACAAATCAATTAGAGTGACATATCTTTACTTCGCAAAATATGTTACTATGGTAAGGTTTAGGGTGATGTATATATATCGCCTATAGACTATATATACACATAGAAAATAACCATTATACGCTTGAGTAAACATCTTATTCTCTTCATAAATAGTAGATCTTTTGCCATAGGAGTTGGCGCATTTCTTGTTCTCCTCTATCTCTTTGTTATAATATTTCAATATGTTGTTGAAATGAGCCTTCTTAAAATGTCAAGTTGTCATGATTAATTAGATTAGTGTATAATGTATTACCTACTAGGGTACAAGCTAATATTGCATTATTTAGTGTATACATAATATATATATATATATATATATATATATATATATATATATTAATTGTGAACTATTAATATACTACGAGTTACTTACCATTTTTAATTATAATTTTTAATCTTCAAACTTCTATGCAAAACAGATATGATTAAATATGCAATTTTATTTTATTATTATTATTATATTTTGATTTAATTTTTATATATTTTAAATTAATTAGAATATTTGTTTTTTATTTCTTTTTATTATATGTTAACTTGGTAACCGCTTAACTTCAAAATGCGCTCAAAGTCATTGCTCCTTTTTACTTAAATTCATTCATAATATATAACTTAGATGTCATAACTATATATAAATGTAATCGTTCTATAGAATATATTATCTTTGTAAGATAATGGTAACAAGTACACATATTTAAATAATAAATAAGATATTTTAATAGCTTTGTATTCTATTGCCGAATATTTATTAATTAGATCTAGAGTGACTATAAAATCTATTTTAATTATTATTTATTGGTAACATAATAATACATTATTTTTAATATGTATTTATATCTAATTTAAATAAATAAAACATATATAAATTGAACTAAAACGAAACATCTATTACATTAGTTAATTGTGTGATATTTCTACAATTTTATAAATATAATTATATTATAAAGTTGACTGCGCATATGACATACTTTCAAAATAGATTGCACTATATAGATATATACTATATATAGGAAATAATATTAATAAATTACCAATACAATTTTATATTATTGTCATTATTTATAATAAAAAAGTGAATAATTTAATGAATATACGTTACTGGATATTTCGTTATATTTAAAATAAATTAGTTGTTTTAAGGGGACGATCCCCGTTCGTTCTATAAATAGAAGTTAACATGAAATAGATAGGGAATGTTGTATGTAGTTAAAGGATGCTATAGCATATAATATATAAATAAAAACTTTATAAGGTTTTATTCTATATAGAAAATGATATAGATATATATATATGAATTTATTTTTGCATCAACTAATGTGTATTATATTCTTTAGCGCATTGTCCCTATCTTTTGTATTTGTAACTAATTATTTATTTATAATAAATTAAAATGTGTTATTAAATTGTTAAACATTAGTTCAATGTGTGCATAAACAAATAATACTGGTTTTTCACTTGTTTATATTGATTTATTCACTATGTTATTAAATAGTTCATGAATGCAATCATGAACCACGTGTGGATTTTATAATAATTTTAAATATTTTAAATGATACTTTGGAATATATATATATACCCTATAGGGTATAATAAACATGATATTTACAAATGTATAAGATGATTTAGTTCACAATTTTTATATGTATAAATATACCATGAATTAATTAAATATATTTTAGAATAAATATATATTTATGATAAAACTAAGGGCGCTCGAAAAAGGATTTAATTACATTTTATATATATATATACAACTTATTATTATGTTACAAGATAATAAAAAATAATAAAACTGTGTGGCTTTATAACAACCTAATAGTATATTTGTGTGATATTAAATGACAAATAATGATAAATATATAAATATGTTATAATTATTATGTACTAACCTAATAAACAACGCAGGAAATTATTATTAATAACCTATTACTAATTTATACACTTATACTTTCACATTACAATATGCCGGCCGGGTTATCTGTTATAAATACCTCCAATTTATTATTATCTTTACTTTTTATAAATATTCATCTCGCATATTTGTATATATGTATTTACACACACACTCACAACTATTATTTTTATATTTAATTATAGATGATGCCTTAACTTTATTAGTATATCTTAATTCCGAACAATTATATAAAATTGGATTTTTGTGATTAAATAAAGTATACTATTATAGTAATATACTATAACTACTAATACTACTAATGCTACTACTACTACTACCTCGTAAATATATATATATATATATATATATATATATGTATATATGTATGTATAATTATTTGTTAATTAACTAATTGTGAATACAGTTTATCATATGAGATTGGTTAATAATGTAGGTGATATCTGAAGTTAACACTCTGTAGTAAGCAGGGCATGTGTAGTTATCTAGAAACAGCTATCACCCCATTTTAATAAAGTTATAGTTTTATACTTGTGTTATTAAACACAGTGCCGTTATTAATGATAACATTTTAGTATACATTATATGTATTGATTGTCAGTATTGTATGTTTATGTCCAGTGTTTACACAATTATAGATCGCAATATTTGGGTAAAAATACATGAAGGTAATAATAAATGTAGGTATGTTATTAGTATACTAATATATAGAATATAAAGAATATTTATATATATATATATATATTCTATGTGATACACAATATACGCGTCCAAATGATGAAAACAAATACCATCTGGTCAATATTTTCCTATGAGCAGCATAAGGATGATGTCGATCAGAGAAGAGCGATGCCATGATAACTGAATGTGATATCACTGAAGGATATCCTTCAGAATGTACACGAACATCAGTATGAACCGCAGAAAAAAATGCATTTATTAAAGCTAGCTAGAATTATAGGCATTAAATAAATGAAAATTAATGTTTACATAAGAGATATTACAAATGAGAAAATATTTTCAAATGTATACATTCATGCATGGTATACATGTAAGAACTCTCGTAGAAACGATCATAAACGGTCAAATATCACACATTTGTTAAACACATTAAACATAACAGTATTACTAATAGCAGTATGCAATTAAGAATAAGAAGTACTCCATCATATATGTATATATATACATATATGTATAGCATGAAATAACTGTAGGCTGCACATCTGAGACGACTATCGGATAGGAATATTCGAGTACGGTTAACTATTAGGTTAGGTTATCCTACTGCTTATTAAGATGAATGGAGATGTATTTATACTGCCACCTCGATACATATATAAATTGAACTAAAACGAAAAATCTTGCAAAATCTACTGTATATTTGATTTAATTCTAATAGTTATTTGTTGCATTAAGTACCCTTAAAGTATATATGAATTTTATATTTATGCATTGATATATATATATATATATATATATATATATATATATATATATATATATATATATATGTGTTTAAATATATACATCATTCCTGCATAAATATACACTAAATTATATATATGATATTCATATTTATATATAGTATTAACTTATACTAAATAATAATGCTGCCTAAAATAAAAAATAATGAATGTACTATAATGAAGTGTATATACATTACATAGGTATATACAGTGCGCTCTCTATATACCGGCTCTCGATACACCGGCAAACGCGTTATACCGGCACATCTCTAAATGACCGATTTCTTTCCTATCTCTTCAATGATAATAATTGTCGATGCACCGGCACTAGTATACCGGCTCCGGCGCCTAATATCTAGGCACAAAAGTCGAATTGTAATCGATATACCGGCATATATATATATATATATA
>OZ025240.1:40457214-40482214 GCA_964019155.1 Osedax fenrisi | reverse complement strand
AAATAGAATGACATGTATAGAATATTATTTATAATGATTATAATATGTATACATATTGTTTACTTATATATTATTCGTTGTATTATATTAAATGTAATGATAATATATACTGATAGTAAACATTTATTTTTAATTAATTAAATAGTTAATTAATACATATATAATCTATGAATTTTATTATAATTGATTTATACAGTTATAAAATTATTAGATATATTTAATATATTATATAAATTAAACAGATATAACCTATAGGTTATTCCTATTTACTATTATAATGATAATTATCTAAAAGAAAGAAAATACCCTAACCTCGTAGAATAATACCCTAACCTCGGAGAATAATACACTAACCCTGGTGTTAATACACGAACCCTGGTGTTAATATCGGTACCGGCAATGAGTTTTCCCAGAGCAGCGCGGCATTTCGGGATATCACCCATCAGCATAAGAAAGGTTCCCCGTACCAGATACAGGTATTGCTGTTTCAATGTCAAAGGGTCGTCCGTACCATGTATCAATAGCTCCTCGTCTATAGATGGTATACCAGATCAAGTATACTATCGAACTCTTTTCCAAGCAGAGCCGTGTTGATACGTTTACTTTGTATACTAAATAATAGTATACACATTGTAGTATATGTATACTATATTGTTGTATACGTAATAGGTGAACACTTATTAACAATTTTACACAATTTTACTTTCAATTTAACTTTAGGTATTCAATTAAATCGATACGATGTTAATAATTTGACAATTTATAATAGTGTAATATATTGTTAGTTTATATATATTAAACAAATGTTTAATTTAAATGACTAAAATATTATAATATTAATAAATATAATTTAACGAAGTTATCGATATAATTATCCTATATAATTACATAAAATACGATAGGAACTAGAGTTGATACAGAATATCAATTCTCTAGTATTGCATAACAGTTAACATAGTTTGAGTGACAGGCGAGATAAACCTGCTGTCCACGTGATCCCCGCTGTGTTCTTTAGGTAATATCGGGTCTTCAATAAACGACTCCAGGTAGTTAATAATGTATTGTTTAGATGGCATTGCCGGTACCTTTACCTGTTAGCGACCACGCGCATGGACACATGAATACGTGTGTGTATATGTATGTATGCATGTATGTGATGATTATTTATGAACCTACATTTTGCAGTACCATATATGTATTAGAACCAGTTTAAATTAAGGTATACTAGTTTAAACCATATATAGCTACAATGAATATTTAATCGTTAAGTTCAGAGGTAAACAAAAGTTGAATACAAATATGATTACAAATCTCATCCGAAATTTTTGTTTATTTACTTTATTTTTTATTTCCGATGTCAGTTATTGGTAACTACGACAATTTAAACCCGCGTCGTGTGAACACTCGTGTTTTTTAAATGCTGGACCAACAAATGTCGGTCCAGCATTTGTTCGTACGACAAGTAAAACCCGCATCGTGCGAACACCCTATAACATTTTTATAAAATATTGTAAACATTACCAAAGATAGTAAGATATTTCGGTCCAGCATTTATTTCGGTCCAGCAAAAATTAGGATATATTCCATTTTTGCTGTACGACGAGAAAAATAGGATTTCGAGTAAATGCTGGACCGAATCTATGATTTTGAAGCATTCGGTCCAACATTTGTTCGTACGACAAGAAAAACCCTCATCGTGTGAACACCCTATTAGATTGGGTAGCAAATTAACTACCCAAAATAAACATTGGGTAGCAAACTTTAAATATTGGGTAGTGAATTTGCTACCAATTTATATTTATAATGATATATGAAAATGAATTCAAGAATTATTTTTATTCAAATTCTTTTTCTCCCAATATATATAAATCACGTGATTGTTTTATTTAAAATTCGTAATTTTAATATATTTATTCATAATCCTATTTTAAAACGTAATATTAAAGTGATATTAGAGATATTAAAAACCATGAAAATATAAAAATAATGAAACATTTATTCACAATATTATAGTTCACTGTTTTTTATATTCATAATAATTAAACGGTATACTTTTTAAATTTATTATAATTTAATTTTAAAATTTAAAATTATTATCATAATTATTATTATTATTATTATTATTATTATTATGATAATAATAATTATGATATTAATATTCAATATTTAATAATATTATATTATTATATTAATTATCATACTTATCATAATTATTATTCCTATATATAATATATAATGTTTAAAATATAAAGTCATAAATATCATGTATTATACTACTTATTAGTTAGTATATATATTGAATTTAAAATCAACCATACGCCATATGATACGGAGTACTGCATGTTGATACATGAGCATGACATATTTTATATTTATTTTATTATGATAAAATTGGTATCACTGGAAAGCTAATTAAATTATATAATACAATTCATATTATGTTTTATTAAATTTATATTTAAACAAAAGTTATTAACAAAAATGTGCAAACAAATTATTACATTTTAATAATCAATAAAATTATAATATACATTATAATTAATTCTTTATTTAAATATTGACATTAAAATATCTTATATAAATTATATATAATAATGTGTACCAGTATAATCTAATAATATTAATATAGATATAGATATTTTTGTATATTTTTATATAAGTATTTTTAAGTATTTATAAGTATGAAATATTATATATCAATATTCTAAATGTTAGACTACATAATTTTCAATATTTTAACTTTTAGACTACCTAATTTTCAATAGTAAAACATATCGACAACCTAATTTTCAATATTATAAATACTCGCCGATCACATTTTTAATATCTGAATATCTCATGTATCAAATGTTGAGGAGATTGAATATAAAAAGAATTATTTGATATCAATGTATTAATATTACAATTTGTAAATAATTTAATTGTAAACGAATAATAAGTAGGAAATCGAATCGAACTTATTTTGCTATTTATTTACATCTCTAATTCAGAAAGCTACTGTAGCTTTTGTAAGTAACAATTGTTACAGGTTTAAATTGCCTCAGGGTATAAGCGTCCATCTAATATATCATTTATCATAAATGAATTAATAAATACATGGCAAAATTACCCAAATATGTCATCCTATATTTTACTTAGTAAAATATATTTAAATGTCCTATAATAATTTGTTGTTGGTAGCTGCCCTGAAAACTAGAATGAACACTGATATATATATATATATATATATATATATATATATATATATATATATATACTATATTACCTTAACATTATCTTTAGCCTTTTTAAAACTTGCCAACATAAGCATGTATTCAGCCTTTTTGGCTGTTGAAGGTATTAGATAATCCTCCAGAATACACTGCGTTGAACTATCTGTTATTGTATAGGTGGCATAATTAAGTACGCGTGCACTTGAGTTCAAACTTCCGGATGTTGAACTAGAACGTTTATTATTCATAATATGTTTGGATCATTAACTTGTATTATACCCAATGCAAGTCAATAGTTTAGATATATTAAAACCATATTGTAGTTTCAGAAACAGAAATATATATAATTTATAATATTAAGTTGTAAGAAATTTAATTATTTGTATTTCCTATATATGTACTATATATTATGTAGTGTATGTTTATCTTTATCTCATTCTTCTAGGATATTTTTAGACTCTGATATTATTATATATATATAATATTATATATTTTAAAATAATAACTAAATTAATTACAATAAAAGTAACATTAATAATGACGATTTTAATATTAATTAAGTATATTAAACCGTTATAAGCTTCTATGTACATTTTATTAGATTCGTAGGCATTGGCTCTTCTCCTGTATGCTTTAATATAGAGTTTATCGTGTTCTATAGCTTTATTACAATCGTATAGAACTTTATCCATATCACCCTGTGCAATAAGGTGTTAGTCATATATAATATATATAGATGTTAGTATAATATAATAGATGTTTGTATCACATAAATAACACAGTACCCATTAGGTGTAAAACGTTTAGTTATACACATTAATAAATAGGCAATTATCAATTCAATAAACATAGTGTTTAAAATATTTAAACATACGATAGTACACGTGATATAATATAATATTAACAAGTTGTTCATAGGTGGCAGCTCTGTTCTGGTAACAATTAGCTAGTTCCTTGACCATATCCGGGGGACATACGCGAATAGCTTCGGTGTAACACTCGATGGCACGGCTGTAGTTCATGTTACGGTAGTTCTTGTTGCCCGCTAGTCTTAGGTCCACGTGACTTATGCTCTTTTTCTATTGGTCAGAACAAACAATACATTAAACCCTATCGGATAAGAGTAGATCCTTAATGTTGTAATAATAGTTTCTATATTTACTTTACTATGTAGACATGAAAATATACACTATACTCGGAGTTCTGTTAAATAATATTTGCCAAAAAAAACAAAATGATTACGCTGTAATGTTAACAGACTAATGTATCCTCAAATTTCCAAGATTTACTCAAGTAAACTAGATGATAAATTTAATAACCTATATATATTGCGATACTACTATTATATACATACATTTTGAACAAATAATAATATACACTGTATTAGAAATAATAGGAAAGTATCGAATTAAAAAACAACCTTAGATCATTGATATCATACTCGATTTATGCGATGATAGAAGATCACTAAAAACCAAAAAACAGCCAGAACTAGACAGCCATTATAGAAAAATAAATTCTACCATTCGGAAAGCAATGCAAACGGCAAGAGATAATTGGATCTAAATACAGTTCAATTCTTTCGATGACGATATGAAATATGGAAAAATAATACACGAGGGTACCATACACTGAGAACCTCACGAAGAGGCACCTGAGTAATTGAAGATACTAATGGAAAACCATTATTTGATTAAACGAACATTTTAAATCGATGTACAGAATATTATAATGATCTATATAATCATATAATAAACCCTGATACTCATGCATTGAGTAATACCGCAATTTTCATCGAGGAGTCGGATACTGAGTTATAAATACTCGCTATTAAAGTTATGGATGCAATCAATACGTCGAAGAAAGGTAAATCATCTGGAATTGATAACATACTAAGTGAATTAATCAAACACGGAGGTAATTCTGTTGTAAATATTCTTACTGTTATGTGCCAAAAATCATGGATTAGCAAAACATAGCCAGAACAATGGACTAAATCACTAGAGATACCCAATTCCTAAGAAAGGAAACCTTAAGAAATATTAAAACTTTGGAATATTGAGTTTAATCTCTCATTCAATCAAGTTTTTATTGATTGTTTTTAAGATCATTTTTAAAAGATTGAATCCTCAAGTGGAGCAAATAATGTAGGAGGAGCAAGCTGGATTCCGGAAAGGAAGAAGCACAGTGGATCAGGTATTCAACCGTAGAAATCTCATTGATAAATATCTAAACAGCCAAAATAATATATTCCATAACTTGATAGATTTTAAGAAGGCATTTTATATAGTATATTATGATGGACTATAGTCCGCACTTCATAAGTTTGGAATCAAGAATGAAATCATTGTGATTATCAAATCAATATATGACATATCTACTAGTGCAGTCCTGATCAATAATACTCAAGGTAAATTTTCAAAACTACAGTTGGAGTGAGACAAGATTGTCTACGGTAGCCAATACTCTTTAATTTATTTCTTGAGGAAATCATGTCTGAAATACAGTACAAATACTCGTCATAAATATCAATCGGCGGAATGCTATTATGGAATTTAAAGTTTGCAGATGACATTGATCTGTTAGCAGGTACAAACGATGAACTTCAAGAACTAACACATTTTCTGGCTAATATATTAGCTAGTCTATAGTGCCACTAGATACGATATTGAGATTAGTGCAGAAAAAGTTATTTAATGGTAAGTTGTAATGATACTTCAAAACATGCAAACACCACTCTTTATGGGAATAAACTAGAGGAAGTGAATACGTTATGTTACCTAGTCGTAAACCTCTCAAAAGATAACTCTTTTGAAAGATAAATTAAGATAAGATTAGCACTTGCAAAATCGGTTATGATACGCCTATACACCATATAATATAGCAAACATATCAACTTTAAGTTAAAGTATAATTTTTACTATTCACTTGTATCATCAATATTAATATATGGTTGCTAGACATTGACAATTAATTCAGTTATGTATAAAAAAACTCAAGCATTCGAAAATAATTCACACAGGAAACAGCTTGGGATAAATTAACAGGAAAGAAAGACTAACTAATATGTTAAGTATAAGATTATTTCCATAATCGGTAACTACGAACCTCTCCTACAAAAGATTAAACGAGTCAAGCTAGAATTGTATGGACAAATATCCATACATGGTGACCTCTGCAAAACTATAATGCAAGGCATAGTAGAAGGAGTATGTAAACGAGGACGCCCGAAAAAGCAATGGCTAGAGTGGACAAAGATGGATATTAATGATTTAATAAATGGTGTATTACAGAGTGGACAAAGATGGATATTAATGATTTAATAAATGGTGTACATGATCGAGACGGAAGGAGTAATATGTTTTAAAGTCAAGTATATTAATTCCTTCTACGAGTTCCGAGTCACGGGATTAAATGTAAAAGTAAGTATATATATACATATAATATATATTAAAGTTACATTATTATAATTTAAGTAGAAAAATTAAATGAGAATAGAGGGCTTAATACGATTGACTTATATGGGTTTCACAAAACATGTCAATGTTGGATACACAGGTTTAGAGTACCAAGTGGTACTCTAAATCTATAGTTGGATCTGGGGATGGATATAATGATACTACAAAGACTATATATAGCAGCAATATAATATTTATAATGAATTAAATAATTTGTAGATCTTAAAAGTGGGGGGGGGGATACCTTACGTTATTATATATCACATCCCCACCCCTTTTAAAAGTGGGAGGGATATATCCCCCCCCCCCATCCCCCCCTTATATGACGCAACTAGGCCAACTACACCCATTCGTCTGTCGACTGTACCATGCATGCAGTACTGATAACGCAGCATGTTGGAGCATTGGTTAATAATGTAATCTCATTTGTATGCAATTATTGAATGTATTTATTGATGTTACTTGAAATCAATATTGTATATACATAATATAAAAAGTTATTTTTAAATAATTCATTTATTTCACTAATATATTATACTTCTTTTTAATTAATTTTATTTCTATTAAGTCTAGATTAATAATTAAATATTATTGTATATACTTGAATTAGAATCATATTAATAAATAATATAATATAATAATTTATTAAATGCATTATAACAATATGTTAACTATGTGTCATTCATTACATTCAAGTTATATTTCTTAATATATATATTTAAAAAATGTTTATGATTAAATTGAATCATGATATAATCATATTACTTATATAACATATAGGACCACTACATCCATTCATCTGTCGACTGTACCATGCAGTACCGATAACGCAGCATGTTGGAGCATTGGTTAATAATGTTATATCATTTGTATGTAATTATTTAATGTATTTATTGATGTATATGTTACTTGAAATCAATATTGTATACAAATAACGATAATGCAGCATGTTGGAGCATTGGTTAATAATGTTATCTCATTTGTATGTAATTATTTAATGTATTTATTGATGTATATGTTAATTGAAATCAATACTTATTTTTTAATTTATTTTTATTTCTATTAAGTCTAGATTAATAATTAAATATTATTTTATATAATTGATTAGAATCATATTAATAAATAATATAATATAATAATTTATTAAATGCATTTTAATAATATGTTAAATATGTTTCATTCAGTACATTAAAATTATATTTTTTAAGTTTTGATATATATTTAAAAAATGTTTATGATTAAATTGAATCATGATATAATCATATTACTTATATAACATATAGGACCACTACATCCATTCATCTGTCGACTGTACCATGCAGTACCGATAACGCAGCATGCTGGAGCATTGGTTAATAATGTTATATCATTTGTATGTAATTATTTAATGTATTTATTGATGTATATGTTACTTGAAATCAATATTGTATACAAATAATATAAAATATAAAAAGTTATTTTTAAATAATTCATTTATTTCACTAATATATTATACTTATTTTTAAATTTATTTTATTTCTATTAAGTTTAGATTAATAATTACATATTATTGTATATAATTGAATTAGAATCATATTAATACATAATATAATATATTACATTATTGGTTAATAAGTTTCAGTACATTAAAGTAGGTAGGAAGTAAACTGAAGTAAACCTACTGAAGTAAACCTACATTAATTACATTAGAGTTATATTTCTTAATATATATAATTAAAAAATGTTTATGATTAAATTGAATCATGATATATTCATATTACTTATATAACAGATATGACCACTACATCTATCCTAGTTAGGGGCGTCACAGGGTCAAAAAAAGTGGGGGGGATATTTTCAAATAAAATGTATGACATTATTTATTTAAACATGGATCTTCTCAATTCGGATTGCATAATAAATTGACACATTACACTATCATCATCAACTTCATTCAATGGTTCTTTGTGAACATGACATAACAGTAGATTATGTAGTCGTTCGTTAGACATTGCATTTCTCAGCCAAGTCTTCAATCTTCTTAGACCGCTGAACGAACGTTCACATGTTACTGAACTAACTGGTTTGCATATAAGAATACGAATAATTTAATAATATTAGGAAACAATCATTTTAAATTATCATAACGATTAAAATAATCGATAAATTCGCTTATATTAGTAACGTTATTTCTTTGGAATATTGATTTTTCCTGAAACAGCTCATATTATCAAGTTCTGGATATTTTTCAATCTAAAATAATATCAGTAATAAATATCAATTTAATTTATTATATATAATTGTATTATAATATAATATAATATATATAGGTATAATATACTATATATAATATTCTATTAGTAACTAGGTACCTATCAGGGGTCTCATTAATGAATAATATTGACTGCACATAAATATATAATTTTTAATAATTATTTATCAATTCATATTGTATAGTTATATATAATTATTTTAATGCATAGGTAGATATATTACTATATATGAATGTAGGCTAAAATACTAATAATTACAGCAAAACGTATAACTACAAAATATATGTCAAAGATGAAGCGTTTATGTTTATTATTTATTGTGCTATATTTAGAATTTTATAGTTTTAAAAGGAATTTCATTTTCTTCATCTCATTTATGTTTTCCTGCACCAGAAAAAATTCCCTTGAAATAC
The DNA here is from genome assembly GCA_964019155.1 of Osedax fenrisi. Lineage (NCBI taxonomy): Eukaryota > Metazoa > Annelida > Polychaeta > Sabellida > Siboglinidae > Osedax > Osedax fenrisi. Next base: position 40,472,879 of record OZ025240.1, on the reverse strand, counting down.
TTTGTTTTACAATACAATTGTGTTTAATCATGCTCTCTATCGTGTTGTCTATTATTTCGTTTATGTATCCTAAACATTTTAGGTTAATCTGAAATTTTATTGAATGATGGCTAAAATATTATTAATGACTTTTTAATTAAATAACTAGCCAAGCTAATACCGCAGGTCTTAGATTCCAATTTCCAAGATCCGGCATTTTATAATGAATAAATAATTGATTATTTTAATTCTATTTCTATGTACAGACTTAAGAAAATTATTTGCAGATATAATTCTTTCCAAATCGGCAATGTGTGGTTTAGCGCACATAGTGCTAATATATGTACAACACAATGTAGTCATTTCTTCCATACTAGAAAATAATAAATTTATATTAGGTATATTTTATGTCTATTTCATACATCCCTTGATAGCTTTATAACAAGTTCACGAAGATTTTATTTTCTGAATATATTAATTTCTGAATGCAATAATAAATAATTATATTGTAAGTTCAAATCAGCACTTATCAAAGTATGTACTTGCTTTATGTTTACTTCTTCTTTTAATTTAATAAAATATTCAAGTTTTGAAAATTTATTTGTATCTGTTGTAAATCGCTCCTAAAGATTATTTACTAAAGTTCTTATAAGTTCAACTTTTTCAGATACATATACATTATGTCTTACTTCACGTTTATTCTTTCTCTTCAACTCAATACCTTTCAAGTATTGATACCCATTGGTTTTTTCAATTGATTTGATTAACTTAGTAACCCATCCACAAATTAAATCGTTGTTAATAATGTATTCAGCATAATCTATTAAAGTTACAAAATATTATGAAACATTATTTATTTTACTCTGAATAGTAAGAGCTATAGGACCTATACATTGTATTCTGCAATATTAAATATATAAATATGATAAACCTCAATATTATTAAATTGTTGATGAATATCACATATCGTAGTCGAATCGGATTGCATTTTTTTTTGATATTGAAAGAATATAATTATTACATCGGCCATAAAGCATACTAGATGAAGATTATTTCCATTGCAAAGGTACTTTGAAAATCCACGGGCTTTATTGCATGTCATTTAATTAAAATATATTATTAATGCATTCTATGATTTTAATAAGCTTTCAACTAGTTGATGAGTGAATTCACTCCATCGTACTTCATATATTTTTGGAAATGAGCAAACAATAAGATTATTGTACTCTGCAATATTTTTTAGCTCTTTGCATCTGAATCCAGATTTAGAGAAATATGATGAAATACCACTTAATGTCATAGGATATTTTTAATTTCTGGTATTTCATTGCTTGCTGCCTTCCATGCCAGACTTGACTTGTGTGCACAATACCATATTTCATGTAGAGGAGATATATGCTCGCTTAACTTCCCCAATCTATAATCTTGAAATATCTTCAATAAAACAATAATTATTTCATATATTTACAGATGTACCATCTGTCGCTAACAACGAAACCTCTTCTTTATTAAATTTATTACGTTACTTCCGAGAATATTTTCCATTGATTTAATAATTGTGTTAAATATCCCACGAGCTCTACGTACCAAAGGTTCTCATACACCTACAAATATAAGCGATTCGTTTCCAACGTTATCTATTAATTTCGCAAGTGTGTATATCTTATCAACACATATCCTATCTACACTACTATCTGACCCAAGAGATATTGCAGTATCATTTTTTATTATTTTGTTGTAATGTTTCCATATATATATACAGTATGTAGGTAATATATAATATTATATATATATAATATATATATATATAATAATATATAATTCTATTTTAATGGATAATAATTCTTTATGAGTCAGATATTATAAATCGGTATTCATAATAATATTACAATCAGAATTACATTTAAATTGTGATGCCATCATATTCACAACTGCTCTAGCAGGGAAAGAATATGCAGGTACAACTAAGTTATTTGCATCATAATACACCATGATAAATAACGATCCTATCTTATAAGATAAATCACTATTTGCCTTTGATATATAGTTTGCTAGTGGTGTATTATCTGATTGTTTTACCCCTTCACTATTTTTTTGATAAGCTATAATAAATTTGTTATGATATTCAGAACTTAGATGCTTCATAATGGTCTCTTTTATATATATTACACCACAATATGTTGTTTTGGTGATCTTCTTGTGCTTAGTAATATAACAATATCGAGAAATTTCTCAGATGGTATGCATCTTACTATATGTAATATATATCTAGCTATATGCCTTCAAAAATTAATTATAATAATACAAATATTGTTGCTCAAAATTAAAAAATTGACTGAACAAAATTGAAAAATTGACTGCACAAATAAATTATTGACTTCCCATTTTTGTGTTGACTGCACATTAGCGCGACCCCTGGTACCTATAGTTATATATATATAATTTGTTATTAGTGTATATTTACATATATTTACATATACATAATGTTTATATATTTATAATATTAATATCCTATATATATAAATTAACCTAACCTTAGATAGGTTTATATACTCTCTTTAATATATGAATTTCCTGTAGTTTCATATCTGAATATAAAATTTTAAATATATTATTAATAAATACATTAAGTATACACCTATAGACCTTTCAGGTATTTTCCTTTTTCTCTTCATTGCAAGTGGTTCGATGTCCAGGCATTGTATTTTTACTTTTATGCTATTAAGTTTATCACCCAAATCATCTCTCTGACTTTTCAATTCCGCTAAACAAATTTCTGTAATCTTATAAGTATTTTCAAGAGTCGTATTTACATTCATATAACATTTATCAACTCTTTCTATTATGCTGAATATGTCAAATTCGTCTAAATATTTGATTATATCGTTATAGTTATTTAGAACTTTGAAAATATCATATTTTCTTATAATCCATCTTGTTGAACAAAGTTGTCTCATTTAAATTTTGAGAGTGTATGTGTCTGAATTTAATTTTACCGCTGAAAATAAGTCCAATTTCATGTATTAATGTTAATTCATCTTTAATAGCCACTGATGTTCCAACAGCCTGAGCTAGCAGATGTCCACGATGGGCCCCACAAGGTGTATAATATGTTAAAGGCTGTTGTTTTTGTAATAATGTTTTAACATAATGAAAAACATAATAATGTTTTAAATAATGATTTAACACCTTTATATTTTACGGACATATTAGATGCCTCCTCATATGACTGTCTACGTAAGTTTTCTATGGGTAGATTCATTCAAAAGTAGAAATAAATATGACGAAACTATCAAACAATAACCCATGGATTGATCATAAGTATATGCATATACTTATGATCAACCACTTACCGACTGCACCCAACTATCCAAATTTAGATACCCTACCGATGACGATATTTCTACTCTTATCAAGCAAACTAATTCGTCTTCAATACTCGATCACGTCTCCAAAACTGTACTTAAAACAATTAATCATTTCATTACTCCAATAATACGACAATTACTTACGGACTGTATAAAAACGAATACAAAACCACCATATTTTAAACAAGCTTCCATAACTCCTATAATAAAGAAGAGTAATATGGATATTAATATGCTAAAAAATTACAGGCCTATTTCTCAATTACCTACATTAGCTAAAATATTCGAACGAATTATTAGTAAACAATTAATTAACCACCTAAATAGCAACAGTCTTTTTGATAAATATCAATATGCAGATTCCAGATATCCATGGATATAGGAAATTTTATAATACTGAAACAGCTCTACTCTACGTTACTGACAACCTCCTACATAACATTTATAATAACACTCATACACAAGTAATTCTTCTCGTCTTATCTTCCGCCTTCGATACAATTGACCACAATATACTTTTAAACCGACAAAAGCTACTAAACATTAACAACGATGCATTAAATCTACTGAAAGACTACATTACCAACCGAACATGACTGTTTATATATATATAATACATTATATATTATATATATACATCATTCCTGCATAAATATACAATGATATATATTTCACAATTACATCACCTATTCATACTCATATATCAAGCATAGATAAATACATAATACATTAGTATTTAATTTAACTTATATTAGCTAATATGAACAATTGTACCTATTGTGATAATCCATGTAGCACTGAGAATAGTAATTCTTGTACCAATTGCAATTATTGTAGTCATCATAAATGCCGTTTAAATGCCGATATACTCCCTTCCGCGTGGACTAATAATAATACTCATCCTCAATATGCTTGTGCGATTTTTAATTCTAAAAATTACTTAAACAAACTTGTATCTATATTAAAAATAAATCTAACTTTATAACTATTTTAAATTGAGATAATTCTTACATTATAATAGTGGATAATAATATAAATATCACATGTGATTCTGTACAGAATTAAAAAAATCAGAAAATCTTTAAATTTCTTTACTTGCAAAATGTTAGTGAGTATAGTTTAGTATTAGGAGTTTTCGATTATTGTAATGTGCTGCTTATAGGTCTACCAGCTATCAAATTGGCTGAACTTACCTACCTTCAACGATATGCTGTACGTATAATTCACAAGCTACCTCATCGAGAAGAAAATAACCATATCAGCATCACACAATTAATGAAGGAATTACACTGGCTACCCATAAAAGAAAGAATCATCTATAAAATATGTCTTATGACTCATAATGCACTCCACTTTGAAACGCCGTCATATTTATATGAATTGATAGAGATAATCGACCAGACAAGAAGTCTCAGGCCGTGTCATGTTAATCGTATACGACCTATAGGTCTTCGATCTATAGATCGACAATACATTCTACTGCTGCCCGTTCACGCGCCTTCTCGTCACAAGCACCGATAGCCTGGAACTCACTACCTGCAACACTCCGTGCTGAAAGAAACTCAGAAAAGTTCAAAAAGAATTTAAAAACATATTTATTTACACTATAACTTTCTTATTATTTTATTATACATTATTGTTAACTTAATTGTTTAAACGATGTCTAAATAACATTTATTCTTCTTCTATATACACATATACACACTTATATTTAGTAATCATTCCAATAATACAATAAAAATAGTTCATAATATTTTATAAAGATAATCATATAAATAGTTAATAAGAAATATTTGTATTATTTTATTAACAATTTTCGATTATATTATTTTGTACAATACCGTTTAAATAGAATTTATTTCAAGTACGAATCCCGTTCTATGGATTACACTATTTACTTCTTACAGATGAGAACAGCAAAAGCCCTGGCCTCAGTTGATAATATCATACTTATTATCTCTACCAGATCAGCTTGGGTTGTACATGTTTCGAGTGATTGATTGTAGTAACTCAAAGCCGCCATTGTATCACCCCTACAATAGGTGTAATACTATACAATTTACATTAGTTAATGGTAATGTAAAGTATATAATATATTAAGGTTTATTAATTATCAAATTATATTTAAAGAATTGTATTTATATTAATTATTATAACTTTTTAAAAGAAATGACACCAAGCACTTTCAAAGCCATTTTTGAGTCTTTTTCCAATTTAATTGCTTCCTTCAACATGTTGGTCGCACCGATCTCGTCTTTCTTCCACTGAAGTATGAGAAGTCTATAAATTGGAAATCATGTTTATATTTATAAATGAACAAATATTTCTTAATAAATATTCAATTTATTATTTTTTATAGTTCACATGATTATAAAAAATGCCAGTGAATATAAAAATTGTAAAATACAAAATATAAAAATAATTTTTTACATTTTTACATTATATACATTTATAAATTTATGAAGTTATATAATTATTAGTAATATATGAATATATATATAAGTCATAAGTCCATATATTATTTTTTACATCTAATTATTAATTATTAAAGTATACCCAAATAATTATATTTATATTAATTGTTATAACTTTTTAAAATAAATTACACCAACCAATTTCAAAGCCATTTTTGAGTATATATATATGTAGTGTAGATTATTATCAGTAATATACATTATATAACTAATATATAATTATTAGTATAAACTATATTATAGTATAGGTCTATATCCTATTACCAGGTCATTTTACATATAACCTAAGTACTTATACACTAATATATATATATTATTTATTATTATACCTATAGTATATGTATGCATATACTACATTATGTACTGCACATATATCATTAGATATGTTATAGACTATATGTCTATAATCTATTAACTATAGTTATATTTATAGAATTGTTTACTAATATATCGAATATTCTGAAATATCGATTTAATTTCTACACACACACATATATATATACCCTATAGGGTGATCTATATTGTGAACATTAGAAGATTATATAATATACTATTTCCAGCGTATTTATAGTATGTTAATCAAGCTATAAGATATAGAATAGTTTATAATCTACTATATTATAGACGACTATATTTTATTATATATATATATATTATATATATATATCTAAATATTATATATAATATCATCAGATTGGAAAAAAGCCTGGGTGAAAGAAAAATTATTGCTTGTCGAGTCTTTCACCCACTAGATTATAAGGAGAAAAATATATAATTATGTTAACAAACTAAGATAATATAAAGTGATAAGATAACATTAGAAACTATAAGATAATACAAATTATAATATAAATAATGACATGAACATAATTAACAAAAATTAAACATAAATCAAAATTTAAATTAAAAAAAAATCATTATTTTGTTGTTGTAAAGTATCGATTTCACATATTATTATATATTTGTGACAACTAACAATCTTACAACTATGAAGGTGTGGGTTCCTCAAGTCATATGCATTAAGGATCAGACTTAAGCCAAGAGTAAGAACACTGGCAACATTTACCGCCAATAAATGCACCTTTACTCCCAACTACATACCACTATCGCTAGTATGCCAATCTATAGAGTGTATATGTAATGACATAACACATTCACAAATAGTCCAAACTTGTATTAATACATTTTGTATTTATTTGATTTTTCTTAAATAATTAAATTAAATAAATTTATAAAAAAAACATTATCACAATATAATAGTAAAAAAAATAAAAAAAATATATCCATATATATATATATATATCCTAATTAATGTATATTAAGTGAAATATATTCCTCATTTAAGATTATGAAATATTATTTTTACGAAATAAATATATATATATATATATACAAATACTGAAAATAATAATACAATTGAATACTGGTTGCGCATAGAGAACCACACCGCTGTAGTACGCCATTGTAAAGCACTAACGCTGACTGACAGATAATGTCCACATTATTACTATTCAATGCTATTGCCGCGACAAACTCTTCAGATGCTTGTTGATACTTTTCGTTCAGCACCAAAGTCTGTAGTATCATTGAGTTAATTACGAATAAGGACATGTAACATACGTATTAGTGTTAATGGAACATTCTGATGGCAGTGTTATATGACATTATAAGAATAGCATTATTATTTATAATCGAGATGTCATAATATTTAAATATTATTAATATTGAATATTTGAAATATAATTTAAAATCAATGTTATTATATATCGCAGAATACGAAACAAATGTATTGTAGGGGAGAGTACTCGAATACCGACACCCTAATAATAAATCACCATAATTTTATTATTTCTCAATTAAATATTACCAACTTTTATTTTTAAGTATTAAGTATAAATATAATAGCTATTTTAAAATTTAATTTTGTTTGTTTATCTCTCATATTACAGGCCATGCCTCGAATACAGACACCTTGGCACATAATATCGACACCCTAAATATACCCAGTAAACCAAACTGTTAATATAATATGCTGAACATGTGTAATATTTATCAGTTCAACAGTTCTTAGTTTTGAATTGTCATATATTTAAAATGGTGTATAAATTTATAAATATTAATATATATATATATATGTTATCACATTATGCTCTCCTTGTATATTTAATTACTATAATATAAAAAAATTATATTTTTTTTATCAAAATCTGTTAATCTCATAAAATGTACACATCTGTTGAACTCTATACAAATGTAATATGTTGAATATGTTCAATTTACAAATCTGTTTAACTCTATATAAATGTAATATGTTGAACATGTTAACATTTTTGTAAAATAATTAAATTATATATAATTACATATATGTAAATATTACATAACCATATGGTATATGTACTATATGGCATATTACATATGTAATTGAATGTATATGATTAACTATTAGGAACATGGTGTAAATATAAGGAATCTAATGTTGTCAACATTTTAAATATAGTGTATAATATTTATATTAATTATTATATTATCTATATATAGATATTAATTATAATTAATTAATTTATAATATTATATTATAAATTCTAAATATTAAAATAAATAATTATATATAATATATATACATATTTATTATTATATTAATGTAATATATTTTATTAGAAATAAATGTTTCAGTTAATCCATTGATGCATATAAATTACGATTTTTTAATTAATTATTGGATAAATATATTTTGCCCAAAGAAAATTATACAAATGTATAACTGGTTAGTTTATATTATGTTAACATTAATTTACTATAAATACATATGTATTATAAGATAAATATAAGTTAATATTCATATTCATATTTATTAAAGTTTAAATGTTAATCCTATTTTATATATTAATTATATATTAATTAATATTGATATTAATAATTATATATATCACAGAGGCTACCTTAATAATTCATGAACATGCATCAATAAAAGATATAGACAAATGTATCGACTCCCAACTTACAAATTGTAAACGAAAAAAGAAGGAGGTGCAAGACAATTATAATTAATAAAATTGTAATTTAATTAAATGATTTAATTTAATATATTTGCTAGGACATCTGCTCAACTCAATACATTTTACATATGCTCAACATAATCAAAATGCAACATGTTAAACTCAATACAATTTACATATGCTCAATATAATCAAAATGCAACATGTTCAACCACACCAAAAACCAAATGAATATGTTCAACATGTTAACAATTACATATGTTCAGTATATTATATTAACAGTTTGGTTTACTGGGTATCGATACCTACCATATATTATTTAATATCCACTATCCAATCAGAATTAAATGCCCGTTACTTTTAGTTAACACACGCAATTCATACATTTTTATCCTAAAATGTTATCATTACGCACGCACTTTATAAACAAATAACGCATAGCGGTTAAAGGGTGTCGATATTACGTGCAGTTAGGGTGTCGGTATTATGAACATGTATGTTGCTTAGGTAAACGTCATTAACTTGGTAACAAATTATCAAAAATACAAAATCTTTTCGGCACATTGTAAAATATAATTAGATATTTAAAAAATATATATTTTCAAATGATTGAGAATCGATATTGTACTTCAAAAATTTCATAAATTTAAAGTTGTAACGAAAAAATCAGTTTTTTGTTTATAATTAACAAAATATAAATATTAACTAAAAAATTATACTTATATAAATTAGAATTATATTGATTAACATTTCATACATTAATTTTTTTTTTTTTGGAATTATATTTTAGGAGATCTCTAGGGTGTTGATATTACGTGCATGTCGATATTAGACACTCTCCCATATCATTACTATATACATAGTAAAGGACAACCCTCTTATAATACGATAACCCTCCCCGTATACGTTACTATACATTGCTTACCCTGGCATAGAGGGCATGCAGTTTAGGACTGTAGGGGTATTTGCCTACTAGTTTCTCAAAACAATGGTCCACATTCTTCATGAAGGCCACATCGTTTCCTTTATAGGCAGCTTTTGATACTATATTATAATGTATAGTATAATGTATAGTATATGCAAAGTTGATATATAGTTATAGTGATTGATTGAATGAGATAATATATATATATATATATATATATATATATAATTATAAAACAAACTATATAAAAAGAGCTGAGATTTAGGATAAATAAATGTAGGTGACAAATCGCACGCCTTCTTGAAGTCATCGATAGCTTTATCATCGCGATCCATTATCAACTGTAACTGTTTGTGTGAATAATTCAAATTAATTCAAGTTTATTTATTGTATAAGTTGTACAATATATCGTAAATAATAATATATATATATATATATTATTGTTCATCGCACCGTGTTTAATGCACAGGAAGCCGCGCCCGCACCACTCACTCCGGTGCGATTGGTAAATTGAAGTTATACATACACAACTCTAGTTGATTATAATCACACAGACGATTTTATAATAGTGTTTATTATTAATAATTATATATGATGCATTATTTACATGTCTATGATATAAACAAATATATATATATATATATATATATATATATATATTACAAATATTATGATATACACATAGATAAACCTGTGCCCGATGTACATATGCATCCGCATTATCAGGACAGATGAACATCGATGTTTGTATGTCATCAGCAGCTTTACAATGGTCACCTTCCATCAGATGCATTGAAGACCGTTTAAGCAATGCGTTACCGGCGTACTGTATATATGTAGCGTATATATACATATATATATATATATATATATATATATATATATATATATATATGTGTGTGTGTACGTGTAACTATTTAGAATATACTTGTTATTATCTTATTATTTATAATGTTATCATATCGCTTTATTTTATTTTCAGTATGTTAATATCATTATCTATATTTCTCCTTATAATTTATTGGGTTAAAGACTCGACAATTGCTAAAGCCATGCTTTTTCTTTCATCTAGGCTATTGCTAATCTGATATTATTATATATATATATATATATATATATATATATATATACACATATATATATATTCATATATATATATATATATATATATATATATATATATATATATGCATATAGGTATATATATATATATCATCATTAGTGCACATTATTAATTATTGTAACAACAATGAAAAATGTAATCACAATACCAATAATTATTATTTAAATCCCTATTGTTATAAAGGTAATACAATATTACATATTAGTAACTATAGTTATAAGGAATAATACCTTAGGTATAATTTAGTGTAGGATATATCCTATACATATATTATACTATAGTATAGGTATACCTATAGGTATATATATATATATATATATACCTATATATATACGTATTTATAAGAAAATCAGTTTAATTTAAATTTATATTTATATAGTAATATTATTATTGTTAATTCATACTTTATTTATTATCTCTAATAATATGTTTTCACATATATGTGATGATAATACTAGTTTATTTTACGAAAGATATTTCTTATTTTCTGAAGAGAGAATATGTTTTGTAACGGTTGTTGCTAGTGTAAAACAATGTATTATTTCATTAACACATGTATGTAATATAACTAATTGTTTCAACAGAGAATAGGTATTACTATTTAAGTCATGCAAGTACATTATTACAACAGATATATCGGAATAATATATATATATATATATATATATATATATATATATATATACATATTAAAATATATAATATTTATGACCATAATAATTTATTTTATGAACAATTTAATTATTATATTAATATAAACAATTATTAAGGAATTTACACTAACCCTTGGGTCAATATTATCACCATCGATGAGTTTTTCAAAAACCGAATGGCATTGCACGAAATCACCCATCAGCAAAAGGAAAGTGACACGTACTAGATACAGGTATTGTTGTTTCAGTGTCAACTCTTCGCTTGCATCGCAGGTTGACATTTCCCACTCGACCAGGCCAAGTATCACGTCATAATTATCGGTAACAATAGCTTCATTAATATCTTCACTTTGAATGCTAAATCATAGATGTATTGGTATAGATTAGTATGTATATATTTGAATATTTAATTAAAATTATATATTTTAAATTTGTTACAACATATTAAATATATATTTATATATATATATATATATATATATATATATATATATATATATAGGTTTATATACCTATATATCAATTGAAATTGTTGTTGAATATTTAATATTACATTATATTATATCATTATAATTTTTATTTAATAATATTATATGAACAGGAAGACATTACTATGATATTTGCTTATTAATAATATTATGTAATTTAATGATATTAATGCATTTTTTAAATGTTAATTTTCTTGTTTTACATGATTAATATTCCCAGTAAACAAAAATTTGAAATTTGTTCGAAATAGTTTGTAAAAAATTAACGAAGAAAACGCAAACTTTGTAATATTTTTGAAAATAAAACACGAAGTTTGAAAATTCTATATTGAAATAAATTAATTAATATATTAAGATTATTAATAGATTTAATTAAATTTTAAGAAAAATTTTCATAAACATTTAGTCTAAATGTTGTTAAATATTTAATGTCTATTATTTATTTATGATTGACGAGATAGATAAAATGTTTCTATTTTTGAATTCATTTTTATTTATATTGATATACATATTTTATATTTAACATCATTATTAGGGGAAAGTAACCTAATACGGACACTTTAAGAATAAATGGTCTTAACATTGTATGACTCATTATTTGTATTCAAAAATTACAATATATTAATATTATATGATTATATATAATCTATAGATATTATTGTGATTTTAAAATTTTATTTAATCTTTTAATTACATATATAACGGGGGTGTCCATATTCGGTACCCATATCCGAATACGGACACCCTGTGTTATAATACGGACACCCTATATACCACTAGATAAACTGTATATTATTGATGAATCAATAAAACAAATTATAATTACATTATTTATAATTAATTTTATTAAAAATTTATTCAAATTTAATTAGTTAATAATTTATTTATTTTTATTATTTTTTAATTAATAATACAATTTAAGTATATAAATAATAAACATTTTAGATTTATCTTTATTGGTGGTATTAAGGTATTTAGCGCTGATTGGTTATATGATGTCCATATTAAGACATATGACATATGTTAGATATCTAACGTGTTCTTATTAGGAACTTATATGACATATAGATGTATGCTTATAACTTAATGAATATTTTATAATAAATATAGACATTATATATATATAATTTTAGAATGCTTTATTTTTAATAATATAATGTTATATTTTATATCGATAAATGTGTATATTCTTGAGAAGATTTTAAGTTGACATTTGTTTTCATCAATTTAAAAACTTAATACAAAAATCTGTTTATTGGATATATCAGATATATTTTAAATAATAAAAAAATAAAAAATATGTTTATAGACTATTTATATAATTATGAATATTTTATTAATAAATTAAACATTTTTTGTAGGATTTATGGTTTCTGAGAAACCGAGAGTGTCCGTATTCGAGCACTTTCCGTATTCGGTTACTTTACCCTAATGGTTATTCAATCAACAATAATGGAGGATAGGTTAGCAAATACCCAATTAATAAACTACTGTTTATTCAGTTAAACTAATTTTTGATTCATTTATTTAAGTAAAAAATATTTATCCTGTTAATATATTTATTCTAGTTATATATATATACCCAGTCAAATTTTGTGTAAGAAAATTCGTGTATTACACTGACTAAATGTCCGTGTATTACACAGCCATATGGCTACGATTAACACATGTGTTTCTAGTGTAATACACGGACATTTTTGTTACAATAATAAACGTTTTTGTATACACGTTCTTTATACTCAATATTCTGAAGAACATTTTATATTATTGATACGCTCATAATTCTATATGTATTATAGAATTACATAAGTTTAATAATAATAATATTTGGAATATTAAATACAATGTTCCAATATTCAATAATGAGTAATCATTATAGTATTATTTCAAATTTATTATCTTAATTATCAATATAATTATGATTATAATAGTTGTTTAAGTTGACAATTAAATGAAATTATGATGATTTTAAAAAACCATAGATATATCTATAGTCTATATCTAAGTATACTTAAATAATTTATGATTTTAAAATAGTAACTTTATTTATTAAATATATAATATTAACTTAAATATAAATTAAAATAATAATTGATAATTAATTGACACTATATTGTAAATACTATAGTACTAAATTAAATCAACATATCAAAATAAAGAAAAGATAAAATAGTATATTTTTCTATATTAAAATAAATAATGTATTTGTAAATGAATATTATAATATTGATATATACGAATATACAGTAAATTTTGATAAAATAAATGTTCGTAATATAGTAATAGATAATAATATGTAATAATGTGAAACCTCGTATCTCCATCAGCCCCTTTAGGATCATTGGGAATTATCGGATCATTGGTATAAGAATCAAGATAATTACTAATGAATTCGGCGGATAGCAGCGTTCGTTTCCTTGTCTATGTTTCAGTATTGATATATTTAGGTATGTTGTATATCATATAGATAGATAGATAAGTAGTGTATTGTTTAGCAACACGAATACAATTATAATAATAGTAGTGAGTTTAAAATAAAGCGAAACAAACCGACACGAAACAAGAAATAATAATAAATATATTATAAAATTGATAAAAAATATGTACTAAACATATCCCAAAATGAATATGAATATAGTGAAAGCGTTAAATACAACAAACTGAATGTGTGAAACAAAAACTAGGGCGGAAGTCTTGGGGTGATCAGACCCTGAATAGAGTGGTATGACATATCCTGCCCTTTAGAATTAGGCTGCACACAATCCAGATGTATAAAAAACTCTAGCAAAATATCATAATCAAATTAAATATATGTAGTGTTAACAACAAATAAATAAATAGATATAACCAATATATAATATCATATCATATAACCAATATATTGCCATTATCGGATATCGCAGTATATAGAAGTAATACTAATTATAGAATATTTACTGAATTTCGACTTATTTTTTTACTAATGATGTTTTAATATAATATACAAAATATTACTTCCTATTTATATATGTAAATATATATAAACAACACATATCATATACACAGGCATTATATATTAACTTTGAATATCTCCTTAGCCTTCTCCACACTAGCTAGCTTCAATATACGGTTAGATTTATTTATTGTGGCTGAGATTTTGTAATTCTCAAGCATACACTGGGTTGTCAGGTCTATTAATGGGGATATGATGAGAAAGGAAAGAGTGGATTGTCAGGTATACCTATATATATATATTAGTGGTAAGATTTTAAGGTAGGAGGTAGTGGGTTGTCAGGTATATTAGTTGGGAGATTATGAGGTAGGAGATAGTAGGGTTTCCTATTAGTGGGTTTTCCTATATATTATAATACCACTATAGTGGTGAGATGGTGAGGTATGGTTTGTGAGTTGTCAGGTCACTAATTTAGGAAATAATCAGGTAGAAAGCAATATTTAATGTGACAATGAGAATATGTGTGGTATTCCACTGACATATAAATAGCAGTAATATATAATGTAAACTAAAATGAATGATATAGAATATAATAATTAATTGAATATTTGTTGATATATGTTATTTAATTTATTAAATATCAAAATTGAAAGAAAATCTAAATCTTATGTAAAAATTAATAATAATTATTCAAATGTAGAATTATTAAAATATATTATATTATTTA
>OZ025240.1:40274714-40452214 GCA_964019155.1 Osedax fenrisi | reverse complement strand
AGTTAGACTTAAGAAATAACTTAAGGTACAGTTACTTAAGTTTTATAATTATAAAAATATAAAGTTTTACTTAAGTTTTGAACCAGATTTTTGACTTAAGTCAATGTTACCAACTATGAAGCAAGTATTTTATTTGTATTTTACTATATCATGGTCACTGGCTAAATCAGCTTCGCATATTGAATACTCCCTATATATAGGTCCATATATACCTACTTATACTTGATTTATTTATATTATACTTAAAACGTCAATGAATAATTTCAATTTAATAAAAATAACGTCAATTTGATTTCGGATAAATGTGTTAGCAGAGTGACATGTAGGCATTGGTCCTAGCTCTTGTTTAGTTGTTTGCGGGTGTAATATTGCATAGATAGAAGTTATGTTTTGTGATAAATTATAGCAGTATGATTGCTATGAGGATGTGTACGTCTAAAGGGGTATCCCACTACAAGATTTTCCGGTAAATTTCCGGAAATATTATAACTAAAACCATTTTCTATCAAGTTGTAATGGGATACTCCCTATAAAGTTATTATATTGCAGGCAAGTTACCGGAAAGAAAGGGGGTTTCCCACTAGAATTGTAATTAACTTGATAGAAAATAGTTTTAAAGTTAAAATATTGCCGGCAACTTGCCGCGGCATACACCTTTAATTCAAATATACCTACAGAATATGGCCAGTCTGAATTAGAGTTGCCTACTCTTGCATTACAGTACATTGTTACATACCTAGTTACATTTAACCATAAAGAAATATGTTTCTAAAACTTTCGTCATAATCTCTTCGTTTATTTCATTATTTTATGTTTTTATTGTCATACTCATTTAGGGATACCTACATTTGTATTGTAGTCATATTCGCCGGATGATCTACGTTTCAAATATACATTATCATACTGGAGATAGATATATATATATATATAACTAATATTACTATATAGAGTTAATAATATAAGAGGTAATTGAATTCCTAATTTTGAATGTTATTAATTGGAGGTAGTATTTCTTTTGCATTTTATAAACTATTACGTCCATCCTCAGTTAGTAATTTACCTGCATTTTTTTTACATATAAACCTACCTATACACAACATATATATTATACAAAGCTAGTTTACATAGTGTTTTCATTAATTCATTTTAATTCCTTCATTGAATCCTATGTATATATGTGTATGTTTATATTAAGAAAATATGATATATAAACAGTAATAATAATAATGTAACTAGTTTATTAATTACAATGAGACATGGGAATAATAAGTATACCTATTATACCTGTATACAAAATAATACCATCACGATTAAATACAAATATTATTTAACAGAACTCCGAGTATAGTGTATATTTTCATGTCTACATAGTAAAGTAAATATAGAAACTATTATTACAACATTAAGGATCTACTCTTATACGATAGGGTTTAATGTATTGTTTGTGCTGACTAATAGAAAAAGAGCATAAGTCACGTGGACCTAAGACTAGCGGGCAACAAGAACTACCGTAACATGAACTACAGCCGTGCCATCGAGTGTTACACCGAGGCTATTCGCGTATGTCCCCCGGATATGGTCAAGGAACTATCTAATTGTTACCAGAACAGAGCTGCCACCTATGAACAACTTGTTAATACTACCTTATATCACGTGTACTATCGTATGTTTAAATATTGTAAACACTATGTTTATTGAATTGATAATTGCCTATTTATTAATGTGTATAACTAAACGTATTACACCTAATGGGTACTATGTTATTTATGTGATCCAAACATCTATTATATTATACTAACATCTATATATATTATATATGATTAACACCTTATTGCACAGGGTGATATGGATAAAGTTCTATACGACTGTAATAAAGCTATAGAACACGATAAACTCTATATTAAAGCATACAGGAGAAGAGCCAATGCCTACGAATCTAAGAAAATGTACATAGAAGCTTATAACGGTTTAATATGCTTAATTAATATTAAAATCGTCATTATTAATGTTACTTTTATTGTAATTAATTTAGATATTATTTTAAAATATATAATATTATACATATATAATAATATCAGAGTCTAAAAATAGCCTAGAGGAATGAAAGAGAAGATAAACATACACTACATAATATATAGTACATATATAGGAAATACAAATAATTCAACTTACTTACAACTTAATATTATAAATTATATATATTTCTGTTTCTTAAATTTTAATATGGTTTTAATATATCTGAACTATTGACTTGTATTGGGTATAATAGGTGTACAAGTTAATGATCCACACATATTATGTATAATAAACGTTCGAGTTCAACATCCGGAAGTTTGAACTCAAGTGCACGCGTACTTAATTCTGGCACTCATCCAATAACAGATAGGTCAATGCAGTGCATTCTGGAAGAGTATCAAATACCTTCAACGTTCAAAAAGGCTGACGATGTGCTTATGTTGGCAAGTGTTGAAAAAGCTAAAGACAATGTTAAGGTAATATAGTATATATATATATATATATATATATATATATATATAGATATATATTACTCAGCATGTTTACATAGTTAGCTGTTATAGCCTATAGGCTATATATATATATATATATATAACATATTCCACTCGGATGAGATTTGTAATCATATTTGTATTCAACTTTTGTTTACCTCTGAACTTAACGATTAAATATTCATTGTAGTCATATATGGTTTAAACTAGTATACCTTAATTTAAACTGGTTCTAATACATATATGGTACTGCAAAATGTAGGTTCATAAATAATCATCACATACATGCATACATACATAATATGTATGACATATACACACACGTATTCATGTGTCCATGCGCGTGGTCGCTAACAGGTAAAGGTACCGGCAATGCCATCTAAACAATACATTATTAACTACCTGGAGTCGTTTATTGAAGACCCGATATTACCTAAAGAACACAGTGGGGATCACGTGGACAGCAGGTTTATCTCGCCTGTCACTCGAACTATGTTAACTGTTATGCAATACTAGAGAATTGATATTCTGTATCAACTCTAGTTCGTATCGTATTTTATGTAATTATATAGGATAACTATATCGATAACTTCGTTAACTTATATTTATTAATATTATAATATTTTAGTCATTTAAATTTAAATTTTTTTAATAATATGAACTAATAATTATTACTATATTATAAATTGACAAATTATTAACATCGTATCAATTTAATTGAATACCTAAAGTTAAATTGAAAGTAAAATTGTGTAAAATTGTTAATAAGTGTTCACCTATTACGTATACAACAATATAGTATACATATACTACAATGTGTATACTATTATATAGTATACAAAGTAAACGTATCAACACGGCTCTGCTTGGAAAAGAGTTCGATAGTATACTTGATCTGGTAGACGAGGAGCTATTGATACATGGTACGGACGACCCTTTGACATTGAAACAGCAATACCTGTATCTGGTACGGGGAACCTTTCTTATGCTGATGGGTGATATCCCGAAATGCCGTGCTGCTCTGGGAAAACTCATTGCCGGTACCGATATTAACACCAGGGTTAGTGTATTAACACCAGGGTTAGTGTATTTTTCTCCGATGTTAGTGTACTATTCTCCGAGGTTAATGTATTATTCTCCGAGGTTAGTGTAAAATTCTCCGAGGTTATTGTATTTTCCTTCGGAGCCAGTCACATCTATAATGGAAAACATAGATATCTAACGGGCGAAATCGGTAACGTCTTTGGTGGTGAATAACAAATTATACAGATAATTATCATTATAATAGTAAGTAGGAATAACCTATAGGTTATATCTGTTTAATTTATATAATATATTTAATATATCTAATAATTTTATAACTGTATAAATCAACTATAATACAATTCATAGATTATATATGTATTAATTTACTATTTAATTAATTAAAAATAAATGTTTACTATCAGTATATATTATCATTACATTTAATATAATACAACGAATAATATATAAGTAAACAATAGGTATTTACATATTATAATCATTATAAATAATATTCTATATTATTATAACATGTCATTCTATTTATTATATAGGTTTTTTAGTATAAAGTATATTGAGTAAAATTACATATAATCAAATATAATATTGATTATATATATTAATTAAAAGTATATATATATAATATAATAACAACAACCGGTACGATAACGTCTTTGATACTACATTAACAACGTGCAGTGCTAACCGATATTACGTGACCTACAGTACACAGCCAACGCGCTGATCAAACGATCTTCGCTGCATCTCCTCGAAGACAATGTCAAAATGGCATTCGCTGACCTCACCGTATCTATTATAATGTTACCTAATAATGTAGACGCGTATTACCATCGTGCTCAGGTTTACGTCACCTATTACCATATATGTAAATACACTATTGTATAGACAGTATACTATATATAGGTAAATAATCTAACTTAGTTATACAGTGTATAATACCAAGACCTCCTATAACCTCGGAGGTTATAGGAGGTCTTGATAATACATACACACGTATACGACTGCTCGACGAGCAGTGCTCGTGTATGTTTGATATGACCATATATGGTAGGGTATTATATATTCTACTTTATAAATATATTTATAGTATATATGGTACCTATTATATATATTGTAAAATCAAACATATATGAGTATTCACACACACACACACACACACACACACACACACACACACACACATACACACACACACACACACACACACATATATATATATATATATATATAACGAAATAAATATAATATGCATTCTAATAAACAACTAAAAATTATAGTTACATACGATTGTAAGCAATATAAAAGAATCTATACTAGACTACCAGGACGTCCTTATGATATCACCCAAGTATGCAGTTGCTCAGGCGAAACTATGCTTCTCAAGTTTGTTCTAAACTATCTCTTTATCCCTACCTCTTACTCTCCATAGTTCTCTCTAATTACTAGATTAGAGAATTAGGTGTCCCATATTTTTTCATTAATTATCCCATAAGATAATAACCGTCAATACTCATCTTAATTCCAAATTGAATGTTAATTAATATAGCGTAATTAATTGCATTAACTTTATTCTCCCCTATATTTACTACCGTGTTAATGTTCCTACTACATATGTTTACTACTGTGATATTATCTAACTAACTTTCAATGCTCATAAACATATGTATATATATTTATATATATATTAGTAGTGGCAAATTCTTCAAAATCACTTTCTCGATGTATTATTAATGTAATAAATACAATCCTGCCTCTCCACTGCTCAAATATCTTCTGATTCCCAACTACTATATGATACATTAAAAATAATTTATTTTATCATAAGTTAACAAGTCATAAATAATCAGACTTTCTCATACAATAAATAATTCCTAACGTTCCCTTACCTATGGTCCCAAGTTTATTCTATACATTCATTTAATAAATTCTCAAAAATAAATAAAATTAATATTGTATTCCAGCTATTATTATAATCTTTAAAATATATATTTATATAAATTAAAATAGATAGTTACGTTCGTACTAGTAGTTATATCGTAATGATAACGTTACATAGAATCAAGCTTGGCGTTATCGGTTGACGATGACGATCTGATGGAAGAAGCTAACAAGGGGTTCTGGAGGGTTGTTAAGACATCTCCATCCGTAGCATTGATTCATTCTGTATATGCACAGGTAAATATAATAGAGTTTTACGTGTTAACGTTAATAAGTATAACGTATCAAAATAGTATAGTAATTTTAATTAAATATTAAATATTAGTTTAATATTAATTGTAACAATATATACATTTTATTAAATATACATACATGCGTTAACCAATATTATAATATATATTATATATAATAATTATATAATTAATTAGTTAGTGGTGATGGTATCACCGTGGTACTAAATGATATTATAAATATATAATAATGATAATTCGTGTATAGTACAATTATATAGAATGTATATATATAATTCATATAATTTAGAATCACTCATTAAATATTAATATTTATTTTAATAATATATTATCTATATATAACCATTCAGTATATATATATATTTATAATATATATATTATAAATATATATATATACTGAATGGTTATACTTGAGGTATTTGTATTACAGTGTTCTCTATTGATCATATTATAGATTAATATATGCTTTATTTGTACACAAATATGATAATGTTATATATTATATATAATTTGTAATATATATATAGATAGTTTATTTATATACAAACAATGACATTATCATTTTTAATTTAACAACAATAATGATAATACATAAGTGATAACATTATTTGAGAGTATAACATTATAGAAAACGTGAACTAATAAATGTAAAATTAAAACATAAGAATATTAAAAATAGCTACAATACCTAAATCGCTTGCGTTTTCTATAGTGCTAAGGGTGACTAAGGGTGACTCAAGTCTTAACTTCCGTGTTAGACTATTACATAGCTCTGCCGAAGCACGTATACGTATACTATATATAGTAAAGTTAGAAACCTATATGTATAATATCTAGCCAGACTGAAATTGTGAAGTTATTCTATTGAAGACGATCTTGATTTTATCTAATCGGTTCGGTATACCGTATATGTCAATAATAATTTTTAATTTTTGTGGGATTCAAGTTATACACTTTTATATAAATTAATCTTATATATTATCTTCGCGTATTCCAAGCTATAGCTATAACTATAGTCCTTTAAATAATTCTTAAGAAATGAGATATTACGAATCCACACCAACATATATATTAATGTTGCGGTACACTTATCAGTATCTTGATGCGCGTTATATTCACTACAATAACCGCAGTCGCTTGTGAACCAACAAAAGTATCAGTCGGCTAATGAGGAGTTTGAGATTTCCTTGAAGATTAACAGAAACCATATCGATACGATTTGTCAATATGCGTTAGTATAATATATATATATATATATATATAATTTTATATATAATACATATATGTAGATATTATAGTGTACACTTTTTTTGTAATTTTAATAAATATATTTATATATATTAATTCACAATTATCTAATGCTGTATTACATTTTTTAAGATTACATTTATATATTCTATTTAATAAAATAATAATGAAATACAAATAACTATTTTTAAGAATACTAATATTTTATCTTTATTAATTACATGTAATTACATGTAAGTGCACTCAATGTTGTATTTAATTGTGTATCAACATAATAGATTGATTTAGTTCATCTATAATTATAATTGATAATTGATTTATATTATATCGTCACTATTTAGAATGATGATTATCATATGGAAGCGTGACAATATGGAATACACCGAAGCTATTAGACTACTGAAGGAAGCGGTCTGCTTAGATAGTGGATGTAAAATGGCGCTCGAATTACTCGGACGGATTTCCGATAGAATGTTATTATTATTTTACATATAGGTCAGATAACTCAATAGTAGGAACATATACGAAAATAATAATAAATAGATAATTCATATTTTACAAATAATTGTAATATTAATTATATTAATATAATACAAATAATGTTACTAATAAAAACAAGTGTTAGTTTACTATTTATGAATTTACTATTATATATAATGTATTACTATATTTAATATTTTACTACTATACTATTAATTATTATATACTGTATAGATATATTATGATATATATATATATATATATATATATATATATATATATATATATATATATATATATATATATATATATATATATATTAGAAACATGTTCAACATTAAAGCCTACCCTAACTTAACCTATATGTATAATATACCTATAAGTATCACGTGATATATCATTTCTTGTTCTCACCAATACAGCGGAAACCACGCCGAAGCCCTTGTATACTTCAACAAAGCCGTGGATATATGCTTCCGCCAGGAAGACCTCGTAAGAATGTACAGTCTGATATTCTCCTCCGAGGCTAAGATTATGAGCGCTCGTTTAAACGAGTAAACGCCACGTGACGCGGGTATCTTTATTGGTCACGCCCACATCAGCATCATCTCGATGTGCGCACAGATATCAAATATATAATTAAGTAGGTATTTTATGATTTTACCTAATTATATATCTGTGTTTAACAAATATTGTATTTAAATTAGTAATGACAACGTGTACCTACATAAATACAATTTAAGAATATATATATATATTATTTAATTATTTCTAGATGACATTATTCCATAGTATTTAACATTATCCAATCGTAACATATTATTTTGTAATAAAAATAATAAAAATAATAAAAAACTGTAATATTATATATAACTATAGTAGATATTAAATTTAAAAGTGTATATATTCGATTATATTAAGTAAAAATAAAGTATAAATTATATAATATTTTTGTTTATTTTCTTATTAATTAAAGTAATTATATTTGTTCAATAGTATCATTGATACAGAGATATATATATATATATATATATATATATATATATATATATATATGCACTTCCTGGTTCATAATGTTGATACATTTATAATTATAAAATTGTTTAGATCTTCATTTATCAATATAAAGCTAAGTCATAATATACTATAATATTAACATAATAATTATAAATATATATTACATATTATAACTTTATAAATTAATATTATATTAACCTGATTCATCCTTAACTTAGCATTATACCAAAGCCCGGGCTTTGATTATACTACATATTATTCAAATCACTGAACCGTGCCATATATTAGTCATTACATTCTATATTATTTTTCATAGTCATTATATATATATATATTATATATATATATATATTTAGGTATTTGGTAATAAATTGTATAATATAAAAAATAAATAAATTTAGTTTCTAAGTTTATAATATTTGGTATTTTGATATTCATTGTTGGTATTTGGTAATTTATTACATAATTTATACTTAATTTAACTCGCATAAATATTGAAATATATGATTATTATTATATTTTCTTAATAAATAAATTCTTACTATAATTTATACATCTATATATATATATAAAAACTAAATCAAAATATTGATTTTTAATTAAAAAATTAAAATAAATTATTTGTACATTTCATTATGTTCATATATGCTTATTTATTTCAATCTATAGATTGAAATATACATTGTATATACACATTTAAATTAAACTACATCTATTGTATTGTTTTATCAATTTATATATATATATAGATATATATGTAATGCATTGCATTCAATATACGACGCCGCCTCCTCTCCCTTTATACCTAATAAACTAATTCACTCATCCAAATCTCTCAACCATTCAGCTACATCATCTTCCCCATTTAACTTACTTAATTGTACATAACTCCTTTGTATATTCACAACTTCCTAAACTACTACGCAATTACATAACATATAGTATACTATAATTACTGACAAGGAAATAAGTATAGAAATATCAGTCGCGTAGAAATAATTGTAATCTGAATTATTGTAATCAAAAGTAAAAAAAAATAATTTAAACGCGGAAATTTGTAACGAACCCATTCTGATAATATTACGACGACAATAATCGGTGACTTCCAGTCCTCTTTACAGTTCAGTCTGCATTCAATCAGCTCTCAGTAGTCAATCAGCACCGCTAGTTCTCCGTAAACTCCATCCGTAGTGTATGGTTTTTTATCTAATGAATATTGAATAAATGTAAAGTAAAAATGTGCTATTTTTTTAAATACAGTGATACCGCCGCTCTCACCAAATGTAATAATGAGGGTCGAAATAAGTTTTTTAAATATAACACCACTCAAAATGATAGAGGAACGTTGTATTTACTCTTTATTTATAAATCAAAACAAAAAAAACTATACACTAAAACTGTTTAACATATATACAGAATTACAATATGGAATAATATAATATAATGTTTTACAAACCTCCACGTGTCAAGGTATAATCAAAACTGAAATAATATTATTAAATCTAATATAATTCAGATTATATTATTTCTACGCGACGGTACATTGGTCCAACCAATTCTATACACTAAATAACACTAAATAAAAAACGCAAAAATCTATATATATAAAATCAACATTTCTACTTTTAATTATTACATAAAAGAAAACAAAAATATAACCAATTAAAAATATATAATAAACTAAATAACATTAACTAAAAACACAAAAATCACTAGATGAAATTAACATTTATAATTATTACATAATATACAACTAAATAAAATAACTAATTAAAAATATATAATCTAAACTTAAAAACAACTGCATTGAAAATATATAAGACGCTAGACTAGCGTCGCTAGTCTGCTACATAAAGTACCATATTCAAATGGGTATAGTGGACGAACTGAAAAGGATATAGTGGATGAAAATAAACCAATCAAAATCGAGTAATATAGGTCTAATTTTTGTTCACGATTTTTAAAATCTAAATCTTAAATAAAGTGCGTGCGTTGGCATGAATATTACAAAATATATTATTAAAGTGGATCCCGCACATAACACGCAATTTACCAATTTGTGTATAAATAGATAGGAAAAACATAGGTCCACTAAAAAAAATAGAACTGATATTCTATTCATTCAATTTAACTACTTTTTTTTGTAATGTATTCATATATGATACATATATGGTATACCATATACATGCATAGGAAAATACAAAGTTATTTTTAATATTATTATTTATTATATTATATATATATCTAAATTAAAAATTAGTGATACTAAAATGATGGTATTTCTATAGAAATTGTCATTTTATACAATGAATTCTATACATTTGATAAATTATCTCTCTATTTTACTATTCACATAATTAAATTCTATATAAAGCAAAAAAAATCAATATTATAATTATAATAGTTTTTATGTTCTATATTTTTGAATGCTCATATATGAGGTATACCTAGCACGAAATAATTATTCTGAGAAAATAGCGTTTGAAGTTTGACAGATTAAAAATGTAATATTGAATAGTATATAATATAGCATTATATTATCGTCATAAAACACATTTTTATGCCATTTCTAGACTGAATTCATGTCTAATTTTTTTACAGATACTAAAAAACACTACAATAAGTATTATTATATAATACAAAAATATATAAAAAAATATATATTACACTGTTAGAAAAAAGAGTTTTCTATACCACCGAAAAAGAGTTTTCCAAGTGTCCCTGTATTAGAACTCTTTTCGAGCATTAATAGAAAACTCTTTTGCAAAAGAGTATTCTAATTTTTAATAAATATAAAAACTCTTTACCAAAAGAGTATTCTAGCTTTTAATAAATATAAAAACTCTTTACAAAAAGAGTATTCTAACTTTTAATAAATATAAAAACTCTTTACTAAAAGAGTTTTCTAGTTATTAATACATATAAAAACTATTTACTAAAATATTATTCTAGCTATTAATAAGTTAAGTTGTTGATGTGGGTTTAGATATAAAATAAAATATTAAAATAAATATTAGTATCTTAGTGTAGTAAATAGTATCGTAAAATGAAAGTATTAACTTGTATATTACAATATATTAATTTCATTTAAGTTATATTTAAAACTTAAATTCAACAATAATAAAATTGTAATATTTAATACAATATTTAATCAATATTCAATTGCTACAATATTCAATATCGATCAATTATTCAACATGAATTATAATTGTATTATCAATATAATTATGATTACAATTGTAGTTGATAATTTTGAAAAATCTATAGGATACTTAAATAATTTAAGTTTTTAAAATAAATATTGTATTTATTAAAGCAGTTTATTAACTTAAATATACCTTTAAAAAAATTATTAATAATTAATTTCGATAAACAACAATATAATCAATATATTAAAATAAATAAAAGGTATAATATTTTATTTGTTCAATATTAAATAATTAATATAACTATAATTTAGGTAATATTTACATCAATTCTACAGAAAAGAGTATTCTACATTATATAAAAAGAGTATTCTATATTATATAAAAAGAGTTTTCTACATCATATAAAAAGAGTTTTCTACATCATATAAAAAGAGTATTCTACATTATAAAAAAAGAGTTTTCTAAATTTTAAACGCTGGAAAACTCTTTTGGTAGTTTTTATATCTGTTATGATATGGAATACTCTTTTGTAGAGTATTTGGCCGTATTAGTAGATAGAAAACTGTTTTTAAATAAAGAGTTTTCTACATTATGAAAAAAGAGTTTTCTATATTTTAACAAACACTGGAAAACTCTTTTTTCTAACAGTGTACCATCACTTTAAATGATATTATTTAAAAGATGATTTAGATGATCCCCTTACAATAATAAAAACTGAAAAAATGAATCGAGTATATATATATATATCGCTATAGCGAGACACCTATTGATTTATTTTGGTACTAAAATCCACTACTCCCTTCTTGCGCTATTTTTTCGTTATTTTTTGAGTGTATACACTAGTTATAACTAAACTGATATTTATACTAAAATATATGAGTTAAAGTAAAAATTAAAATAGCTATAATATATAACGATACATATTCTATTACATTTGAAAATATGAAATTATAACATCAACTATTCATCGATATATTATAATTCCACAAAGTCATACAAGATATCCTCCACTACTCCCTTCTATGGAGGATATATCTCTGGATATAGAGGATATTTTCATAGGGGATATATCCCCTATGTCTTATCGCCAATTTAGCTCTGTATTTATTAATAATAATAGTACTAGTGTTAATTTTCCTTTTATAGCTAGACCTACACCTATTATATATAACTTATCACTTCATTTTATTTTTCCAGCCTCAATTATTTATAAATCGTGGTATTTAAGTATTATATTCGCATACTATAGTATACTTACATTTTCTCAAATTTATCTACTCATTTTATACATTCATTACTAATTGAGAATTAAATTCAATATATATTCCTATTTCGTTCTATCAACCAAATTCATCTCCTTTTCCCGCCAATATTCCACCATGTTGCTAGAGATTAGGACATATCCTCTCTTCTAACTAACACCGTTAATTTCCAATCCCTCCTTAATTCTCTTCATTTCCACATCATCTAGTTGATATATATCAAGTAGAGAGTAATATTACTAGAGAGTAATATTACTCTCTACTAGAACGTAATACAAAGTATCACTATATTAATTAAGCATCCCAATATTATGTCGTTTATCTATTCGCAATTAAATATGACATAATCATTCTAAATCTTAACAAAGTTTTATTCTGATCATAATAGTACAGTCAACTCTCGGTAAGTCGGACTACGGGTAAGTCTGACTTCTCGATAAGTCGGACACATTTAGTAGGTTTGGTTGGATTTGTATATAGTTCCATGTTATATTAATCGGATAAGTTGGATTGGATAAGTCGGACTTTTCTATAAGTCGGACACATATTATAGTTATTTTTATGATTTTTATACTGGATAAGTCGGACTTTTTATAAATTG
Organism: Osedax fenrisi; assembly: GCA_964019155.1. Taxonomy (NCBI): domain Eukaryota; kingdom Metazoa; phylum Annelida; class Polychaeta; order Sabellida; family Siboglinidae; genus Osedax; species Osedax fenrisi. The sequence goes on along the minus strand of OZ025240.1, from coordinate 40,438,717 downwards.
TCAGAAATGTTTACTTTAAATAATGAATATTATAATTTTAGTAAGTATATTATAATTTAATACAACATTTTATGTTGCTGATTGTTGCATAATTTCATATTTCGGTAACCATTTAACTCGCGCTGCGCATTTCATGTCGAATTTGCATGATATTCTTAATCTCGGATAAGTCGGAAATCTCGCTAAGTCGGACACTTTTCCCGGTCCCTTGCGAGTCCGACTTATCGGGAGTTGACTGTATATGTAATTGGAATCCCATCTCTCAGCTCTCTCTCTCTATCAAAATACGCGAGCATAATATTATACTCCAAATTAATTAATTTATATTCCTTAACATTTCTTATGGTTTCTTTAAATTGAAATTAAAAGAGGTTAGCATAAACATGTGAATATATATATGTGCAATACTGTAGATTTGGGAAATATTCCTATAATGTGTTATAATGTCGACCATATATAAACGAAGTTATAACTTAGGTAAGGGTTTAACTAATATATCGCGTCTTGCATTTAGACTATTATGTTCAATATATATTGAACATGGACACATAGGCGTATATATGTACATGTATTATATATGTATATGTATGTATATATATATATAGGTTATATTAATACGTAGCTATATATATATATATATATATATATATAATACATAGATATATGTAGACATATAACACCCCCCTTTGTAAATCAAATGGCTACGAGTCTATAATACGAGGGGGGTCGTGCGTTACGATTAGATCGACGCAGAGGTATAGTTGGTTGGGTAAGGTTATCTAGTTCCGGACCGGATGTCATCGGGCTAGTAGGAAAAGGGGCATCCCTGGGGTGAGTGCATGACGATACATCACGGAGGGGTGTGTCTACGTCCGGACCGAGTGTCGACGGAGTAGCGGGTAGGACATGGGGCACGGAGTGGTGTATTGATACTACCTCCGGACAGCGCGTCGACGGGGTAGTAGGGCGGATATCTCTGCGATTTCTCCTGAGGGTAGAACCATCAATCTTGCTGATATCTTAACTCCGAGGCTCCTGGCGTTACGATGTTACTACAGCTTGCTTCCACGTATTGGAAACATGGTCGCGGTAGTGAACGTTAGTGAGGGGATCTATGTCGAACAGGTTTCTTGAAGGGGCTTCTTGCCGATCCGATTACTGGTGTAGATCGTAGTAGAAGTAGCGACATCTGGAAGTTCTCAGACTTTTTCAAGATGTTCTTCAGACTCTGAACGGTTCGTTCGGCCAAGCCGTTACTTTGTGAGTTATATATCACTAGCCCCTATATGGGCTGCTAGTCACGTGCTCAAATCCCCATTCGGATGCAAACGCTTGTGACGAATAGTGTCCTCCGTTGTCGCTAAGTAACCGATCTGGGATGCCGTGTTCCGCGAAGAGTGTTTTTAGCCGATCTATAATGTTTGCGCTGGTTATGGGCGTCAGCGCGTATATCGTCGGCGCGCATAGCGTATATAAATGGGAATTTAGTATAATAATCGCATATAAGGATATACGTGATATTGTTATAGTAGAATAAGTCTGAACTTAGGTATTGCCATGGACGCCGTCGGTGTGTCATATAGTAATAGAGGTTCCTTACACTAATAGGATACCTATTTCCGGCAAGTTATCCCCTTTAGATCAGAAAAACTCTCATCATAGGTTCTAAGATTTACTTCAATGATTGTAAGTATTGCAGTATTGTAAGTAATATTGTAGTATTGTAGTATTGTAAGTACCTAATATTATTTAATGCGAGAAACGTTCTTTATGTTATATCTTTGTTAACGGTTATAGCATTATAATGACTACTAATATCATATAGACCTATAATATATTAACCAATTTTGTTCAAAAATTAAGTATTTAATATATCATGTAACCTATGTTAAAATCCGTCGCTTTTATAATATTATTATTATTTTAATTTTATGGACAGATATTATATAATTATATAATTATTATACACTACTACTATTATTATTATTAACGTATATATTAGATATTAATATTTGTGTGTTACATGAATACTATTAATATATTGTTATTATTATAGCATCAATATGTATTATTTATGTTATAAAGATATTATTAATATAAACTATGTATAGATTTTGAATATCATTCCTTATAATATATTAAATATTCGGGAAAATAAATATTCATATTTATATACATATATTATAGTGGTCATATATTTAGAATCTAATTACACCATTTTGAAACAAAATATCTTATTTAATCTACTTAACTACGATAACGAAATAGAATAGTTATCTATAAACAAATAAATTAGTGTAAATATTTACAATATTAAAAAATTAAATTTGTCGAAATAACAAAACACGTTAGTTTATCGATTCGATAGGAAGTGCATTTTACTATCTCCGTTGAACGCCCAAATCGCCTATAAGAATGTTTGCTATTAAAGAATACGTAGGTACCCTGACTACCTTGAGGAAGGCGATCATACTAGGAACTCCTATAGCTCTGGTAGGCGGACTCGTCTACTCCAAGTACAAAAGTAACGGCGCTACCAAGAACTCGATATTGACTGCGGAGGCCGACGGTAAAAGTAACGAAAAAGTAACCAAAGATGTAGTTGAAGTATGTATTATTGTATATTCTATAATATATATATACGTGTGTGCAGGGCCGGCTTAAGCATACTATGGGCCCCGTGCAAAACAAACGTATGGGCCCCATCATAATTTCATAAAATATTAAATGGGCCATTCTAGAAATAATTAATATCTATAACTCAATAAATTGAAGAGTTGTAGATATTAATTATTTACCATTAAATATATTAGGATGACAATTTCTACATTTGGATATATCTAGCCCATCATATATAAATATATATATTCATATTTGTATAGTTCATTCCTTTGAGGTGTAGGGGAAAGTAACCAAATTCGAACACTTTAACAATAAATGGTCTTAACATTTTATGACTCAATATTTTTATTCAAATATTACAATATCTTAATATTATATGATTATAGATATTATTGATTTAAATATATTATTTAATATTTTTATTCAATAGATAATTGGGGTGTCCGTATTCGGTACCCATGTCCGAATACTGATGACCCATGTTATAATACGGACACCACATATACCACTAGATAAACTATATGTTATTGATAAACCTATCAGATAAATTACAATTACATTATTTATAATTAATTTTATGAATAATTTAATATAATTTAATTAGTTAATAATTTATTTATTTTTATTATTTTTTTAATTAATAATACAACTTAAGTATCTAAATAATAAAATGTTAGATTAATCTAGCTAAATTTAGCTATTGGTGGTATTAATATTATAACGCACGCGATTTTTATGAAAATCAGAATAGTTCATATGCTACTCGCTGATAGATTATATATAATATATAGGCAATGCCTATTAGGCATATAGGCCCTATGATATATGGTGTCCGAATACGGTTAATAAATATTAAATACTAATAAATATATTAAGACATTTAGAGTGTCCGTATTAGGGAATTAGATATGCCATCTAGATATATGCTTATAACTAATAATTAATAATTAATATTTTATAACAAATATAGAAATGAAGTATATAATGTTTATAATGTTTTAGTTTAATAATATATTGCTATGTTTTATATCGATACATTTGTATATTCATGAGAAGGTTTTAAGTTGACATTTTTTTTCATAAATTTAAAAATGTAATAAAAAAATCAGTTTATTGGATATATCAGAAATATTTTGAATAATTAAAAAATTAAAAATACTTTTTATATAATTATAAATATTTTATTCATTACAATTTTTTTTGTAGGATTTATGGTTTCTGATATACAGAGCGTGTCCGTATTCAATAAATACCTATATAATAATACATAACTTGGTGTATATACGATGACTGTTAACGTACTTACATGCGATATATCTGGAATTGAGTACACTGATATATAATATAATATTTTGAATTTTATATTTTTTAAATAATTAGTTATCAGTGATATCAGTTATATAATGATATTAGTTATCACCTGTTCTCCAATAAGAATATCGCCATTGTGTGTATTTAATAAATACTATTTATATATAAATATATAGATGAGGGTGATGTAAATCTAAACATTCAGTTGTAAGTACTAGTTGGATAATTGCTAAAATGCCTTTAGTATTATATTTAGATTATATATATATATATTTATAAATAATATATGTTTCAATACATCTAAATAAAATGTCTTTCTCTAATAATAGTCTGTTGAAAATTGTATGTACAGAATTCCTTTTCATCAATAGTAATTATTAAAAATACTATAAAGCAGAATATTCCTATGTTAGGGTTAAACTACAACTATTTTATATATGTATTATTTACACTAACAAAATTATAATAATATATAATCTATGTGAAGATACACATTTTATTAATACGAGAAGTAGATAGGGAAAATTAATTCTTTTGAGAAAAATTATTTTGAAAATATCTAATTAGTTTTAATATAATAATTATAAATCTATATAGAATATCGTTTTTTCGAAATTTACAATTAATATAATCCTTTATAAATATCAGAAATCATAGTTAAAATATATCTTAATATATATCTCATATTTAATTTTAATTAAAATTTATACTTTTTTTTTCGTAAATTAATTATAGAATTATAAATTGTTAAGATTCAACTATGGTTAATATTCCCTTAATACGTTTATTATTTATCACTTTCTAGATTAACAAACAATTATTTATCAATCCGTTTCACACTAATTTATCTGACAATCAGATATGTGTGAGTTGATCTATGGTGATCACTATTAGTATCTGTTCCAACATATTCATGTATGTGTTTCCACAATATCTTCGTGTAAATTTATAAATTTTTGTAAAATTCACTTTTCAAATCGGCCTACATGACTCATATTTAATTATTTTATTATATTATTTTTATTTTTTTAATTAGAATCAATAATTGATAAGAAAAATACACTTTAGAATATTTTTTTTTATATAAATAGTAAACAAAATTTTCTCGAATAATTCATGGGCCCCCCAAAATGTGGGGCCCCGGGCAATTGCCCGATTTGCCCCCCCCTTAAGCCGGCCCTGCGTGTGTGTATGTATATGTGTGTGTGTATTGGTGTAGGTTAGGGAACAGGATTAATATAAGATACATATAATAAATATATATATATATATAAATCATATTTACACACTGGTATATATATTACATTATATGTCACTAATTCACGTATAACATTACATCACTATCGCGAGTATTATACTATAATTACTTTTATTTTATTGAAAAACACGAAATTCGATTTTTCCGTATTTATTGTCATTAAAATTCTTCTAGATCGCGAAAAATCGATCTTTTTCCACAAATTGTTGTTACCACACAACAAAAATCGATATATATATATATATTAGTGATTCAAACGAGTCTAGTTTTTCGAGTCGAGCCGAGCCAGAGTCCGGCTCGAGTCGAGTCGAACTGAAACTCTATCGAGCTCTTTACTAAAAACGTATTGAAATCATTGACTTGTATGGGTCCATAGCATATATGCTCTATAGAGTTAGAGTTTTCTTTCTAGCTCTATGGTCCATAGACATAGAATTAAAATTCCCAATTCTAAGTCCATTATTGGGTCCCAAATTGGGACTCCCAATACAAGTCATGTATTGAAATGTATCATATTATTAGTGTTTATATTTCTATCATTATTGGTGTTAATTTAAATTTAAATTTATTTAAAATAATTTTTTAAATATGAATAATTTAGAGTATTTGATTGTAATTGATGATCACATGAATAAAGACCCATATATTGGTAATTAAAGATATTATTCAATAAAGTATTATTAATATCCCTCGGATTAATATAATATAAAAAAATCATTAAGTTATTTAATTGCAGAAAATAATTGTTATAATTACTCGAAATTAAATAAGGAATATAACTAAGTTTAACTTAAAGTTATATCCACTGGATAATCCAGGAGATATATTATAACTTTAACTTAAAGTTTAAGCTAAACTTTAGTAGTTATTAACTACTTTAGATTTCCAAGTAATATAAAACAGTAATAATAGAATAGATTTCAATTTTATCTAACAATTATTTTTTAAATTGTATTTTTAGGTACCTGGTCAAAAGCTTCGCGATTGATGCGCGATTTGAACGCCCGCAAAATTGTTTATTCGAATTACTGAATTTACAATAGCGTATGATTGTTTGTACAAACATTAATATTTATGGTTTTAGTTATTTTCACTTGTTTGGTTTGATTTGGTTGGGTTAATTTTAATATTGTTTAGGTTTTTTTAGCTGCATTACTGTAAATGATTACATCCCGAGTGAGCTTATAAAACACACACATATATAAATATATGGTAATGATAAGCCGTTGCGTGTATGATAGTCTATAAATAGACATACGCTAATTATAATGACCAATCATAAGCTATTGTAGAATCACTAATTCGAATAAACAAGTTTGCGGGCGTTTAATTCGTGAAGCTTTTGACCATAATCCTATTTTTAAAATAATTTTAATATTATATTATATATATAATATATATAATAAATATAATATTTAATATAATATTAAATATATCTTTATAATTATATACTACCCGATACAACATTTAATTTTACATTAACATAATGATTATGTTCAACATAATCATTATGATAATGTTGAACATATATTACATATAACTCTATCATAAATGATAATAATTTGTCAAATGATTTGATTATCAAATTGATATAATAGTAAAGTAAATTATAAAACAGTATAGTACATTAAATATCGATAATAGTGAATTATTAAATAAATATATCAATCATTTTATTAAATATAATGTATTACTTTCAAAATGTGTTATCCAAACTCTTTATTTGTAGTGTAAAGTTGAGTATAATTTTAATTGACATTAATTTAATATATAATTATAATATACAATTTAATTATATAATAATTAATTACATTATATAATATATAACATGTTTTAAATTGTTAATAAATAAATAAATTTAAAATATTATTTCATACTTGAGATTTAATATTTATAAACTCTTTATTTATAATTATTTTAAGATAGTATAATATTTATATCTATAATTTAAAAAAGTATATAATAGTTTTTTTTTTTAAATCATTAATTAAATGATATAATCAATAATATATGATACATTTTTAATTATTAATATATACTTTATTTTTAATATTATTTAATAATTATTATATTAGGAAATTATTTTCATATTAATAATTCATGAATAAATAGTGGCCTGCAAACTAAATAAAATACCTTATTATCAAGTTCCATCATATCGTACTGACACCTTCCATCACAACATACTGTAATTTTCAATCATATCGTACTATCACCTTCTAGCACAACATACTGTAATGTTCCATCATATTGTACTTTCAGCACACCGTACAGTCACATTACATCATATAGTACTTTAAGATAAATAGTGATTGTATATAAATAATGTATGAGCATAATTGATATCCAGTGGATATTATCCACTATACTATATTATATTATATTTTAATATATAATATATAAATATTATATTTTTTATATTATTTTTAGAACATTTTATTAAAATATATTTTGTAATATTATGATATATTTTTTGTATTTTAAAATTATTTTTCCACTAATTATTGAATTATAAAAAAAAATATTTGTCTATATTTGTTTGTATTTTAGCTAACATTTATTTTATTGTATATACTAGCAATGTAGAATCAGGAATAGCTATACTTAATAAATAATAAATAGGCAAACAATCAAAACTGAGCAATACAGGGTTGAGTACGACTAGTATTTACTATTTGAAACCTTCAAAATGAATAATTTTACTATTTGAAAACTTCGAATACTTAATTTAACAAAAATAATACTATTTGAAACCTTCGAAGTGTATATAATTACTATTCTAAAACTTCGAATGAGTGAAAAATCTGAAAATTTCCAACACTAGTAATGATACAATACTGATACTTTAATTTTTTGAATTGATACGATACTGATATATGTAAATGGGGGTCCGGTTGCAACACTAGTAATGACCTAATATATAATAAAATATCATCATCGCTATTATATACTACAAGTATAGGTATTTAATTAGTTAGTATGTTTAATTGGTATACGAGTATTACATTTGTTATTGTTTTAACATATATATATATATATATATATATAAATATATATATATATCAATACTTATATTATTACTCATAAACGTATAATCATTAAATTAGTTAAACACATTAAATATTTGTGTATTTATTAAATTAGTTATAGTAATACAATTAATAAGTATAGCTAGTATATTTGTCACTTTATTTAATATAAATATATAGTCCTATTATTGTTCACCATATTAATAAATACGTTTAATATATATAATCATTTAACTGCCTGTGTAGCTCAGTTGGCTAAGGCATTAGACATACAAGCAGTAGATCGCTGGTTCGAGCTCCGTCCAGACCATTATAATAGGTCTTACAATAATTAATATAAGATCTTGTATAATTGTGTATAGATAAAAATCGGATCTCGTTAAAACTATGGATGCTGTAACATGAGAGCGGTTTCGAAGGGACATAAGATCCATATGATTATATGTGAAAACTTCATATAAGTTTCTGGATTGGATGAAAGGACTCCAACAAAATAACAATAATATTTAGTGACTTTAATTAATAAATCAATAACTCCACTATCAGTCTCGCTAGTAGCAGCATCATCATGTTATCTCCATACTCGCCATGTCCTTTATCATCATCGTAATGTCCTCACCATTACACAGCTGACGCAGAACGTAGATTTCTCAATAATTAAGGCCGCCGGAAATAAGAACTTCCGCCGTGGTAAATATCGCCGCTCCATCGAGTGCTTCACTGAGGCTATTCGTATCTGTCCCGCACACCGCAGTAAAGATATCGCTATCTGTTATCAGAACCGTGCAGCAGCCCACGAACAACTCGTTAGTACTACGCCAGTACATGAGTACTGGGTACACTGAGTACATTAGTACTTGGTGCATTAGGTACACAAGTACTGAGTAAACTGGGTACATTAGTTCTTAGTGCATTAGGTACATGAGTACTGAGTACATTAGTTCTTAGTGTATTAGGTACACAAGTAAGGTACACGAGTACAAATATATTTAATATTGGGGACACGAGTACTTAGTACTGGGCACACAGGTTATTGGTATTGGGTATTGTAATATGCATGGGTATACGCGTGCATAGTAACGCACGTGTACTTAGTGCAGGGTTAACCGTCAGGCCACCATTAAACAGCGGGTTTGTGCACGAGGGGAGTTAGTTTGATCATCGCAACAGTTAATTCAGTTTGATGAACTCGGAAGTAGAACGTTTACAAAAATAATTAATTACTTAATTAATATTAATAATAATTATATAATATAGTGACTTGTAATTTATATATTGTGAGTACTCGTATAATAATAAGCACAACGCGCACGTTAACAGAACAACGTGGGCAATGTGATATCGGACTGCAGCAAGGCGATACAGTACGATAAGTTATACGTGAAAGCGTACAGACGACGGGCCAGTATTTACGAGTCTCTCAAGATGTACCTGGAGGCGTTCAACGGTTATAGACATTCATACGCTATAGGTAGGGGCGCTGCAACTGGGGGGGATGGGGGGGATATGCCCCCACTTTAAAATCTAGGGGGCCCTCCTACGTTATGGTCCTCCCCCCTACTTTTACCACAACATTTATTTTGATTAGTCGGTCCCCCCTACATACACACCATCGTTCCAGCGTCCCTAGCTATAGGTAGCCCGCTGTATCAGTAGATATCGTAGTAATGAACGTCGTACGGTATACTACAACACGATAATCATCCATGTGTTAACCCTATATATATATAGTTGACAAATAATGTAATAATTTCATTAATAATTAACTAGTTGTATATATCCTCTAAGAGGGCTCCTCATGCGTATAATGGTAGATATACTTAGATATACTATATTCTCTTAATGAACACTAGTCAACCCCAGAGGCACCACTAACTCGAATACCTGACTACAACAGATAGGAAAGTAATAGTAGCTCTAGACAAAGGTAAGGCTCCGATCTCGACAATGGCGGCTAAGAAACTACTAACCCTGGCTAGTATGGAGAGGGCGAAGCACTGTTTCAAGGTTAATAGATCAACACACGTGCTTTCTTAATACACTAACATGTATATCTTATACTATATTATGTATCATTTATACTCAATTATATATACTATATAGTATATAGTATATACTGTATATATACATTATATACACTATAGCATACTCTTACTAAACATAGTATACTCTATAGCATATAGAGTATATACCATATATGGTATATATTCTATATGCTATAGTTCGTTATAAATTGCAGTGTAGTATTTGATTATAGATGTCTGTATTTATATATAAGTGATACTTTTAATTCGTATTATTTTAAGTATCCATATTGTATGCATACATTATAATATACTCATTAAATTATCATATATACATTATATATATATATAAATGTTCACGCTGAAATACGCTACAACAGTCACTGGAACCGACCATACCATCTAAACAATACGTGCGAAATTACCTGGAGTCGTACTTCAACGACCCGATAACCCCAAAGACACTAGGACACGCAGAAGGGGACACCACGTGTTCACTGTTTGTGCCGCCCACGTATCTATAGATCTAGCGTAAACTATAGCATTGTAATGATTAATTTACGTATAATATACACGTAAATAATGAAATTATAATTGCAATCTAAACTAAATATTATTGACGTGTCTTAAGAATATGTCGAATATTATAAATCATGAACGTGTGTTATGTGGACGGGCGCCACTCGGTCTATAAATAGATTTTAACATGTAGGTAGGGAGATAAGGAATTGGTATGTGTTTTAAAAACTCTACTAAGGCTTTTTATACAATATAGTCAGACATTTAATTTTATTTATTTTGTAGAGTTTATTCACATCTAAATGATAAAATTTCTATTTTTTTATTTCATTTACCAAATTATTGATTTGTAGGTGTTAATTCGGGGTATTCTGCACCCGAGATATCTATACGATTTGTCTATTAATAGATAATTATTTGTACATTTCGATAACCTCATAATAAACATTATTTAACACATTAATTAATGGGGTATTATGAGAATATTGTTTACAATTTAGCTTCAGATTTCCATTATACCTATAGTTTTACTAGCGCTATTAAATAATTATAAACACATATATATATGTTAAATATATTCGATAAAAATATATAAATATACTATAACATTTTAATCGGTATTTATAAATTATAGTCGAAGTAATATGTAATATAAGTAATAATGTATCGAATAATGTATAATATATACTTAGTTATACACATCTTTTTCATCTTTTTATTGAATTTATATCTTAAAATAATATAAAATAATAATTGTTATATTTTACTTAGTTCGTATAATAACAATACCCCTACTGTTTAGAATACAGAGTGAAAGCATCAACGCGGCCATTACTAGTGGTGAATTCGGTATAGTACTTGACCTTGTAGCGGCGGAACTATCGGATCTAAACGAAAGCGACCCCATGACCTTGAAACGTCAATACCTGTACCTGGTTCAAGCTACTTTCCTTATGCTAATCGGTGACTTCACGCAATGCCATGTTATGTTGGATAAACTCATCATGGACGGCAGAGTAGACAGCAGGGTTATTATCTTCTTTGGTAGATATTACATGAGATAGTATCAACGTTATACACATTTAATATTATTATTAAATGAATCTGTAATAAATATTTGCATATATTAAAAATATATGCATACAAGAGCTAATTATATTAGATTCATGTTTAACTTTTTTAATAGTATATATCGTATGTTATTAATCTAGTGACCTTAACACTAATGACCTTGACAGTACGCCTCCAATGCATTGCTGAAACGTGCCTCTGTTCATATCCTTGAGGATAAATGTACGGAAGCTTTTGGTGACATCGAAATGTCTCTTCAATTCTACCCGACAAATGTGGATGTGTTTTACCACAAGGCTCAGGTTTGCCAATTGTACTGTTAACAGTGTATATACATATAATGTGTTTTTATAAATAATCATATGTCATAATATATAATGTAATGTAAATTAATATAAATTAATGTAAAACAAATTGTCTAGAATTTTCAAGTAAGCTATAGTTGTACTTATGCTAACAAAAAGTATGACTTAACAAACTAATCTATATAGAACGAATACATATCTACCTACGTTACGCGTGTATACCGTGTAACCAACTATCTTATCTGAACAGTTACATTTAATAACGAAGAACATGGACGAAGCGATTGTGAACTATCAGAAAGTATGCGCGATGTGTCCTACATTCGGAGTCGCTCATGCGCACTATTGTTTTGCTTGTTAGTATTCATACACACATACACACACACCAACATACATACACACACATACACACATATATATATATATTTAACTGCCTTTGTGGCTCAGTGGCTAAGGCGTCAGACACACAAGCAGTAGGACACGGGTTCGACCCTCATCCGGACTATTAATTAATTTTATAAAATGGGTCTTAAAATATTATTTAGGAGTGATCTTATATAATTAACATGAGAGCAGCTTCGAAGGGACATTATAGCCATATATGGTTATAAGTGAAAACTTCATCTAAGTTCCTGGATGGGATGAAAGGACTCCACCACATAAAAATAACAATAACAATATATATATATATATATATATATATATATATATATATATATATATATATATATATATGTATAAATATATTTATACAAACACTTTTAATAAGATATAAAGTAATATTATATTGAATAATTATGGAGTTTATTCACATATATCTTATAATATCTAAATATCTAAAAATTAATTTCACATATATCGTCATGCGATTATGTTTTATTTTATTTATTAATTACTATGTATATAACATAATAATTAAATTATTAAAATATATATAATAATATATATACCTATTATACCTAAAGGTTATACCTATATGTATAATCTTTATATTAGAATATATAATACAAGTATTTAAATAAATAGCATAGGTTGCAATAGTACTTAGGTACCTAATAAGTACCTAATAAGTACACCTAACATTACATAACATAATTTACTTACTTATAGTATCGAGACGTGCTTTCATTGAAAAAGATGGTGAACTCTTGGAAAGGTCAAACCGTGAGTTTACGAAGTTTATCCAGAGGTTCTCGTCAGTGTCTCTTCTTCACTCCTTTTATGGGCAGGTTAACATTTATAACTGATATATATATATATATATATTTGTATATATATATATATATAGGAATAAGAAACAATATTAACGTATACCATGCTAAGTTCATAGTAGCTTTACCGATAGACGTGATATCTATCTGTTTATATGATATATTTATTTTTAATTTTGTATTTAGGATAATATTATAGCATTAAATATTGTTGTAATTTAAAAATGTTGATATAATTATATTGACAAGAATAAACAAGGGCTCAGTAATTGTATACATATGCGTAATACCGCACCATCTCCAATTACCGACCTCCTAATATACACTTGGTTGAAATAATTATAGTATCATCGAATAAAAATAGCAGATATAACTAGATTTAATTACAAAACGCACGCATTAGTTATAAGTTATTTATTATTATATTTATGTTGTAATATTAATATTAAATTTATATTTAAACTTAATATATTGTATATTAAAACAGTGTACATTATTATTTTATATTTATTTATTAAGCAAAGTGTATATATTCGATAGTAATCATGAATCCTTATTCTATATCAATGATACACACATAACATTATAAGCATTTAAATAATCTACAATGTTATATATAATATTACATTTTATTTTAATTAAGTATTTACAATGAAAAGTTAAAAAAGCTATAATAAACATATTTGGAAAATCAGAATAATACATTTCATCAAATAACAATTGTAGATTTGGAAAACAAAATACTTATTCATAGTTAACATTAAATTACTAATAGTTCGTGTATATACTTTTTTGACATTTCTTATAGTTACTATAGTATAAGATACGAGAGTCGGATTTGGTGGTGTCTGTAGTTGGACACCTTCCCTTACCTATAATAGTATATATATATACTATTAGTTATAACTAATTCAGCCTTTACTCGCAGTCTCTTATGGATCAGAAGAAGTACCAAGAGGCCTACGATATGTTTACTGCCTCGTTACAGATCAGCCCAACCGACATAGGAACTATCTGTCAACTAGCGTTAGTGATGGCTACTTCTACTGTTGTTGTTGATATCTAGCGCATTGGTGTGTGTTTATCGTTGTGCTACATAGCTTAATAACTAAGTGGTAATTATAATAGAATTATACTAGGCACCTATAGTACTAGTTCTAGTGTTGATGGCTAGCTAGGTCTCGTCTAAATCTAGTTACCTTGCATTGTACACTGTAGGTACATTGTACAATGTATAGTGTACAATGTACAATGTACAGTGTACATGCAATATAAAATAACGAATAACGTGAACGTATAAATAATAATAATAGCGATATTAATATATTTAAATTTATAATTATTTCTACATGTATATGTATAAATGTGTTATTTTATATTATTTGTATTATATAAATATATATATATTATATATTAATGTTCATTAATTATTAATATTTTAATACATTTTAATTGTGTAAAATGAAAGGTAATCTATTTATATAAATTACCTCAAATTGTTGACATCATTATAAATACATACATTAATATAAACTCCGCACTATTTAGAACACTGATTATGAAATGGAAAAAAGACGAATCCCGTAGTATTAACATGCTGAAAGAGGCCGTAATTCTTGATGATAAATCTACTATGCCTTTGGAATTACTTGGAAAATTAGCATTTGATAAGTTACTAAAATTATATATATATATACATTAAATAAACATTATTCAATTTAGTAAGATTTAATAATTTAATAATTAAACATAATAATTTTAATATTAATTATAGTAATAATTATACGTAATATTAATTATTATTAAGAATCTATTATATAATACCTATATATAATTTATATATTTATATTTTACAATACTAATATATTGACGTCTACCTTGCACTATGCCATAGTATATCTAGAGAGCATCTAGTAGTTCTACATAGCATCATATATGATATATTCTAATTAATGATATATTTCATTATGTTTCATGACATGCTCGTGTTACTATAGTAATACTTATATAGCTATATTGTTATCGTTATTTATACTTACTGTTATGTTTTTAATATTTTTATATTATAGTATGTATTTTAAATAAATAATTAATATTATTCTATAGAATATATAACTATATAACTATAAGTATAATCATATTAAACACATTTAATGATTGATAATTCATTTAAGTAAATATATAGTCAAAAGTATAAAGTTTTATATTTGCTAAATATAACAAATAATAATACGAAATTAAAACATAACAGATATTAATACGTTTTACAGCTACCGTATAAATCAGGGGTTCTTAAACTTTTGTTGTCATGACCCTTTTCATAAAATAAAATGTTACTATTACCCACAATTATTTTGAAAATAAAAAACAGATTTGCTTAAAATATTCATTGAATCATTCATGATTTGTGACTTTGTTTTTTTATATACTAAATTTGAAATATTCGGCAAAGTCTTGCTTAAAATGTATCTCAGTTCTCATTCTGCTTATATTTTATTTCTAGCTTTTGATTTTATATTCAATAATGTAGAAAATCCTTTTCCGCATAAATACGTTGATGACAATAGTAAAAGTATTCGCATGCACTTTTTCGGCCTATTTTGGATATTGTGAAGATATCGTTGTCCAGAAATCTGATATGTTTTCTTCTTGTTTGAATACATTTTTCATGGATGTATTATTTACTAAACTAAGAAATTCGTTTTCCATTTCCTCAGGAATAGGAAATGTATAATCCATAATTATAATAAACGGATGTTCTGTACTTTTACCTTGAGATTTAAAATATATATTTAATTCATCCATGAGCTCAAATACACGTGCTATAACATTACCTTTCGACAACCATCTGACAGCCGTATAATAAAGAAGGTCCTTGTTAGTAGAATTCAACTCGTGATTAAAGACAAATACGTGTATTAAGTGCACTTTTTAAAATAAAATTAACCATTTTGATGTTTGTAAACCGATTTCATATTAATAGGAAGAGTTTTCGACGCTAAAGCTTCTCGATGAATCATGCAATATATAATTATAGTGATATCTGGATTGTTCTTTTTTTACTAAAGTAGCAAATCCTGATTTTGATCCTATCATTGCTGGAGCTCCATCTGTGCATATACCAGTTAATGCTGACCAAGATAGTTCTTCTTTTTCGAAAAATTCTGAAAATATGTTCATTATATCAATAATTTAATGCCGAGCAAGCTCGACCTGGAAAGATAAGGTATATCAATAGACCCTGTCGTTGTTTTTAAAGGTTAAAAAATATAAATTCTTCTTCAACTTTGCTATCGCGAATGTAACGTACATATACTAATAACTGTGAGATGTGAGAAATATCTATATATTCATCGAGTTGTAAAAAAAAAGAAGTGAGATTCTAATGTTTTTTATTACTTGTAATTTAATGTCTTCTGACATTTAATCAATTCTATTTTTAATTGTATCATTGGATAAACTAATCTGACTCAATATGTATACATATTTTGTTCCAAAAGCAATTTGGCAGTTTTAATTATACAATGAAACCATAGGGTGTCAATACAGTTTCTCCTATTGTGTATGCTTTTTTGATTGGCAATAAGAAGCGCTATTTCATAGGATGCTCTTGTAACGTTACTTGATTGAAACATTACACTTGAATCATTGTCCAAACGTGATCGTTTAAGTTGAGTTTTTTTAAACTTGAAAAACTCAATAGAGGGGCGTAATGCTCTATAGAGGAAATCTTATAATTGCTTTCTTTTGGCTCGCAGGAAAATTTAACTCGTCGAATAGCTGACTTGATTCTAAACATATCATTTAAATATTGAGAATGTAATTGTTCACCAATAATAATACTAATTGAGATTTACTATTACACGGAATTTTCAGAGAAATCTTCTTTTTAAAATTTAATATTATTAATAAAAAACCCCATGACCCTTTGAAAAACACCTATGACCCTTTTTTGGGTCATGACCCATAGTTTAAGAACCCCTGGTATAAATAAATGATGTATAATCGAAAATAAATTAATATGTAATAGAAATAAATTATATAGTAAAAATAAGCAAAAATGAGTAAAAATAATCTAAATTTGTTGTTACACTAATCACACTTAGAGCTATAAAAGTAGTACTTGCCCCATGGGGCTCACAGCCCTATACACCACGCCCCCATCAGCTGCTCGCCGCTAACACCGCACTTAGAGCTATAATGGTAGTGCTTGCCCCATGGAGCTTACAGCCCTATACACTATACACCTATCAGCTCCTCGCAAGCTAACATCGCGCTACGTTGTAGGAGTACCGACGAGGCGTTGACCTACTTCCGTCGGGCTCTGGACATCTGCACCCGTAAAGATGACCTCGCTCTGATGTACAGTCTGATCCTGGAGACTGAAGCTCATGCCGCAGCCGCTGCCCTCACCAGCGACTAGTGTAGCACACACTCGCGTAGTGGGTGTGTCTCCTTACGTCACGTGACACTGCGAATGTTAACCACGGACGGGTTTAGTGATGCGGAACGAAGTTCTCCGGAAATCACTTAAACTTATAACTACGAATAAATGTATTCGTAATCGGAAATATCTGTATATTATTATATTTCGTTTATGAAATAAATAAATAGTGTAAATAAATAGATGTAAATACTATTTACTAAATAGTGAATATTTAATTTCAGAGGTATATTAGATGCTACTGAAATGTAAATAAATAGTTAACTATCGTGATAGTGCGTATATGATATTGCAATATTATAATGAAGATACGTGTTTGGTATTCAGGATACTAAGATTCAGCATGCATGCAAACAATAATAGCAGATTTAAAAACTTTTTAAAGCAGTAATAAATGTTAAGATAGATTTAAATATATTTTATATGTGGAGATTATTAAATCAGGTTTTAATACTTAATTATTAAAGCATTAGACAGATGTTTTAAAAACTTTTAAATCAGTAGTATTAAAGCAGATTTTAAATCAGAATGTTCGAAAATCTGATTTAAACTGTTAAAATTACTAATTTAATAAGTATTTAAATCTGCTGTTATGGTTTGCTGTATACTATATATATATAGTACTAGTAGACGTGACGATGTATACCAATGTATACAATCATTAGGAGAATATATGGTATAGTACATACAGTGTACTATACCAGTGTATACAGTGTACTATACTAGTGGTGTTCAAATGTTCAAAACAAATGTAGGTGTCACAATCCTAGATATCACATTTGAGTTAGGTTCGATATATTAAAGTTATAGGTATATTAAAAAAGGATAGTTATTAAACTTGTAACAATATGTTGTTGTTATGTAAGACTAGCTGTTATGATACAACAAAGGGTCAATACAAATGGAATAATAACAAATACAAATTTGTATTACAAATATTACAAATTTGTTTACACTATATTAATATAGTGTAAACGCTTAATATATTAAAATATTATATAATCAATAAATATTTATGTTTACATGATATTAATTGTGAAAGTTTGATGATATATTAGATATATATATATATATAAATATTGCATATATAATATAAGGTGAATTCAATATTCGGGAAAATATTTAATATATAGGTTAATGAATAATGTATCTTTAAATAATCTCATAAATTATAAAATCCTCAATCTTTCATCTATTCAACATTACAAATATGGAAGTCAATCACCTAAAACCTTTACGAAAACACCTAAAACGAATACACTATAACGTACACTTAATTATAAATAATACATTTATCCTCTCCCGAGTCGTCTACTAGTATTCCATAATGAACCTACTTCTGATAAATATACCGTTCCACTAATTCAGCTTATCCGTTCATCGAAACTATAGACCATGGTCTAGAGTGAACTCTTTTACAACTTCTCACAAGTCACCTCCCATGTGACTACCCTTCAACCTAGGATGTAAACCGCTAAAAACATCGTATCATTATCTCTATCGTGATTAGATAATGACGAACATGATTTAGTAAGTTATTGTAATCTAGATGTAAATCATTAAGAGTAGGTGTATGTGTTGTTGTCAATACACCGGTAGTTAGACGATATGTATGTGCTCTATTTAATACGAGGGTAATTTATTAATAATAGAACGACATTTATTAAATAAGATAATAACAAAGATTTTGCGAAGCAATTTCTTTTGGACAATCATTGATAATAACATGCATGATTATATGAAATATAAAGGAGGCTATGGCTATGAGCAACATTTCTCCACACTCTACATTTACAATAATTGTAATTAAACACCGTCACCATCTCCACTCAACCAAATAATCAATCACTATATTACCCTTACAGTAATCAAGCAATAACCCAAAAATGTTCCATTAACTCTCTTTTAAAATTCTTAGTCGCGTGAACACTATCTCGCACACCCACACATGTTGATCTACCACTATAATAAAGAATTATAGCTTTTTATAAATTATTTCATAATAAACGTATAAGTTTATTATAACGTATGGTATGTGATATCCTCACTAACCACTTGCCATATTATCCCTACCTTCCAAGTATGTCAACTGTATTGATACCATTCACATACCCCAACCGAATAAACAAAATTCCTTCTTCAATTAAAACTACCATCTCTCTTTATCATATCCCTACCCAACTCCTTCACTCCCTTTCACTACCACTGGCTTCCATTTTCATACATTTATCAACGACTCCCTCTCTTCTAGCATTTTCCCCTTCATTGAAATAAACTCCATACTTAAAAAACCTTACACCATCCATTACAGTTCAAAAACTATCGTCCAATGTCCAACTTATCAGTATTCGCCAAAACTCGAGAATGCACTATCTCCACAAACTAGGCTCTTACTCATTCACAATATTTCCAATGCATATCAAATCCCCTACTTTCCTTTAAAATCCTCGTTAATAAACCACGTTTTTGTTTTCAATTTGTTCGAAAATGTTTGTAATTTATTTACGTATATTTAAAATTATTCTAAATAATTTACAAAGTTTGCATTCTGTATGTTTTTTGAAAATAGAACACTAAGTTTGCAAAATATTTGAAAATAATATACACAAATATACGAAAATGTTACGAAAATAATTTGTAAATAATATACAAAGTTTGTAAAATTTTTGAAAATAAACACGAAGTTTGCAAAATATTTGAAAATAATACACACATATACGAAAATTACTTTAGAAAATTTTAAGAAAATATATTTACAAATAATATACAAAGAACTCCATTAAAATATATGTCTTCGATAGCCGATAACTTTGATATAAATTATTGATTTCATTAAATATAACTTTACGTCCTATGAATGATATTATCATTATTACGGATACATTCTTCAATACAATGCCTTCTCTGAAAGGTATTCAATATGTATACCAATGTTAAATATTAATGATCCATACAGGTAGTACGTCAAGAGCACATCTCTATACTTATTGATTTGTTATTATCTTTACATTCATATACTAATACATTTAAGAATTCTTTAAAAAAAACTTTATTTTTTAAGTTATATAAGATAACCGCATCTTACACCGGATTTATAAAAAGTTGATATTAGCTAATATCATTTATTTATCAAAATAAAATTGCATCATTGTGTAATTTATATTCTAATACCTGATTTAGAAATTAAATTATTTAGAAACCTTGTCTTATGTCTTAAGGTTGTACACTAAACCTCTATTAAATAACTTGTCTTATTTTGAAACCCTTTGGAAAATAAAGAACGAAAATTAAAAATTAACCTTACAAATAATTAAATTAAATTATTTCATACTATTATATAATATTTATATTACAATTTATTATTATTAAATAATTATGCCTAGATTTAATTTGTGTGTACATACTATGTGATATAACATAAATTAATATCACCTGAATTTTGATTATATAGTTACCTTAAAGTATGTTCTTTTTTTCATGTATACTCATAAACATAATTGTTATATTAGTAATAATAGTCCGGATAATAGTGAGTAAATATATCGTAGTACAATTGCATGAAGTTACGTTTTTTAATAATCTTCTAATGTAATAATGTAGTAGTATGATCGATTATTTTATTAGCATACTCTCTATAGAGAGTATTTATAAATAATAGATATTCTTAATACTGTAATAATTAATATATAATTATGCTATAATAATCTAAATAATTAAGTATGTATTAAAAATTATTTAAACTACTAGTTCAATTAATATATATATATATATATATATATATATATATATATATATATATATAACAACAACAAAATAGCATCTATATGTTTTATAAATATATAATATTTATATTATCTACAATAATCTAACTTTTAAAATGTTGAAAACTATTATAGTATTATTTATACTAATTATTAATTATTTTTATAGAATATTTTACATTATATTTATATTTGTTAATTTAAAAAAATAATTATATTCATTTTATGTATACCCTACTTTACTTTTTGAGTATTGAGATTTTTTAAATAAAAATTCTTAAATTATTTATATTTATTCTATTATCTTAATTTTAAAGATATAATTATTTAAGAAAATAAATTAATATAAATAAAATATGTATATCAACCTATTAGTTAATCAAAATAAATGTATAAATGTATAAATATATACTGTGTTACATATTTATTTCATTTTATAAAAAAAATAATAATATATCAATTGAAAAATAATAAATCAAAAATTATATTTTTAAATATAATGAATACAAATAAATTATATTATAAAATTAATATATATCAATTTTATAATCAAATACGACTAAATGAAATTTGAATTATTTTAAATTATTACATTATATACATAGCATTATAAGTTATAATTATGTTACTATATAAATATTATATAATACAAATAATTCACATAATCGATACAAAATAAATATACACATTTTCAAATAAAATTTATATTTACAATTTTTTGAAAAATGATTATCATTAATTACCTAATTTATACACAATATGTGCATATCTATATATATATATATATCTATCACATAGTCTATTTACTCTTAATAAGGGCGGATAGGGCTTGGGCTTCGGTTGCCAGTATCAGACTGTACATCTGTATAAGATCATCTTCTTTGGTGATTATTTCGAGAGCTTTATAAAAGTATTCCAAAGCTTCACCAGTATTCCCGCTGTTATACGATACAAATACTTCATTAGCCAATATTATACACGTGAATTTAATACTATTTGTTATACGTAAATAATAATTAAATATTTATACAATGATTATTTTATATATATTATCAAATAATGTAAAAATGTATATACAAATTTTGTAATGTCATTAATTATATACTATGTATGTTATATTAATTATATGTTCAATTCAATCATGATATTATAACCTAATAACAAGTTTCATATATATATAAGGGTAGGGAAATGATAAATAAAAATAATATATATATATACATATGAAACATATATATATGATAATAACTTTTGAACAGCAAGGGTTCCGAGTATCTCTAAAGGCATTTTAGACCTAACATCTAGAGGGACAGCCTCTTTCAACATTTTAATAGTTAAATCTTCATCTCTCTTCCATTGCATTATCAAAAGTCTAAATATTTAGTAAAATTTATGTAATGGTATCATTCTAGATTCCATACATACATTTATAAATGTATATAATTATTTAACCAGAAATATATTTATAATATGAATTAAATTGTATTGAAATAAAGTAGTTTTATACAATATCAGAAATATAAATATATCATTCTAGATTCCATACATACAATTATAAATATATTTATAATATGAATTAAATTGTATTGAAATAAAGTAGTTTTTATACAATATCAGAAATATAAATATATTTTACAATACTAATTTAAATAATATAAGTAGAACAATATATATATATATATATATATATATATATATATATATATATATTATTAGGTATGAAATTGTTAGTGTAACATATATTTCTACTGTACAAACGCTAATTGACAAATAGTTCCGATATCATTCTTGTTGATGTTAATGGAGGCTTTGAATTCATCATGAGCTGATTGAAACTTTTGTTGATCCATTAAAGACTATAAGAAATAATGATCGATATAATATACACTATATAGAAAATTATGGAGTTATTGTTATAAATAATAGTTTATTAATATTTATCCAAAGAGAGGAGTATTCAGTGTAAAATATAGTGAAAATATATTAATTAAATCTAGTAAAATATTTGATATGAATTTTTGTTTTTAATTTTCAATAATATATTAATAATGCTCATTAACATAATAGTTAGGGTATATGGTTTTTGTATTGTATATTTATATATAATGTATATAGTGATTTAATTTTGTAGTTGATAAAGAAAATGCATTTCTTTCATACTATGTGTAATATATATATATAATATATATATATATATTTATATATATATGTTTATATTATAAAATTTGCAAAAACTTGATATATATGTTTTCTAAATACATTTAAAATAGAAAATAAAAATATGTATTATTAAAAATGTTATGTATTAGGTGAGAGTGAATAGCGAAACATCATTATTCTGAATAATTACAGTCTAGTTCTTTATTTATTTTATTAAATTAATTACTATTTTTACACGTTCGAATTTTGTATTATATTTTATATATATATTATTCACAATATATAATATAACATTATAATAATAATAATTATGATCAATATAAATTGTAAATCAATATATATCGATATAAAAAATTTATTTATTTAATATTGTATTAAAATTATAATTATATAAGTTATAATTGACATTGAAAAATAAATTAAACACAATTTAAAAGTTTATAATTCATATATTTAAAATTTTAAATAATTTGTTCCCGAAAAAATGTGATCACTCAACACAAATATTGATTTAATATAATATTATGTTGCTAAGAAAAATTATTAACTTATAAATAATTATTTTAATAAGAAATAAAAATGTAACTTTAAGGGGATACTTACATATTAATAAATAGAAAATACATCATTTTAACAACTATATTTAAATATAACAACTAATATAATATTTGGAATAATTCGGGCATTATTTTACTTATTTTACTTACTAAACATGTATATCTATAAAGTTTCATAAAGAATTTGTTCACAGATAATTCAGGACTTGTGATATGATTGTCATGTTTTAACATGATCGCGCATCAAGGCATATCACTATAGCTTAATACATTGTATAATTATATTAACTATGGACAATATTTATAACTATTATTAAACTTAAATAACTATGATACATGTGAAATAGAGATATGGTAGCTAATATATGTTATAGGGGCGCGTTATACCTGGGCATACAGGGAGTGTATCTGTGCTACGGAGGAAAACTTCTTTACAATTTTCTCAAATTCTTCATTCGACTTCTCCAATAAACCGTAATCTCTTTTCTGGAATGCATTTCTCGATACTGCGAAAGGTCGTTGAGGTCAAGTTTATCTCACTATTTAATTTTAGTTATCAATGTCCTCTATATTACTAGTAAATATAGAAATTTAGTTAAATACTTGTATAAGTAATTTGTAATAACTTAATTACATAGATAATTAATTATTAAATATATAAGATATACAACTAATACACGTTATTAGATAAACTATTCATATCACTTTGATTTAGTAAGTTATCGTATAGGTTTATAGCATTATAAATAATCCTAAATTAACATTATCGTTTAATACCTATATTTATAATGAATCTTAATATTTAATTGATTCGACCTTGAAGGTATGAATGATTGAAGAAGTGAGTGAAATGTATTAGCTATATATCTACACATCAAACGCGTGCGCATACACACATACACTGATGTGAGGTAGACAATATGGTACAAACGGGCAAAACAGTGTTGGGCGCGAGCGATTGCAAAGTTAGGTGACATCTCCACTACTTTAGCATAGTCTAGGATAGCCTCGTCCATGTTGTCCATTATCAAGTGTAACTGTACGGTGTCGTAATGGGTTAGTTAAGGGTTAGCGATGTAGGCAATGTATGTTATAAGTTCATAGTTTATAGTGTACAAATATATACATGCATAGTGTTCTTTCAATGAGGTTATTATTAATATAAATGATGTGACCATGTGACTTATATCATAATATAGATATATATATATATATATAAACAGTACCTAACAACAAAGTAGTAACTATTACAAACTACATCGTATACATTTAAATGTTAGATTATTGTTAAGAATAGAAAGGTGCTAATTTAATAATACTATTTTTATTAAATATATATACATATGGCATATAACAAAAATATTTAATAATAATTTGTAATATGTGTACATGTATTTACATATATATTCATCAAATAATTTAACATTAAATCAATTATTTTGCGAATCAAATATATGTCAATTGTATCTATTTACATATAATAAATTGTATTGCTGAATAGTTGCTGAAATATAGGTGAAAATACTATCGTTTTAAATAATGTCAATAGCAAATTGTCAAAGTATTGTTACATAATACTTTAGAATGTTACAAAATATGTATAATGTTATATTGAAAATGAATCTATTGATTTATTATATTTATCGAATATGGCTGTATATTTTAAGAACCATGGTTCTAATTATAAAATAATGTTATATTCTTAAAATAAATATTTACTCTATAAATTAAATATTTATTTTACTCAAAAATATACATAACTATTCATTTATAATTGACTATTATTAACTCTGTAATAGTAATTTGTAATAGTGATATATTTTTCAAATTGACATGTAAACAAATAAACTAAAAATAGAATTAAAGTAAATAGTTATCAGTACAGGTGGCACAATTTTTCATTAATTTCACAAATTCATTAGAGTGACATATATTTCCTTCGGAAAATATTTGATTCAGTATAAAGATGACATGTTTAATTCATTAATTTAAAATTTTGATAAAATTATATATT
Organism: Osedax fenrisi; assembly: GCA_964019155.1. Lineage (NCBI taxonomy): Eukaryota > Metazoa > Annelida > Polychaeta > Sabellida > Siboglinidae > Osedax > Osedax fenrisi. Next base: position 40,412,431 of record OZ025240.1, on the reverse strand, counting down.
ATACTATTCAGTTAGATTATTCAAACTATTTATATCCATGTATACAACTTGTATTTATTGTAAACTATTAAAGTTTGATATTTGAATATTGATTATATGTAATGATATATAATACGAATAGAAAAATATCATTTTAAATTACGATAAAAATATATTGAGATAAAATAGAACATTAAATTTGTCACTAAAATAATATGAACATAACTAAATATAATGTTATTATCAATTTTTATAAACATATAATTTATAATCTAAAATCATTTCTATGATGTGAATATTTCACAACGGTGTATACTATACATCGTACGCTATAGCATATACATTATACGTCGTAGGGTGTGCAAAGCATACATTATACAGCGTAGAAGTAGTCACACACAGCGCGTGTAGAGAGAGTGTAGTAAACCTGAGCGCGATGATAGTAGGTATCTTCGTTCTCAGGGTACACCAGTATGGCGTTCTTGATGTCTTCGAAGGCCATCTCGCGGTTATCTTGTAGCAGATGTATGGACGCCCGTTTGATCAATGCATTGGAGGTGTACTGTGTAGGGGAGGAGAGTGTTGGGTTATAATATCAAATATTATTTATATATTGTTATTTTTATTTGGTGGAGTCCTTTCATCCCATCCAGGAACTTAGATGAAGTTTTCACTTATAACATAACATAATATATATGGCTCTAATGTCCCTTCGAAGCCGCTCTCATGTTAAGGCATACATAGTTTTAACGAGAGCCGATCATTTATTTATACACAATTATATAAGATCACTTCTAAATAATATTTTAAGACCCATTTTATAAAATTAATTAATGGTCCGGACGAGGGTCGAACCCGTGTCCTACTGCTTGTGTGTCTGACGCCTTAGCCACTATATATATATGTATACACACACTATATATATATGTGTGTGTATATTATACATAAAATACTTATTACTATAAAAGGATATTATTAAAATATTTGTTTACAATTATATATAAAATTATATATATATATAAATAAAATTATATATATATATATATATATATATATATATATATATATATATATATATATATATATATATATATATATATATATATATGTGTGTGTATATTATACATAAAATACTTATTACTATAAAAGGATATTATTAAAATATTTGTTTACAATTATATATAAAATTATATATATATATAAATAAAATTATATATATATATATATATATATATATATATATATATATATATATGTGTGTGTATATTATACATAAAATACTTATTACTATAAAAGGATATTATTAAAATATTTGTTTACTATTATATATAAAATTATTATTTCGATATAATTTATTGAGAAAATGTATTCACTAAAGTAAGTATGTAAACTAAATCAATGTAATTATTCTTATATCGGCTATTTCACTATTATAAGAAGTCACAATGACCTTGGGATCAGTAGTTTCGACGTCAATGAGTTTAGCGAAGGTCTCCAGACATTTAGGGAAGTCTCCGATCAGCATGAGGAACGTGGCTTTCACGAGAATGAGGTATTGATGTTTCAAGGTCATAGGTTCACCGTCTTCTTCTGTGTTGATGGTCTCCATCTCTTCATCCACGAGGTCAAGTATCACGTCGTAGTTATTGCTGAGGATCGCCTCGTTTATCTGCACGCTTTGTATGCTACAAATAGACTTGGTTACCAGCATAGACGTAGTATGACATGTGTAGTGAGATCACATGATTTGACATTGCGCATTTCTAATACTTATATAGATCATTTATTTATTAATATACATTTAAAGTGTGTACTCTTTACATAGATCTATGCCATATATAGCACGATAGAAATATGTGTTTAACCATTCTAATATCGCATATATATATATATTAACTTTAATTACGCAAACAAATATTTATTTATAATTTGTATATAATATTTAAAATGTTATTAAATTATTCTTCTAAGTTAAATATACTTTTTTAAAATAAATAAAATCCAATCAATTCTAGTAAATATATATAGATAGAATATATAGATATATAGGTTATATATATAGATATATAGAATATATATATAGAAACATATACGATTATGATGTAGAATGATGTAACAGCGGCTAGAAGATAACCTGGAATCTACGACAGCTCCACTGAGTTCTGTCGGTATTATCGGATCATTGAAATAAGAACTCAGGTAGTTACTAACAAATTGTATGGAAGGCATCGCCGGTTCTTTAGTCTGTGTGTACGAATGAGCATGTGTATGAGCGCGTGTGTGTGTATGCATGTGTGTGTGTGTGTATGCATGTGTGTGTATGCATGTGTAAGCGCGCGCGTGTATGCATGTGTGTAAGCGCGTGTGTGTTTCTATATGCGCGTGTACATTTATTGATTTAAAAATATATAATTGTAATCGTTTGTCTGTATGTGTATATGTATATATGTGTACATACATGTGTGTATATGAATGTTGGTTTACGTGTATGTATACATATGTGTGTGTGTATGTATATTTGAGTATGTTTAAGGGCAGACGCACGTACTGAAAATGTTTTATTTTATTTTTATAATAAAATTTGTTGCATATTTTCCGTTCAGTATTATAATTTTCAATGTGTAAAATATTTAAAAAATTATATTTCCATTTTTTTTGCAATTACAAATAATATAAGCTGTTTTTACAATCTTAACAGAAATAATAATTATGGTCAAATTTGAGGTCAAATTTATGTAAATATTCTTTGTTTGTTATAAATACATCTCATTTTAGACATTAAATTATTTTATATTAGAAAATAATTAAAATAAAATTATTTATACTAATATATTATGTATAAATATATTCACCGTTATTATTTATTACTTATTAAATATGTATACGTACACTTAACATCAAACTTTTAATAAATGAAATGTTCTAAAGTTTTTAATTTTCACTGAGTAAGGAAGTAGGTATAAAAAAATTCAATTGTCTTCAGTTTATATTATTTCGTTTAATATTTTAATATAAATGATTAACAGCGTTTAATTACTATAAGAATAATATTATAGATTTTTTAAATACAATAAATTTTAAATTATCAATATATTTTAAATTAAAAAACAATACTTTTTTTCTCAATTATTACAATATTATATCTTTATTTTATATAACTTTAAAAATTAAACTTAAAAGTCATATCTAGTATTTGAATAGCACTTTAAATTATCTATTAAATAAAATAAATTATTTAAATATCTCCGTTAGTTTGTTATCGTATTTTATTAAATAGCTCTATAAATAACACTATAGCATCAGCGTATATATATAATATATACTATTAAAACATAAAAATGTAATTTAATATGTAAATAGAATAGATAGTAATTAATAAATAGCTCTAAGTATAATTTAAATATAGCTAACACTATAACTTATTTATATGAACGAATAGTATTTATATTAATCTATAATATATACGTTTTGTTGTGTATATTTAATTCAGTTATTATGCTGTTTATAAGGTTAAATGTAAAATTAATGATTTGTTAATAATATAATTGCATAATAATTGCATTATAATAATATAATTGCATATTGTATATATAATTTATATATACATTTCCTAAAAAAAAAATGTAGGTAGTATAGACCTAGTTATTTTATATATATTGAAAATTGATGTTTTACATTCGCAATATTGTGGAATACTGTGGAGATTTTTAAGTGGATGTATATTCCAGAAAAAATATACTGAAAATGTCAAGATAAAAGTAAATTTTTAATTTATGAGTAGTATTAAAATAATAGATGAAAAAATAATATAAATATTTGTGTACACGTTATTTTAATATCATATATTTAATTATTAAATAATTAAATTATTAAATTTGAATATAACATGTATTAATATGATTTATACATTTTTATATATTGAATTCAAAAATAATATTAAATATCATTGATTTAATTATAGATATTTGTAACAAAAAAAATCGATATATTAAAAATTATGTTATTTGAAAATGGACGGCGCCTACTCCCTTAAAAACTATATTAATAATATAAGGGGATGTTTACCAAAATCACCCGTATTGTGAATAACAAGTATGTAACCTATAACAAGTTGTGTGAAAGTACTACTTTCCCATTGCCAACACAAATAATGTGTACTATGTTTAGATTAAATATATATATATATATATATCTATATAAATGATGAATCCCTTTCAATAAATAAAATATATAATATATCTGTAATAGTATGTTGAAAAAATTAATAATTTGTGTACAGAATGTCATCAATATTATCTGTATTTAAATAAGCTAAACATCAGAATACTCCTACTTGAATGAGAATTGTTTATATATAATCCATATATACTACAAAAAAATATAATTAAATATACTCTATAAGTTAAACAATTTTTAATACACATATATAGAAAATAATTATTCTGAGTAAAATTAATTTGAAAATTATTCATTAGGTTTAATTAATATTAGGAATATCTATAAAATATTGTTTTTCTGTAACTTTTTTATATTGTGTAGTTATAATTATATCCTTAGGATCACATTAAATCATAACAAAATGTATAATAATAAATGTAACTGTATTACAAATATAGAATAAATTTTATTTGTATATGGATGGAAATTTGTATATATTTAAAAAATTATAATATATAATGATATCGTAAAAAATCTAGAAATAATAAATGAACAACTAATTTATAAATATATATATATACATGATTTACATGCTAAATATGTAATAACCTAATAGGCACAGGAATTATCTATTAACCTTGAAACACTCCTTAGCCTTTTGCATACTAGCTAGCTTCAGTACATCGTTGGCTTTATCCATTGTAGCGGGGATCTTGTAATCCTCGAGAATACACTGGGTTGTCCTATCTATTAGTGTGGAGATGATGATGTAGGAGGTAGTGAGTTATCAGGTATATTAGTGGGGATATGATGAGAAAGGAGAGTTGGTTATCCTATATATTAGTGGGGAGATGATGAGGTAGGAGGTAGTGGCCAATGTGCCAAATGAGAAGATGTGCTATTTTCTCATGACATATATATATATATATATAGGATATTTAATCTCTACCGAAATACAAGTATTCAGCATTATAATAAAACAGTGTAGTTTATTAATTCCACAAGTATTTAAAATAATAAATCCATTTGTAAATTAAAGTCTGCTCCTAATAAAATTATTCCCGATACAATTTTTATAACAATATAATAAACAGTCGATATAATATTTCTCATTCTACTTATAAATGAATACACGAATGTAAACGTGTGTCTCTCGTTACAACTAGCGCGGCGTGCGTAACCATTCAGTGCTTCGATGAACATGCTCTGCGACTCGTAGGCGCTGGCTCTCCTCCTATAGGCCTTCACGTATTTCACGTCGTCCTCGATAGCTTTGTTGCAGTCGGACAGTACGTTCGCTATATCGCCCTGCGTTAGGCGGGGGGTGTGTAAGGGCGGTAGTGAGTAACGCGGTGTAAGAGTGACTCATGCTCGACGTCAATACACATATCACGTCAATAGACATATCACATTAATTCATGGTTGTAATTGTTAACTTTATTATAGATATAAATGTAGATATTCGTATAATCATATATTACTTCAAACACATAATTCTATCATAATACTATATTTGGAATACTGTGTTAATATATATGTATATATAATGGTTTTACATTAAATTAATTTTTTCTAAATTGTATATATAATAATTTGTATATACAATGGAAATTGTAAAATAAAATTTGAAATAAACTTGAAATGTATATATTATATACTATATAACTTTCGATAACATGCGATAATATAAACGGAAATCAATATAATCATCAGTTAGCTACGCTATAGAGTGCCACCATCACTAACGAGTTGTTCGTAGGCTGCGGCTCGGTTCTGGTAGCAATTGGCGCGGTCTTTCAACTGGTCTTCTGGACAGATACGAATAGCCTCGCTGTAGCACTCGATGGCACGCTGGTAGTTGGAGTTGCGGAAGTTCTTGTTACCGGCTGCCTTCACGTCCAGATGGTTAAGTATCTTCTCCTGTTGGCGGCGGGGGGGGGGGGTTACTTTACAAGGGGGTGTAATTTTAATTTATATATATATATATATACGAACGTATATTTAATATAAATATATTCATTTAAAAAGATTATCCTTATATATATATATATGTAATATTAACAAAGATTTTGCGAAGTATAAATATTTCACTCCATATCTAAACGGTATATCCAATTTATTGACTAGTCAAATATATAATCACCAGGTGGCTATCCATCTTATCAAGATATTTCACATGATAAAATAATAAATTTTAATATAAAAGTTTGTTAATATGAAAGATACATATATATAACCTTATACAATGTAATAACGAGAATTAAATATATCAATTTTTTAACTCAAATTACATATTTCTTTATATATATTGTATATATTGTATATATAGTGCGGTACCGACCGCTATTTCAATGTCGGCGGGTATGTGTTCGTTATCAACGTTTATAATGTCTTCGTCGATCATGTCCGAGTACTTTTTATCGCGGTTACGAGTGTATTTAGAATACACGAAACCACCGACCAGCACTACTGGTGTGCCAATGATTATAGCCTTCTTCCACGTTGTCATCGCACTAAACGCGTCCTTGATCGCAAACATTCTGAACAACGGGGCGTAGTGGATAGGGGTATAAATAACGTAAATGTCATCTAATTTAAATCTAATATTATAATAATTAAATAAGCCTATTTATTTTCTAATAATTAATCAATTAATCAAATATAAATATTAATAACTTATACATAGTATATAGTAATATATATTTACATTTAAAGAGCTATCAACAATTAACTAAATATAAATATTATCCATTGATACTTTTATCGATTTTCATATCATATTAAAATTTTCTTTATTAACAAAACTAGTAATTAATAAACTAGCAATTGATAAACCCATTGAATAATGTATAATGCTGACTCATTCTTTATAAAGAAACTATAATTATTAATTCCTAGTTTTGATATGCGACATATATTCATTATAATCATATAATATATCATATATTATATGATATATATATATGATATATATATATATATATATATATATATATATATGTGATATAGTATATTAATATTAGTATATCATATACTAATCAAAATCAAAATGTCACTATATAAATTTATTGTTGATTTAATTGTCATTACATACGAATAAAATTGCCGTATTAATATTATAATAATATAACTATATCAAATATTGCATATTCGATACGGACCACTTTATAATAAAGTGCTCTTAATTATTAGTAGGACCGCCCAACTTGAACTATTAAATATATCGGCGACCTTCTTCTCCAGTCACCGCTTTTCCAGTTATGATAATTATAATAAAATAAACTAATATCATATTAAATATGTATTATTTTCCAACAAATATGCATTCACGATATATTATTTAATGTTATAATTAATTAATAATTATTAGTTATACTGTATAACGTTTATAACTTATACATATTTTATTTTATAATATTAAATTAAATTTAAAATTGATTATTATTTTTAATATTAAATATTAAAAATATTATATTAAATATAATATATTATAATATAATAATATTATTATATATAATTATTATAATATTTGAAAGTTATATATTTATTTATTAAAACTACTACTATCGTCACAATTATTATGAACTTTATATAACGATACATATATATGTTAAACTAACTTTAAATAAATGATGTTAATAATATAATTATAGTTTGTTAAAAAGGTTTATAATTAAGATTAAATTGTTATGTACATGCCGCAACTTTGAAATTAGATAAACACTAAACAAGATAATTTAAACCCAAATTAGATTTGAACTCTTTGACCTACTAGCTACAATTTCTATTATTATTATATTCATTAATAATTCAATATATTTATTTTAAATATCGAATTATATTAATATTTATAAAATAAATATATATATATTTTTTTTATTTTATTATCAAACATATATATTAATTTTTTTTTAATACATAACAATTAATTAATACTGTTTTAAAATAAATTTCAAATTAAACATTACCGAATTATTTTACCTATGAAACAAAATGAACGTGATCACTAAAAAATCCTTCAGACTATAAAAGCCTTCGTGTCGATAGCATATCTGGCTTTTTAGCCACTTTATTTTTTACAATTTTTATATTACTTTATTATTATATCGCTAAATCATTAGTATTAATATGTCGTCACTTAACCAAGTTGTAAGTATATAATAATTGAAATTCGTTAACATAGATATTTCACAATAATGTAATAAATATTGCGTAGAAATTTGTGATGATGTGTTATATAAAATTCAAATATTCGATATTTTAATATTCTATTATTTAATAATTTATTTTATTTATGAATTTAATTTAGGAATAACACATTATAAATAAATATTAGTTATATACTATAGGAACAGATTATAAATTATTCCTATTTATGTAAAATTATCTAATTTAATATAATAAGTATTATAAAAAATATGTAACCAATAATTAATTTGTATAAAATAAACAATTTTACATTTATTCCTATTTATGTAAAATTATCTAATTTAATATAATAAGTATTATAAAAAATATGTAACCAATAATTAATTTGTATAAAATAAACAATTTTACATTAATGAATAATTTATATATATATATCATATAATAATTTATATGTCATTCAATGAATAATTGAAACTATAATAGTATAATTATAATAATAGATACACTCAGTGTTACACTGTTACAGTGTAACAATGATTATGATAATCATATATCAATGATGAAATTTACATACATGGTCATCATACTATGATGATCATTGATATATGATTATCATATTGAATATACCACCCGATTTGAGACCTAGCTGTCATAGTACTGTGTACCAGTAATATCGGACCTAGGTAAACTATACCCAGGTAACTTTGGGCAATTTAAAAAAATAAGAAATAATTGCCCACCACTTTTTTAAATATCAATAAAACAATTATTTGTATATATAAATATATTAATAATCATCAAATAGTATGCATTATTTAATTATGCATTTATTAATTAACAATGCATGGAGCGAATCAGGAGTATCAGTGAAAGCATTGTATTTTATAATTCGATATCTCCTAAAAGTAGTGTAATGTGTCATTAAATGTCATATTTAATCATAATAATTTAATCATCTTCATTCTGATAAAATACAATTACATAATAAACAATACACACAAATATTAAAGAAAGAAGAAAACATTAAAACAAATATTTGATTCCCGTGTTAGCATCCAAAGTAAAGTATAAAAATGATTCATGAATGTTGTTGTATATTATTTTTACATTATTACATTTATGCATAGTATTAGTTTCCATATTCAAAATATAATGATTTATAAGGGATGCTAGAATTTAACATACATATTTTATTTATAATAATTATTATAAAATATGTCAGATATTATATAATAATTAATTGAATTACAATTGAATAACATATTGATATTATTTGATATTATGACTAAAATCTACTTTAAAGAATTTTTAATTACAATTTAGCCCATATAACTGAATATGGTGGTACATTGTACCGACTTGTACTCGATATACACTGATTAGATACATGCAATGTATTTATATATAATATAATATTTTATGGTATTATATTTCCATATGGTACTATAATACAATATATATATATGATATTAATATATATATATATATATATTAATTAATTCTCGATCCCCATTATTTATATATTGTATATAAAATATGAGGATCTGGTACAAGGAACTGAACATTATTTTTTTAAGTGACCCGAAATTACATACAAAGTGGCCAGAAATTATCTGGACCGAGTTTACTTGCCCGATATTACTGGTACCCATAGTACGTATATGAATGCGACGTTATTTTATATGGTATATTTAATATAATCAAGGTAATATAATATTACCAACTATGATCTAAGATACCGTGTAAATAATACTTGTGAATGGTTATAGTTCCATATCGTACGGCGTAGTTTTATATGGTTGATTATTGAATGTTATTAATATCAAGCTAGTGGGTGTGTAGTGTGTAGAGATTAGTGTTGGAAACGGTTTCGAATATTTGAATATTTGATTCTTTCAAATAGTAAATTTTCGAATTTGACTGATATTCGAAAATGTCGAATACCTAAATCTAATTATTCGAAAATTTCGAATACCTAAATCTAATTATTCGAAAATATCTAATACCTAAATCTAATTATTCGAAAATTTCGAATGTTTAATTTTACTATTCGAAAAAAACGTTAAAAGGCATATAATGCATAGGTGCATATTTTACCTATATTTCATTATACAATAAACAAATAATTTAATACTATTTACCCTAGGCTATTTACTTCCGTTTTAACCTTTTAACCTTGCTCTCGAATTCTGAAGAATATTTTATATGGCTTCAAATATTTTAATAAAAAATAGTTCAAAATTATTTCTAGAGAAATTAGACTTATTGATAATTATCAATGATTATAATCATTAATCAAAATTCATAACCCTTTTTAAATATATTTATTATTTGAAACATTCAAAGTGTATTTATTTACTATTTTAAATCTTTAAAATGAATAATTTAACTATTTGAAAACTTTGTATACTTAATTTAATATAAATAATATTATTTTAAACCTTTGAAGTGTATTTATTTACTATTTTACACCTTAGAAATGAATAATTTAACTATTTGAAAACTTTGAATACTTGGTTTAATATAAATAATACTATTTAAAACCTTTTAAAGTGTATTTATTTACTATTTTAAACCTTCGAAATGACTAATTTTACTATTAGAAAACTTTGAATACTTAATTTAATACAAATAACACTATTTAAAACCTTCAAAGTGTATTTATTTAATATTTTAAACCTTTGCAATGAATAATTTTACTATTAGAAAACTTTTTATACTTAATTTAATACAAAAATAAATATTTGAATCCTTCGAATTATATCTATTTACTATTTTACGCCTTAGAAATGAATAAATTAACTATTTGAAAACTTCGAATACTTAATTTAATACAAATAATACTATTTAAAACCTTCAAAGTGTATTTATTTACTATTTTAAACCTTCGAAATGAATAATTTTACTATTAGAAAACTTTGTATACTTACATTAATACAAATAATACTATTTGAATTCTTCGAAGTGTATTTATTTACTATTCAAACCTTCGAATACTTAATTTAATAAAAATAATACTATTTGAAACCTTCGAAGTGTATTTATTTACTATTCGAAACCTTCGAATACTTAATTTAATAAAATAATACTATTTGAAACCTTCGAAGTGTATTTATTTACTATTCGAAACCTTCGAATGAGTGAAAAATCTGAAAATTTCCAACACTAGTAGAGATTCCAGTACACATGTTATAGGTGTATGCCGTGTAGTAGTATTACATTGTCAATTACTAATTAGATAATTGGCTATCATAACCATAATCATATATAAAAACTATATAAAACGGGATTGAGAAATTATATTAATAATATTATACTTGTTGAGCAGTGTATACCATTTATTAACATGTAATGTACGATAGGTTGAACATTAGATCTCTATACATGTTAAGGAATATAAATCAGTTATTTATATAACCTAGATCCATGGTACATTATATATATTATATATAATATATATAATTATTATTATAATATATTATATTATATATAATACGTAAGTGTAAATAGCAGGGTGGTTCGGTTTTTTTGATTTTTGTTTATAAAGTTATTGATAAATATAGTATGTAGTATGGTAACTACGTAGTATGAATGTGAGGTGGAATATTTGATAACATGTCATTTTGTAATTGTAAATAGTTGGCGTGGTTTATAACTGAATTAACTAAAATATATATATTCGTATTATTATATTTGATACCACAAAGTATTGTATACTCAGTATCATACCTTAATATATATTATATGTATATATACATATATATATACATACATTATTATATTTCCAAAACTCTGGTTTATTCTATGAACTTACTATTGTCAACTATCTCTATAGAAATGTATATTGACAATGTCAATTTGACATAAATGTATTTATATGCCATTAACCATGTAAAGAAATCATTTCTTTATATCCATGCCATTGTTAGAAGGCCATTATTTTAATCATTAACCTTAAATCAATCTAATTCAAAAACAAACTCCACAAATGGTATTATTCTTGTTTTTGAGTGAGTTCATTTCTCACTATAAAAGCAATAGGGTCACTACACTAGAGAGTGATATACACTAGAACCTTGACATATGTGATCATACTATTTAACTTTCCGTTATTTTAATTAACTAAATAAACCTTATATAGGTATCCCAAACATATCTGTTTTCTTCCTATAATTAGATACAACCTGATGAGAACTATCTTTCTCCGTGGATAAGATATTTTTCACGTGAGATAACATATATTAATTTCAATATTATATTATTTAAAATTAGTATTAATATTAATAATAATAGTATATATTATGTATATTATATAAATTATACCTTATAATTTTATATTATATAAGGCAGTGTTGTTGGTTTTTATCGTTTTTAAAAAACCAAAAAAACCAAAACAAAAACCTTAAAAATCAACAACCCTATCAATATTATTAATAATTGTATTCGATTCCTTGGTCCCTTAGCCTGTTGAGCCGTGGGGGCGTGTCACGTTGAAACAAAATTTTCTCCACTTCTTCCGGTCATATACAATTTCATTTAGTTCATTGAAGCCTTTTCCGGTCCATTCTTTTATATTATCTATCCATTGTTTTTTTGGACGTCCACGGGATCTTTTACCTTCGACATTACCCTGAAGGATTATCTTGGCAAGTCCATCGCCTCTGGTCACGTGTCCATACCATTTCAGTTTTCTCCTTTTAACTGTTGTGAGGATATCGGTGAAGGGACTTGTTAATGATGATGATATTCGGTCTATTATTTCTTGATTAGTAACTCTATCAAGGTATGTTATACCGAGTAATTTTCTGATGTTCTTCATTTCGAATGCTAGTATTCTTTTCTCGAGTTCAGCAGTTAGAGTCCATGTTTCACATGCATACAGGAATATCGAGTTGACAAGAGAGTCCATGAGTTTTAACTTGTACTTTAGACGTATGTCTTTATCATTCCATATTATCTTTAGATTGCTATATGCTTGACTTGCTTGTGCCGCTCTTGACAGGATTTCTTTTCTTGATCCATTTTCTTTTATGATTGATCCTAGATATTTGAAGCTTTTTACGGTCTCAATTATTTCGCCATGAATATCAATGTTTGGTTGACAATTGTCGTCGTTTAACATAAGCTTAGTTTTAGAAGGATTTATTTCCATTCCAAATCTATTTGCTGATTTAAAAAGACACTCAGTTAAATTTATTAGTTCTTCTTCCGAGCCAGCTAAACCATCTATATCATCAGCAAAGCGGAGATTTGTTATATTTCGGCCAATAATTGTATAGGTTATGTATATTATATAAATTTATTCATTTAATAAACAAGCCTGGTCGAAACAAAAATATAATTTGGATAGAATTTACTGAACCCTTGTATAAATTATACTACAATAATTTTTAATATAATATACATAAAATATCTAATAATAATCATATATCTTTAGAAGTATTTATTACAAATAACATTCAATATAACAATTTATTAATAATAATTATTTAATAAAGAAAAAACCAATATTCTTCACAAAAAAACCAAAAAAACAAATAAACCCTGGTAAATAGGGATAATGTAATATATGAAGCATATATTAATAAGGTTCCTCATGAAAACCGGAATATATAAGTTATATATAATATTTGTGGTATGTGGGTAGCATAAATTTGTATTTTACCTAGATCTGTATTGCTATATCTCGCTAATGTAGAATTCTTCAACATACATGGTATGCCTTGATTTAGGTATCTTAAGATGGTATCTTAAGATCATCACATGATATATGCATTTAATAACAAATATTCGAACAAATAATATTTATTTTAAATACATTTGATTTTTTTTATATACGCTTATAAAGTGCGTTTCAAATATATCAAAATAAACATTTATATTTATTTAGATTATATATTTTATATGTGATGGTCAGCCATCTTAAGATACCTAAATCACTAAATCAAGGTACCATGTCTGTTGAAGAAAAATCATGTGACTACCAATCTAGGTAAACTACAAATCTATGGTTGGTTGGGACTTGATGAATGCAAAAAGTACAAGTGATACATATCGATACATTACCGAATTGTGTATATCAACTTAACATTAAAATGAACATATATTTAACTATACTTATAAATGATTTATACATTATTAAGAACATCAGTTTTATAAACGACTTAGTAGTACTATTATTAACCAGTTTTCAATAGTAGGTTAGCGTTAATTATATTTAATAGATATGTCATTCGCTTTCACCAACTGATCGCCTATTTTATATATTGACATTATTTGTGGCGGTTTTCATGTGGCGGCGTATTCATGCCTGTATTAATAATAATAAAATATTAATATTAAATTTATACAATAATACAGTATTATTGTATTCATTTTTGAATATAGTAGAATTATTAGTTTATTGGGTGAAGTATGTATTATTCATAATATTATAATATTATATTTATTTAAAATACCTCCACTCTTATATTATAAATTTATCATTAGACTGTAATTTTTATGTTTATACTATAATGGAGCATATATTTATATTTAGAATCATCGTATATACTAAACATCACTAGTTTATATATTATTTTGAAATTTAACAACAGCACTAAAACAATATTTTTTGAGATTAAAAACTGAAATAATAATAATATATACAGTAAATAATTTAAAAAATGTATATAAACAATAAATGTAAATATTTTAAATGATAATATAAACATATAAGACTTATATTATAAGTATACTACTTATTTTGTATAAATAGTCATATGTATATTCTAATTATTGTTTATAATTATGATTTTGCAACTCTAGAATTTAATTTTCACTGTAAATTACGATTCAATACAATGAATATATATCAATACTCATATTAAGTTGTATATATGTAGTTTTTTTTTTGGATTAGTTATATCATTAGTTTGTTTTAATGTAATAGTTTAATGTTACTGTCCCTATATTTTAAGCAGAATTTTAACGATATATAATATATTATACATGATATATATATATACATATGATTGTCATATGTATATATTATATGATAAATAGTATATTATAAGTATACTCTATTTAATTAGTAGTAATATAATATATATTTTATGCAGTATTTTATCTATAATTATTTCAGGGTTCATATTTTGGTCATATGTATATCACACTAAGAATTTCCATGGTTATCCTTTACTAGTTTATTAATTTAATTTATTTTCCCTAAACCATGTTTGTATCAGGTAGTCGATTAATTGTCAATGACTTAAACTTATAGAAATTGCGCTCTCAAACAAGCTATAATTGGTAATCTTCTCCAAATTCAGTTATCATCTAATGGCGTGGTGAGAGTTTTGGGTACACCTCTAAATTAGTCATCAGATATATATGCTCATGTAAGTGGTTATATAATATGTATATATACATGTGTTCACACAATATATATTATATAATATCATTTATGGTTATATCTATTGTTGCATAACACATGATGATGTGTGGGTATACATATAAATATATATATATATATATATCTAATTTATTTAGAGGTGTTACCATTTCCATCGATGTAAATTTAAGAAAGTACTCGTTATAATAACAACCTCCCCATTGCAATGCCTTTGAACCTACCACCTGATCCAAATATGTATATGCTACATTAAAATATCACTTCTATAAACTTATTACGAGGATTTATCGAAACAAAGATATATCACTCCTTATCTACTAACGTGAGTAACACGAGTAATCTATTTGAATAGGTATCACTGATTAAATCATTGTATAAACACTGACACAATAAATGAATATATAATCACTGAATTATAATACAAAATTTAAATAAACATTGAATCAATGTTTTTAAATGTGTATATATATATATGTATAAACCTCTTATTTATTTCATGATTAATATTAACATTTTTAAATTGAATATTATAGTGTAATATTATACCAATATATAAATGTAATGAACAATTACTTCTAATCAAAATGAATATTAGATTTTATATCTATAATTTCTATTTAAAATTACATGTGAGATACAAAATCTAATGTATTTTTTAATTCTGATACAACTATCACTTAAAGTAGATGGAATATCGGATTACACTTTGTATCCTAAGTGACATATCCTTCATTTGGAAAATCTTTGCTTATTGTAAACTACACATAATTATTTTCATATATAAAAATAGAAAACAAATATTTTATAAATTAATAATTCTGTTATTTATCATATATTGTTAATACATTTTCATTTATAACTTATAATATATATATATATTTTATATATATATTATATAATATTTATTTTACATTTTAATCAATATAATAGAAGTCAGTTATATATAAAACTTAAATTATTATGAGATTACTTATATTCAAGATATTGGCACATTAAAATATGTATTTATTAAAAAATATTGATCATATATTATATTTATTACCATATCTAATTATGTGTAAATGTATTAAACTAATGCTATTAACTACACATCATGATTATTTTATAGACAAATTATTCTTTTGAAAATACATATTTTTATATCTATAACAAGTATAAATTATTAAAAAGATATCATTATAAACATACAAATTAGATTATAACATTTTATATTAGTTTATAATTTTACAATTTATTAGGTATAATATTTTGTATTATTAATTATTTGTTAATCATATTTATCTATATATATACGGATATTTATAAATATAATAACAACATTTTATAAATAATTGTATTATAAATATATATTTTTATATATATATATATATATATATATATATATATGTATATGTGAGTATAAATACATATTTATCAATAACCTGTAAATATAACTAACGCATCATATTTCATAATAATTTATTGATTATCGCAGGTATTATTTTAAATGCAATAATATATGATGGTTATGCATCAATATATTCATTATATAAATACACATATAGTGACATAGCTATTTTCATAGCACAATTCATTTATAGTGAATACTAATGTTAATCGATAAAGTTTTTAATTTTATAAACTATTTATTATGCAATTATAGTATAGAACTAGTGTATAATACAACCTATAACCTTTAAGTCTATACCACATAACATTTCCGAGGATTTCGATGATGATATCCCAGGTGTTAACCTCGTCGAAATAATAATATTATTTTTGTAAGTTATTCACCAACAAATATTTGCAATAATATTTAAAATTATTTAATAATTTCTAAATTAGAAATAAAACATCATAATTTACATATATTTTACTTACCTCTAAAATATATTCATCTATCTAATAAATATAAAGTAGCAATTTAGTAATGATTAATTTTAAATATTAAATTAAATTTCATAATGAAATATTCATATATATATATATATTTATCTATATATATGAACAACGGATAGTATAATTAATAAATAATAATTTTTCAATCATAAGTTATGATTCATAATATAAGTTATTATATCAGATTATATTCTATATTTATTAGTATAACTATTCATACATTTTTCATTGTTTTTTTTCACTTATTTTTCACTTATTTATTTATTCTATAACTGTATGTAAACATCTAGCATCTTATAAACCATATCATGGTTATAAATCCTGCCTATGGTATAACTTTAACTATAACTTTAATATTCATAAAAATAAAACATATCTAAACAATTATATAATAAATTAATATAATTAATAATAATAGATATTTGTGATTTTTCCATCACGTTATAATAACTATAGGTTTAATTTAAAAAATAACATTTCTCTAGCCTTAAGTTGATTACTACTTGTTATTATAGTTTGATTCTTAATAGAGTACATTTATTATAAATAACTTACTATTCGATAATGAACAATAATATATTTGTATTTATAGTTATAATCATTTTTATTTAATATGTTAATTTTTAATAATACCAAAAATTTTGCGAATAAAATATATAACACTCTATGCAACCTGATTACTTTTCTGGCATCCCGCTGCTAGCAGTAGCGGAATAGATTTAGATTTGGCGCGGTTTCTATACAACAATGTTTTCAATGCTATATTAAATACATGCAATATAAATTAGATTGTACACGTCGCATAGATATGTGTAGCATTTAAAACCTATATATCCTATTGCTTAGTTATACTAGTAATGAACACTTAGTTTTCATCGTATAAATAATAATTTAAAACATAATATTTTACATTTCATGATGCGTTTTTTGTAACGTCCCATAGTACCAAGTTAGCAAGAGTTTTTCGTAACGTACCACAGTCCTATCTGTATGCTTATACATGCAGATGGTACTATGGTACATTGGTATGTTACAAAAAACACAACATCCTATAGTACCACAGTCCCAATGTACCATCTGCATTTACATGTATTTATACATACTTATAAGCATACATGAATAAACCCTCTCTATATCGATGGATGGTACTATTTTACGATGGGACTGTGGTACTATGTTACATTGGGACTGTGGTATTCTGGTACTATGGGATGTCGAAAAGTTAGTACCATAGTACCATCTGAGTTTACATATATAAGCAATGCTTATTAAGCATACAGATGGGAATGCTACAAAAAAACGCACCATTAAAAGTGTATAATTTGATACAAATTTACATTATAAATAATACATAGTTCAGAAAATTGACCTTATATTGGTGGTACTGTTGGTTTTTATATATAAAATCAAATTACACGATTTCGCGTATGTTATATTTTTCCTTAGAAATATCTTTGAATATAATAAATAAGAAATATAAATAAGTTATATAATATGCCTATAATAAATAAAATGTAATAAATATGTAAAATTTTATTCTATAATAGAATTTCTATTAATTTTGTATATTCATTAACAGCCTCGTTTCTATAAATCTGTAATTGAAGATGTTATCAATAATGTCAGAGAGATCTTTCTAGATGAAAATATTGATGAACATATCCTCCAAGAGTTCAAACAGGTTTATTATAATTCAGTGTACTATGTACGATGCATACTACATATTTGTAAATATATATATATATATACTTAACATTTTTTAAATAAATATTATTATTTATTATTTTAAGTAGTATTTAAATTTTTTGAAATATAGATATAATAATTTTTTAAACATTGAATATAAAGTAATTATAATTAGTCATGTGTCAATATTAAAGTGCATCACACTTGTAATATGAGTTGAGATGTGATATGAATCTTGTCACTATTTATGGAGTGATGTACATATATAGGCTTTTTTTTCGTAAAATTAATCAACTTAATTTGTATAATTTTTATATAAAAACTATTTATTAATATCGCACTCAATCATGTATTTGTCGCATACACAAATGAAATTTTATTCAATTAATAATATCAAATGTTTATTTTTTAAGCGAAATTTATCACTCGGACATGCATAGTTGTTAATCTATTATTGGGTAAATTACTTGAACTATATTTCTTAGTTTTTATACAATTTTAATTTAATTTTATACGTAGTTGACTATATTTCTAATGATAAAACAATGAAGGTATTCAATAATATAAAATAACCTTACTAATTATAAAAGATTCAATCAATGAGATAATTAAATAGGTATATAACTCTAAATTAGTTATATTGAAACCCCTTATAAATAATCACGCATGATCATAAAATATATGATAAATTTCTCAGATTAAATTGACGAAAACCAGAATTCCAATCTCTTTATTATACTGTCCTTTATATTGTACACATTATACTATGTTTATTGATTTTATTAAACAAATTACCCAAATGTAAATATTGTTAATAAATTATATATAAACTATCCTATATTAAGTTAAAAATATATGTCGCCCGGTATAAGTACATCAAATAAATCCCACTTCAGGCTTTTATCGAAAATATATATTTATGCTGATTTTGTTTTTTTCAATTGTTATACTATTACATATAGCCTTAAATATCGTGAATTTGAAAGTGCAAAAATTATTTATAATATATTTTATATTTATTTTAAATTTATTATAAAATTTAATTTAATTTTCAAATGTATGAGTAAATTTGTTAAATATCTGCAAAAAAAACATCATATTTTATATTATATATTTTATTATTATATTAATTATATACAATTATTGCAACGATAAAATTATATATTATAATTTTTTGTAATTTTAATAACATATATAACTAAATAACTAAATCTATTTATGGTGTATAATAGGTCTAAAATATTTTATTAAAGTTACGATTACTTCAACATTATTTTTCCAAATATTCATTAAATTTAACTTACTCAATACTCAATAACTAGATGATGTCAAATGAGGTATTTATAAGGTAATTAATTAATAAATAAATTTACAGAAATATTTTTTAATATTTTTTTAAAATTCAAATTTTATTTTATACAAACATAATTTATATTTTTACATCAATTTTTTAAAAATCTATGTAGATGTTTTTTATAATATATACCTCGTCATTATATAAATGATATTTTACATATATATGTAAAATATAAGATATTTGAGTTTAATTAAAAAATAAACTTATAAAATTCAAATTTATTTATATATAAATACAGGAGGTTACAAAATTATTCACATACAGAAATCTCTTAAATTACTAATAATTTGTTATTAATTATATACGATAATATATATATATATATATCGATCAATATTTTTTACAAATTGATATGAATAAATATATTCTATATTATTAATCCTTGATATAGTTCTATAATTTAAATGTAATACAAATTAATATTTTACAAATATTATGTATAGTTAATATAGTACTTGTATCATTAGTAATGATTCATTACACATGTGTAAACAAATATAATACATTTGTATTATTTTTAGTAATCTAATATATTTTAATAGTATTATAATTAATTAGATTAAAATATATATATACAATGTAATCTTACTAGATTAATAAATTCATTAATAATAATCTCTAATTATATTTCAATCTAATACTATAATCTTAAATAGATAGTTAATAGATATATTAATCAGTTAAATTAAGTTTATATAAATATATATAATTAGTAATTTAAACAATGAATTATATATTAAACACATATATTTCATTACTAAATAGATATGGGAAAACAAGATGATGAGATCAAAAGCTGTTGAAAGTATTTGCAGTTTGAAAAGTTAATTTCAAGTTTCTCACTAAAACTTCATTTAAATATTATTTATATATATATTAAATTATATTATTTATTTAAGAATTCTATATTTATTTCTTATTATTTTTATTATTTATTTATAATTTGTAATAATACATGTTTCAAATAGTTACTATAAGGGTTGTTGGTTTTTTTGTAAAGAATATCGGTTTTTTTATTTATTAAATAATTTGTATTAATAAATGTTATATTGAATGTTATTTGCATAGATTTATAGTTTACATAAATGTAAACTATAAATCTATGGTTATTTGTAATAAATACTTTTATAGATATATGATTATTATTAGATATTTTGTATATATTATATTAAAAAGTATTATAGTATAATTTATACAAGAATTCAGAAAATTCTATCAAAATTATATTTTTCATTCGGCCAGGCTTGTTTAAGGGGGTTTGCGGCCTTTTGAGTATACAATGTATTAAGATATGAGATATTTTTTTTTTATGTATTTTAACCAATTTTAAAATTTTTTCAGCACCTAGGGTTTTGATCCGATTTTGATCCGATTTCAATTATGTAAATTGCATATTTTTAACCAATATAATGTTAATAAAACTTGCTTATTTAAAAAAAAAATGGTTCACTGAAAACCCAAAATATTTTAAGACAAAATATGATGCTAAATTAAATTTTTTTTTTTTAATTTTTATAATTTTGTATATTTTATACTATGTCTATTACATTTCTTTTAAGCAAGTTTTATTATACATATAATAATGAAGATACTGTGAAAAATTCATCAAGTTTGGATAATTATTGAGAGGGCTGAACAATTTCTAAGATTCAAAATTAATTAAATTCAATATTCTGAGTAAATCGAGTTTAAAGTTTGACTAGATTTATTTTTAATTTTATGGTAATATTTGTTTATTATTTCTACCATGACAACATTTATAGCATTATACTATTATAGAATACCACACTAATATATCCATAGAGTTATTATTATAATATTTATATTATATTACCAATAATTACACATAATAAACTAATATTTATGACATTTAAAAAAAAAAATTTACAATAAAATTATTTTTTTTAGTATATTTATTTATTTCTAATATTATAATATAACAGAATACCATACTAATATACTCATAAGTTATTCTAATAATATTTATATTAAATTATATTACCAATTACACATAATAAACTATATTTATTTCATTTATTTTACAAGAAAATAAGTTTTTTTATCATATTTATTTATGTACAATATATAAACTAAGTAATATATTTCTAGTATTATAATATAACAGAATATCACAATAATATACTCATAAGTTATTCTAATAATATTTATATTAAATTATATTACCAATTACACATAATAAACTATATTTATGACATTTATTTTACAAGAAAATAAGTTTTTTTATCATATTTATTTATGTACAATATATAAACAGTATATAATAGTTTCTTTTTTCTTGAATTTTTGAGTCTTGAATTGTCTCTAAAATGAGTATATGTTCTTTCCACAGCTGAAGTACCTAAAGATAGAATCATTATGATTTAAATATTATGTATGTTATTTTCTAATATATAATATATGATGTGATTACAATAAAATATGATAATTACTTGTATATTTATTTGACATGTAGAAAATGAAAATAAATTTATAAAATAAACAATATATAGTATTGAATTTGATAAATAATCATAATATTGTGATGATTTATATATTATGTATAATTTTATATATTATGTATAATTTTATATATAATGTATGTTATTTTTCTAATATATAATATATGATGTGATTACAATAAAATAAGATATTTAGATAATTACTTGTATATTTATTTGACATGTAGAAAATGAAAATAAATTTATAAAATAAACAATATTTACTCGTTTTTAATTCTATAATACATAATCATTATATCGTTATGATTTATATGATTTATATATTATGTATTACTAACATGGTCTTGTAATATATCATCATATGAAGTTTTAGTACGTTGTCCGGTGATCGATTTTCTACTACGTCTTGGCATTTTGAAATAAAATAATTAATGACACAATCTCAATTACTTTGTTTATAATTCGAATTTTACAGCCAATGTAATGCGTTCATTTGATATCAATACGTTAATTATAGATGTCGCTAGTTGACATGATATTAAATAATAGATCGTATATAGCACTGCATTTAATTTTTTTTTTAAATATACACTTATAGATATAATATTATAAGTTTAAAATATGAGTATTTTTCTATTATTTAGGCCATTTTTTACACATTTTTTTTTTTACAAAATAGGTCTTGTACCAAACCATATAATTGTATCATTTATAAGTCTTTATTTGCTCTACAAGTTTCAGAGAATATTAAATATATATTAAATAATACTTTTCTCAAATAAAAAAAAAAAAAAAAAAAATTATTTAAAAATCATTTCAAAAGTCCGCGAACCCCCTTAAATGAATACATTTATATAATATACTTATTGATATTGATAGGGTTGTTGATTTTTTTTTTGTTTTTTTAAAAACGATAAAACCAACAACACTTATATAATTTAATTATCTTATATAATTTAAAATTATAGGGTATAATTTATATAATATATATAATATATACTATTATTATTAATATTTATACTAATTTTAAATGATATAATATTGAAATTAATATATTTATCAATAATGTTATATACTAAAATCAAAACAACCATAAATAATTTCAATTATATTAAAATGATAGTGATTTCCCTTATATATGGATATATTATAGTCAACCTATGTAAACCTCTAATAACAAGTTACAAAAATAATTATTAGATTTGAATATTTGAGAATAAGCAATTTTATTTTATATATAATAAAGTTTATTTAATTTTAATAAACTTACTAACACAGTGATATTCAAATATATTTTTTACTTCATAGTTTATGAAAAATATTAAAATATACTGAAAATAGATCTTGTATCAAAATTTAAAATATTATAATTTCAATATTTTTCTTATGTTAAATATTAACAAATATAATTATGATTTGTATTAAAAATTTGTATTAAAACTTTAAATATACTATATTTCCGGCAAGTTGCTTAAAAGTAAGAGGGTATTCCCCTACAATTGTAGTTAATTTACTAGTAAATCACTTTCTAACAAACATTTCCCGACATTATTTATGGAAATAGTGGGATACCCCAATATATATATGTTGTATTGATTTTTAATATAAATCTATACAATATAAAATACTCTTATTAATAAATATAATTATTATTTATTTTGTAACAATGAGAAAATAATATCGAGTCTTATTTTATAACATTATTTTTGATAACATAAAAGTTTAAATAATATTTTATATAATAATATTTTAAATAATACAATTTAACTTAAATGAATTTAAAGGATATTAGTTATTAAAGCCAAACCCAACCTTTCTCAAAAAAAAGGTTAAAAATGCAATTTATAATAATGGTTACAAAAGTAAATAAAATTAATTATTATGTAATATGTCAATAGATAATAACTTAATAAATAACTAGAATTAAGGGTACTCCGAATATTCGCATATTTTAGAACAAAATTATATATTTAAAATATATGAAATATAATCTTTTAAATTTTGTTTAGAGTATGTTTCTACATCAAATATAACTATAATATACATATTTGTAAACACTATAAAATTAAAAAATAGATAAATTACATTATATTGTTTATTATTAATAACATTTATTTATATTTACATATATATTTGCATATATATAATTAAAAAAGTCATGTACTAACTATAAGTAGGTGAGTAGTATTGATATATTATTTTAAAAAATTAAAAAAAAATCAATATTAAAGATTGTATCGGCTCTTTATTTTAATAAAATATTTATTTTCCCTTTCTTTTACATGTAATATATACTGAATACAATGCAATAATATAATATTCATGCAATAATTTAATTTTTATTTATAGAATGCCTAATAATGTTAAATTACATAAATTACTACAGCTATTACAATAATATAGAATAACAATTATTTTCTAAGTAATATTTTATAATCATATACTAATAGTCTGCTATTTAACAAATGTATTCTAAATATTCACTTTTACAAATTACATTATAAATTGTTCACACTCTTATTAATAATTCTTAATCACTTATCCATATCTATGCCAAGATTATTACTATCGTAAAGAATGGATTACAATTTTATTTTCAATGAATTTATTATTATGGTATTTCAACTATAAATGTTGTAATTATTACAAAAATTACATTTCTAGATATATAAATATTAATTTGATATAAATTTAGATATATTTAGATATAGATATATATATATATATATATAAATATTATAATTAATTAATATTATAATTAATTAATATACACTTATAATAGATAATACTTTATAAATTATTATAATTTATTGTCCTTTTTAAAATGCAATGAACAATAAATGAAATGAACTCTTCATACTTACAATACATTATTATGTGATCATCATCATCATCAGGTTCTCAGATCAGCCAACAACGTATCGGAATTCAATCTATACAAAGAAACAATAGAGGACAACCTGTACATGGTAAGTACTCAGATCAGCCAACAAGTTCATAATGATTTTAAATGATCATTACAATTTAATGAAGATTAAAATACTATGATCAAATAATATATTAGTTAATTTCATAATAATCTAAGAATACATAACAATTTCTATTTTAAATTTAATTATGTGATTTATTATTAAAATATATGTATTCAACTATATACAGTACAGTAATGGTTTTATGTGGTGAATCACTTAATGTAGTATTTATTAAATGAGGCGTGCCTTATTTTATATAACAAAATAAATAAATACCAATGTAATATATTGTGAATTAAATAAGCTTGATTTACATATCACATTTTTCTTCAGCCCTATTCTTATTGCAATATTAATTATGTAATAAGTATATCATATCATTTTTATTAGCTATACTACATAATTATTTATATATATATATATATATATATATAGTGTGGTACATTCTAAAGTAAGTAAGTACAATATATAATGGAATACATATTGTCAATATGATATAGATATACTTTATACTCTTTAAGTTTATATTTATAAAATATATAATCTGTTATATGATTTTACTCTATACTTAATTAATGTTAATTATTTATTATTTAACTATTTATTTTGTATTGTAGTTATGTCAAACAATCAATTGAATACTGTCACTAGAAATATCGTTAGTATTCACTCTTATGTAAGATATAGACTATTATATAATATATTTAAATATATATATATACTATACTATTTACTTTTTATGGTTATAAATTTTTCATTAATTTATAATCTCCTAATATAATATATAGTTGTTTAATGGTACCTCTGTTCTATAAATAGATTTGTATATATTTAATATGAACAATAGTGGTCTACTAAAAGTGTATTAACTTTTTTTTAATTTATTTATTCAATATATTATTTAACATGGTTTAGACCGATCTAGTGCGCGCAAGCGCCAAACCTACGCAATAACATACGCCCTTGAATGTAAAGCCCTAAATCTGATTAGGGGATTAGAAGGAAGTGATTTAACATGGAAAATATAAATACACTGAGTAAATAGTCCGCGAGAAAATATATGTTAAAATAGATAAAGTATAGGAAGGACATACAACGTATGTCATACGTCCTTGATTATAGTAGTCCTATATCTTATATATGTAAATATATCTGTATATATTATAAGTACATACGATATCAATATAGTTCCTTACAGCCTATGTAATGTAAAGTATAAATACTATATAATATATGTATAATAATATACCGCACTGATGAGAAAACTGTTATAATAATAGTCTCATAAATTAATTTATTCTAAATATTTTAGTTTTTTATTTATTTTAAATTAGAATTTACTTAATTGTAATGCGAATATTATACGTATATAGGGGTTTTATATAGTTTCTGAAAGACTGTTTAATTCTAAGTAGAAGCAATATATAATATGTATAACATATTATAATACAACGATAGGTACATTATTAGAGTAATGGTCCTATACGTTATTTTCCTAAAATTAATTACTTTCGATCATATATACATAATATTATTAATGTAAACGTCATAATAGTATATTAACATAACACAAGTATAGGTAAACTGTTGTATTACGAATTATAATAGAAATCAAAAATAAATATTAGTATTTATTAATTATTAATTCTCTATATTCTATTCACTTTATAATTAAATCATAATATTTACTCTATTATTAAATATATTATTAATAAAAAATAAGACAATTAGCCGAGTTGTCTAGAGAGATGTGTTATTAATCTATTTTTGGCCGAATGCCGGGGTATGATTCCCCATCACGGAACATTATTTTATCTTTTTTATAAAATATAATTATTTTTTTAATATATAATATTAAATTATTATTCTAAATAAATCGATTAAATCAATTGTATATTATATTACAAAAAAATATTTAAAATAGCAAATCAATTTTTTTCTTTATATATATATATATATATAATAATTAATAGATATTATTACAACAACATATTTAACAGTACATATAATGTAGTTATCAATTAATTTAAATTATTCAAATAATATTATTAATCTATTAATCTATTTAGAAGAATAATGTAGTATTATATATTAACATATATTATATATCTATATTTAAAAAATAATTATATTTTATAAAAAAGATAAAATAATGTTCCGTGATGGGGAGTCGAACCTAGACATTCAGCCAAAAATAGATTAATAATACACCACTCTAGACAACTCGGCTAATTATCTTATTATATATTATGAATATATTTAATATTATGATTTAATTATAAAGTAAATCAGAATATAGATAATTAATAATTAATAAATACTAATATTTATTTTTGATTTCTATTATAATTCGTAATACAACAGTTTCCAGGAACAGTTTACCTATAATTGTTTTATGTTATTATACTATATGACGATTACCTTAATAATAGTATGTATATATGATCGAAAGTAATTAATTAATTTTAGAAAAATAATTAGTTCCATTACTCTAATAATTTACGTATCGTTGTGTTATATTATTTTATACATATTATATATTGTTTCTACTTGGAATTAAACAGTCTTTCATAAACTATATAAAATTCCTAAGTACGTACAATATTCGCATTATAGTTAAGTAAATTCAAACGTGATATTTATATTATTTATGAAAATTAATTTTAGGAAAATAACTTATAGGACCATTACTCTAATAATTTACGTATCGTTGTGTTATATTATTTTATACATATTATATATTGTTTCTACTTGGAATTAAACAGTCTTTCATAAACTATATAAAACTCCTATATACGTACAATATTCGCATTACAATCAAGTAAATTCTAATTTAGAATAAATTAAAAACTAAAATATTTAGAACAAATTAATTTATAAGACCATTATTATAACAGTTTTCTCATCATTTCGGTATATTATTATACATATATTATATATTATTTATACTTTACATTAAACAGGCTATAAGGAACTATATTGATATCGTATGTATTTATAATATATACATATATATTTACATATACATATATACATATACACGATATACTATAAACTTATGTCCTTTCTATAATTTCCATTCATAAGTTTGAATTCATATATGATTCATATATTATGAATCATAATTATGTATCAAATTATTGCGCGCATCTAATTTGCGCCAGCTGAAATTGCGTATGTTATGGCGTACGTCTTGCGCTTTAGTTATGGCGTGAGTCTGGCGCTTGCGCGCACTAGATCGGTCTATACCTTTAACATAATATTAGATTTGTATATATTTAATATGAACAATAGTGGTCTACTAAAAGTGTATTAACTTTTTTTTAATTTATTTATTCAATATATTATTTAACATAATGATAGATATTATATTGATCTATAATTATTGCATTTGTATTGAATATTCAATATAATATTAAATATAAAAGTATATTTATTAACTAATAAATTATTATTATTTTGAAAATAAAGATAAAATTATATATATATTTAAAATTAACAAATTATTAAATTTAAAATAATTCAAATATTATGTAGTTATGTATATTCTAAATTGTTTTAAAATTTAAATTCATTTAAAGCATTATTGAATGACTTATTTTAGTGATTTAAATTTTTCCCATTTTTTATTATCTTGTGACAATCAAATCCTAAATTTCATTATCTCCAGACTCTCAAGATAATGAAGTTTATAATAAATATTATATTATATACCGTATTTACAGGGTAAACCCGAAAAAATGACTTTTTGCCATTAAGGGGATATCACACACCTTGTTTTGTGAAAAAAAAATTTTATTTTAAAAACATTTTTATTTCATAATACTATTCTATGATTTGTTTTTTAATATCTGTAAACAAATTATTTATGAAAAAAGTCTAGAAATATCATAAAAAGTGGTTTATATATTCATTATATATGATATATAATGTATTCATATATATTCAAATGCTGTTTTCTTAGAATAATTATTTCGCGCTAGGTATGTGTATATAAATGTAGGTATCACAAAAACTATTATATGTATTCTAATAATTTTTATTTCATTATATAAATAACACATATGAATACTATTACAGGATAAATTTTCAAAATTTGTATGTGTATAATTGCAAAAAATAACAATTTCTATAGAAATTCCGTAAATTAAAAAAATAAAATGTGTGCATATATATATATATATTATAAAAATTACGTTCTGTAATAACATGTGTATACATTTAATAAATAGAATATTAAAAAATTAGCTCAATTCAATGAATAGTATTCTTGTTTTGTGCAGACCCATTATTTGCTATCGCTATACATAGAGAGGTGGGCATCGTGTGACATCCCTTAAATGAATTTTTATCATTTAATATCTTCAGCGACCCTTTTTTGAAATATTTTGTTTACATTTTTTGGAAATTTGTTTTACATTTTTTGGAAATAATTGTAAAAAAAAATTGAATATTTTGTATTAGTATCACTGGAAAGCTTATTTAATTCTATAATAGACGTCATATTGTAGTTTTTTTTATTTTTATTAAATCCAAAATATGATCAAAAATGTATATACTTATTTTCTTATTTGATTGGTACAGTGAGATATTACAATTTACATAGGCTTAATAGGCGAACGTGTATCTTTAGCATTGTTAATATTTAGTTTACTTACGTTATCCATTACGTGGTATCCATACGTGGTATCCATTATAGTAATTTATTATCCATTTATCTTAATTATGTTATTTATATATATACATTTTTAAATATTATTTTTATTTTACATAAAACCCAAAATTAATTTACTAAAACCCTGAACTGCTCTTGGACCATTTTTCAAAACCCGATCTCATTAAATTCTGTTATAACCCATAATTGGAAACTGAGTACGGTTAAATCATTACTTGATAGTGTTTTAATGAGTGAAATTAGTCAAATTAATTAGTCTAAGAAAATTCATTATAAAGATTTACAATATAATTATCAAAAATTTATAATATATATATATACTTAAATATACATATCACATTATTTTATTATAAATAAATATCCATCAATGCTTAATGATTATTACATATATATATATATATATATATAAAATTCTTTATTTTAGATTTTAAAATTATAAAAATGATGTTATTATTATATTATTATATGTTATATTAAATTATGACGATTATTATGTTTAATTAATATTTTTTTTAAATATTATAATTTATTTAAATGATGTACCTTTAAAAGTATTTATTTTATAGTTATATTTTACCTAAAAGTATGATTTATATATCATTTTAAAGATAATATTTTAATATTATATAACAAAAATTGAATTTTTTAAACAAATTTTTTTTCTCAATTTCAGAGGTCTACCATTAAACATATATATTGATATTATATTACATATTGAAAATTATTCTAAAAATATATTTATTTAGCAAGCTGGTGCTCCACAAATTTCTCTTCAAGGTATGGTACCGTCAAATGTCCTTCAATTCCAAACAGGACAAAATGGTCAAATATTGGCTCAAGGACAAAATGGATGTAAGTATCAAATAGTTGATAATATAAACTTATGTATTTTAATGAATCATAAACTTCCAATATGTAAAATGAATTATTAATTTTATAGAGTTAAAAATTCCCAAAATCAAAAATTGTACCTATTACAAATTAACCCACTTCAATGCCAATTTCATTAAATTACACCATATAAGGGTTTAATGTATAAATAATACTGATTAATAAATCAGCATTATTTTACGAACTTCATATAAATTTATTTTAAATACATTATTTATTTTGAATAATATTCAAACACTTCATACATTTTTATTTTTATTATAAATATATAGAGTAATTTTTGATACAAACTATTTATTAATTTTAAATATAATTTCATATTAATAACAAATTATTTGTATTATGGTGACCTTTTATAATAATGATGACCTTTTATAATAATGATGACCTTGTTATGATATTAACCAAAATTAGTTTGTATTCAGAGTGTATAGGGTTATTATATTTAATCTAATTTTAAAATGTTGTAGAATATATTTAAAAAAATTTATTTACATATTAATTTTAAACAATATATATATTTTTTTTTTATAGAAAATAAATGAAATCATATCACATTTAATATATGTAGCAACAACATTAATTGATATATAACTTATAAAACTAATAATAAAATGACTTTTATAAAAATAATATAATCTATACAAATTAATTTATATATTAATTATAATAATTGCATATCAACAATTTCATTAGATTATTAGAAAAAAGATAATTCCAAATAATTCTTAAAAATGTAGTATATATATTATTTTATGAGTTCTTATGGATTTTAAATTGTATAACTCACTATAAAATTAAATTTGTTCAAGCTTATGTGATATGATAAATAAAAAATATACCCATTAATATACTAAAATAGCTAGATTTGAATGTCCCTTTACAAAATATGTAAAAAAAATCATATATGTTTATATATAATTTTAAAAAAGACACCACTAAATAGAAAATGTCAAGATATATATCAATACCGCATATACTATGTATATATATATGTACAATGACTGTATATTCTCTATTCTATTCTTGTCCATAGCACCGATCTACCTACAGGCCATACCCAACACTGGTGGACGTATCGTTAACAATGGTCAGCCTGTAACGACCTTGAGACAACCTCAATACATTACGCAGAATGGTCAAACCTATCAGATATCACCCGCTGGACAACCCATGCAATCCGTTCAAACTATCAATCAGGTTACTATTACTCTGCTTATTCGGTGAGGCTACACTTGCTAATGTTACACTCTCGAAACACTCGTATTTGCTAATATTCCCAAATATCTAATATATTTGATCTACTAAAAAAGGATTATTCACAAATATGGCTTAAGCTTAATATTCATTTATAATTCTTCTTTATAATACTTCATTATAATACTTCATTGATCTTATTACTACATAACACACCACACAGCCAGCTCAGATGATCAATAATTTAACACAATCTCAAGTTAGTTAACTTTATATAAGACATATACACACACACTATTGCTATTATTCACTACCAATACTTGCAGCCTTTGGATATGAAAATGGTTAAACAGAATAACCAAGTTGTTCAAATTGACGGACATTTTGATTCCGTTTGTATTAGTCTATTGTAGTTGTGTATATTTAATATAAATTATATTTTATTTAAACTATTACCTTTAGAATTACTTCGAATTTAAATATTCAAATTCATTATTCATTATTATATTAATGATATATTAATTAGAATAATACATAATCTTTATTTATATTGTATGTTTATTGTAATACTATTGTATGAATATATTCTATATAATTATATTTAAATCAAATTTATTTATTAATTTATATATATAATCATTTATTTAAACCAAAGATACATACTATCATAAGTAGATTTATAACATTGATTTCTATATAGATAATCATAACCCTAGTTTATATTCATTTATTTAAAATCCATACATCATTTATTAAAATCAATTATGGGGAAATATATTATCAAATTTAAAAATTGTTAATATATTATAATTATCTATGGATTATATAAATATTAAAATGATCTAAATAGAATTATCATTGAATATTACAATAGATTATAATATTTGTGGTAACAAATAATTATCATAAAGTTTTTTATGAATATTTAATATTAGTATTTCAAAAAGTGTGGTAATTATAATAATAATAGTAATTTTTAAATTTGTTTTTCATATATATTAATAATATGCAGTTATAATAATATGCGATATAATACTACTGGTGTACATTAATTTTCACTTTATTATTTAATAGGGAGAAGATAATGACTCATCTTCAAATGATTCTGATGACACCGATACTAAAGCTTACTCTTCAGATGAAAAATATCTTCAACTTTCCGACAGATTAAAAGAAATTGCCAAAAATGATAAAACTATGCAAGACGAAATTCGTAAAATTCCGATGATATTTGAAGGAGACATTTCAACAGGCAATATCACACAATTAGATGGGGAAGATGATTCTAGTGATTCTTCAGAAGACAGTGAGGACAATGATAATGATGCATCGGATGATAGTGATATAGAAGAGGTTAATAATCATTGTTAGATATCAACTATTCTAAAGGCTCTAAACAAAGGTCTATACAAATTATTTATTAGTTTTAAAATATTCACCCAATATCGGGCAAGACAAAGCTTTAGAAGGTACTTTATATTTAAACACATAAGATGTACGTCATCTGCCTGATATCGGTACATAGCCGTCGTTCATAGCGAAATTGTCCACTTTTGATATTCAACGATATCGGGCTATATTTCCGTATGAAATCACTAATATATATATATATATATGTATATATGATATTATAATAATTTGATGAATTACTATAGGAACCACTGAATTCAAACGATGATATCAGTGATGAAGAAAACACTGATATATTTGAGACTGATAATGTGATTGTATGTCAATTCGAAAAGGTTCTTATCTATTGAATATCATCATACATATTTATAAATAAGCTTTATAACAGTACTATTATATATATATATATATATATATATATATGGGTGTTTTCACACAACAGATGTGGGCGCATATATTTATACATTTGTACCAATACTGGGTATACCTATTTACCTATACCTCTTCTGGGTAACAAAGCTAGCTGCCAGACTGGGTACCCAAGGCAGCGTGTGAATGCGATGAATATATACCTAGACTGGGAAATATATCAGTGTACCTACCGATCGCTTTCACTCGATAAATAATCTACCCAGATATTATTTTACGAATGACTATACTTATATAGTGTTAGATGTGTAGTGTGAACACATGTTTATTTACACACTGAGTAACTTAACAATCAACCCCAATGAGCCATGTGAAAGTAATCTATATAAATTATTTAATTATTATTCTATTTCATTAGATTCATAGAAATAAAAACAAATGGAAACTATGTTTGAAAGATGGAATAATGAATTTGAATGGACATGACTTTGTTTTCCAAAAGTTGACTGGTGATGCAGAATGGTAGTATATATCATCGATTATATTATAGTCTTGTATTATATTATTTGTATAATATGTTCTTTTAAATACTAATACTACTAATTTAATAAAATATGTTTTAATGTATTAAATCATAAAAATACCATTATATTATTTAAATTTAAATAATTTATTCTAAAATATTTTTTAACTTCAATAATTCAGAATTTTTATTAATTTTAATTAATTTCAATATAACAACAATAAAATTATTTAGAAAAAATGTATTATACATTATTTATTTAATTAACTAAATAATTTATATTATTTAATTTATTATAATAATTATTCCTTTATTTTCAGGTAATTTCTAAGAATATTCTAAGAATTGTGTACATATTTAATAATTTTATTCTAATTTAATATATGATATTTTTATTTATTATTAAAAAATGCATATTATATAATAAATTGTAATATGTATAAAATATTCTTTTTAAAGAATTGTAATAAAACAAACTCTTTATATATATATAATTTTACTTTATATTATATTTAATAAACAAATTGAAAAATAAATTACTAATTTTGTAAGAGTGAAATAATAAACTATTGTATTACTCTTACAATTATATTAGTTTAGTTATTAATATTAATTATATAATTATTTAAATATATTCTCACTTACAATTTTTCTATATTTGTGTTAAATATTTGTACAAATTATATATATATATATATATATTATATTTGAATAAAACTATCTTCTAAGATAGCTCTCTTAAAACTATCTCTTTATAAGATATAATTTAATATATTAATAATGGACGAGATTCAAGATATCTACCATAGAGGAAGACATTCTATTAATTGTTCTCTGATTTATACATAATCTTTATTGCATATATACATATCTCATTATATTACAACTGATATTTTGTCATAACATATCTATCCTGTACAATATACACATTTATAGTCAGATTTAACTGAGTTTATTTAATATCCTAATATATAGTTTAATATTCATATATAGTTCAAGATATTGTTCTAAATTATTTAGTAGCTTTTTTCAATAATATATAATTCATGAAATGTTATATTCCTCATCATATATGATATATATATATATATATATATATTTTGGTTATTTATTATAATGAGTATTAATTATGATCTAATTACTACAATTCACAGTAATACTCTTCTTGGTTTTAAAATCCCAGTAAACCAAAATTTGAAATTTGTTCGAAAATTTTTGTAATTTATTTGCGAATATTGAAAATTATTTCTGTATTTTTTTTGAAAATAAAACACGAATATTTTACAATCTTCGATAATAAAATATTTGAAAATTTTACGAAAATAATTTTCAAATAAAATGGAAATTTTGCAAATTTTTTGAAAATAAAACAAAGTTTGCAAAATATATTTGAAAATTTTACGAAAATAATTTTCAAATTAAATGGAAAGTTTGTAAAAATTTTACGAAAATAAAATACGAAGTTTGCAAAATAATTTACAAAAATTGAAAAAAAAATTGCAAATAAAACTAAAATTTTGTTGAATATAAAACACGAAGTTTGCAAATTCTATATTAATATATATTAAATAATATATTAAGATTATTAATAGATAAATTGTTTACATTTTTTA
The DNA here is from genome assembly GCA_964019155.1 of Osedax fenrisi. Taxonomy (NCBI): domain Eukaryota; kingdom Metazoa; phylum Annelida; class Polychaeta; order Sabellida; family Siboglinidae; genus Osedax; species Osedax fenrisi. The sequence goes on along the minus strand of OZ025240.1, from coordinate 40,375,722 downwards.
AAATATCTACTTTCTATTATTTATTTATGATTAACGAAATATATATTAAATAGATAAAATGTTTCTATTATAAAATCAATTATTATTTATATTTTATTTTTAATATACATATTTTATTTTAACATCATTATTAATGGTTATTCAATCAAAAATAATTAATGATAGTACCAATAATGCAAATACCAATTAATAAACCACTGTTTATTCAGTTAAACTAATTTTTGATTCATTCAATGAAGTACAAAATATTTATTTTATTAAATAATATATTTATTCTAGTTATATATATATATATATTTCATATAACAATATCTATTATTATATTCTCTATATAATTTATTTTTGATTTAAAAAATGGGTTGCATAATTGTTGACTAAATATTTATTAAATTCTGAAAATTATTTTCCAAGTTTGTAAATGATTTTCGAAAAATGTACATAAATAATTGAAATTTATATGCGAAGTTCGCAAATGATTTTCTAAAAATGTACGTAAATAATTTTAATTTAATTTCAAAGTTTGCAAAAAAAATTCGAAAATCATTTTCAAATATTCAAAATTATATTCAAATTATTATCAAATTTGGTTTACTGGGATATCTGTACTACTCTTATTATATTCAGAAGGTCGTCCATCTTCATATACTTTAGTGATATAATTATTAAACACACATTACGATAGTTCTCTTTTGTGATAAGATATTTATAATATAATATGTGGATAATATAAATATAATAATATTCAATTATTTGAATGTATATGTATAAAATGTTAGTTTTGTATATGATGATGATGATTACTTTATTAAACACATACTCTCTTAATATTCTGGAATTCATATATATATATATATATATATATATATATTTACTATGTAGTTATTGTATATTAAAATATAATTGGAAGAATAACCAAAGTTCTGTGAATGAAATATAAGAATCAATAATAATAAAATTATTTATAATTAAATAAAAATATACCATATTTGTACAGGTTATAAAGAATTAGAATATGGTAAATAGTATTTGCTAAATACTAATAAAATAGAGTAAATATAAAGTGAAATAGTTATAATATAGAGTTATGTATTTTGTTTGATGAATAATTTTATATTGTTTTTAATATTTTAATTGTGTATATTAGATTATTACATAGTAAAATAGATGAAAGTGACTCATTTATATTTTTTTTCAGTTAATTTAGTTACTATTATTTAGATATATAATGTTGAATTAATGTATTTTATAGCTAGTTTTATATTTAGTTCATCAGTAAAATATATGTAAATATTTTTTAAGATTTTTATTTATAATAAAAAATAAGAACTTTCAAGAGATTTTCTATTGTTTTAATTATACCAATAGGCAGCAGGTTTATAAAATACACGTACATTAATTTGTATATTAACTATTAGTTTAGTGATTTATGTGATAAATATATAGTATAGTATTTATCATATATATATAATATACTAGTATATACTAAATTTCTGCAATACTAGCTTAGTAATATGTGGGAGTAATTAGGGATGTAGTTGAGATGATACATAATTCTTAAATTTATAAACCATTTGTAAGCATATATGCTTTTATGTATACATTAAAATAAATAAATAGATACATACTTTCACTGCAGTGAACATGTTTATGTGTTAGTTGTATTGACCAGGTTTTATGGACTATTATCTTCATACCTGCAATATTTGCCGTTTGTATATTATAAGTATAAACTTATATAAGATTTATAAATGATGTATTAAATATGGAGATAAACTTAATATATATATATATATATACCTATAACGAATGTAAAGAGGTATTGATACCTACAAATTATCGATGAAGGTGATTGTTATGATAGTTTATTGTTCTAACTATAACGGAATAGATCTGGATGCAAAGAATGGCTAAGTTACGAGTTTGTGCTACGAAGATTTGATATATTAATAAAACACGTCTAACTAGATATATATTTATTTACAAGAGGAAGTTAATATGAAATATGTCAAGGGTCGCAGGTCATATTCAATGACTATAAATAACAATACAACATCCCCCTTTGTTAGTCAAAGTTAGGTCTGTTGACATGGGGGTACATGCTAGGTTGTCATAGCGACACCGATGTAAGTATAATACTAATCAACCTCAGGACTGTGTTTGGTCGTGAGGGATACGTAGTTTGGGTGATGTGCTATTGCGCATGTCATAGGTCAAGGCGACTCGGTGGTCGGCGTGATGGTCGCTCGTATGCGACATCGGGTTGTGCGATGACCGGTGGGTCTTCGCTGGTAGTGTCGTCTCTACGCAAGTCTGTCAGGGTTCGTCGGAATCTTGAGCCGGTGAGATCTGAGTCTACCATGTACGAGTTCGGGGACGGGTGTTCCGCATGGATAGTGCCGGGACTCCATGTGCTGTTGATGGGGTTTCTGATGAACACGCGTTGTCCACTGTTCAGTGTCGGTTTGTTTGTTCGTGCCTTGGTGTTATAGCGGTCGGATGCTTTCTTTTGTCGGTCGTTGAGCAGCTTGTCTTGTTTTGTAGATGCTGGTACTTTGGTCTTTGGTAGCGTCGTTTTGATGATCCTTCCGTATAGGAGTTCGGCTGGAGAGGGGTGGTTCCTTTCTAGGGGGGTGGCTCTCCAGAATAGTAGGGCCTTTTCTGGATCGTCGGTCTTTGTCAGGATTCTCTTTATGGTTTGTATCTGTCGTTCAATGAATCCATTGCTTTGTGGATAGTGTGGTGAGCTGATATTGTGCTGGAATCCCCAGCTCGCAGCGAATTGTGCGAAGGATGTTGCCGAGAATTGTGGTCCATTGTCGGAATGGAAGTGTCTCGGTATTCCGTGTTCTGAAAATATCTCCTTTAGTGTCTGGATGATACTGCTGCTGTGGGTGCTTCTTAGTTTCCTTAGGATTGGGAATTTGGTATAGATGTCGGCGACTAGCAGGTAATTTTCTTTGTTGAGCTCGAACAGATCGGCTGCAATCGCCTCCCATGGTTCTCTTGGTAATCTTCTGTTGACGAATGCTACGGGGGTCTGCCTTCTTTGGTGGGTCTGGCATTCGCTACATTCTCCTGTTAGGTCTTGTATGTCTTTGTTCATTCTTGGCCAATATATACAGGTCTTTGCGAGTAGGTTGGTCTTTACGATTCCTAGGTGTGGAATATGTAGATCTTTTAATATCTCGGGTCGTAGATGTGTAGGGATCAGTATTTGATTTCCTTTGATGATCATGCCGTTCTCTATGGTAAGCTCGTCGCGGAAAGGCCAATATTCTCGTATTGTCTGGGGGATATCTCTCCTTTCATTGGGCCATCCTTTGATGATCATGCTGCTTAGTTCTTGAAGTTCTTTTTCTTTCTTTGTTTCGTTCTTGATTTGCGTTATTCTGGGTTCACTGAAGCGGGTGTAAGATATCTGCTTGTCGAACAGTATCTCGTTATTCTCTGGCAGTGGTTGTCGCGAGAGTGTATCGGGTAGTGGTAGGCATTTTCCGGGTATGTATTCTATGTCGATATCGTACGATTGTAGTCTGAGGAGCATTCTTTGGAGCCTAGTGGGGGCGCTCGCGATATTCTTGAGGATTATCATCGAGAGCGGCTTATGGTCTGACTGGATGGTGCACCGTTTTCCGTATATGTAAGTATGGAAACGGGTACATCCGAATACAACGGCGAGCATCTCGCGTTCTATGTTTGCGTATCTCTGTTCGCATTCGGTGAGTGATTTTGAGGCGTAGGCTATGGGCTTCCCAGATTGGGTCAGTACTGCTCCCAAGCCTCTTCCTGATGCATCTACTTGGATGACGATTTCTTTTGCGGGATCGAAGTATGTGAGTTCGCTGTCTCTGCAGATCAAGGTATTGATGTCGTCGAATTTCTTTTTGTGGGAAGATGTCCAGGTGAAGTCGGTTTCTTTCTTGAGTAGGTCTCGTAGCGGCGCAGCGTGTGTGGATAAGTTTGGTACGAATGGGCTCATGTATGTGGCTATGCCCAGGAATTCTTGTAGTTGGGTCTTGTTCGTTGGTGATTTCATGTCTCTTATCGCGTCTAGTCTTGCCGGGTCTGGTTTCGCTCCAGTTTCGTTGAATATGAGACCAAAAAAGTGTATAGAGGTATGTTTGATCGTGCACTTTTCTTTGTTGAATATGAGTCCTCCTTCTCGGGCGCGGGTCATTAAGTGGTGGAGGTTTGCGTCGTGTTCTTCTTCGTTCTTTCCGAATACAGCTATGTCGTCGGCTATACCGAGGGTTCCAGGGCAGTTTTCAATTATCATGTCCATCTTGAGTTGAAAGACGTCTTGGCTAAGGTTTAAACCGAAGGGTAGCCTCAGGAATCGGTACCTTCCGTGTGGGCTGTTGAACGTAGTCTTCAGGCTGGATTCGTGGTCTAGGTGTATTGCCCAATAACCTTGGCGGGCGTCTAGTTTGCTAAATATTTTTGCACCCTTGAGTTTGTAGGATACGTCTTCCAAGTTCTTTGTCGGGTAGTGGGGTCTCATTATTGCCTTATTCAGGTCGCGTGGGTCGAGGCATATCCTTAACTTGCCTGATTGCTTCCGTGCGTATACCAGGCTTGAGACCCATTCTGTTGGTTCTGTGACTTTCTTGATCACACCGGTTTCTTCCATCTGGTCTAGTTCATCTTTAATTTCTTGTACCATCGATATCGGGGGTCTTCGCGGGGAGTGTATTACTGGGGGTACCGTGGGGTCGGTCACTATGTGGTAAGTGCCTTCGAAGTTGCCGATCCCTTCGAATCGGTCTGGGTACATGTTCTCGAGGTCGTCTGAAGTCTTGATCTTGTTCGTCTTGACGTTATTTATCGTAATAACCTTCATCTTGGTTATTGATGGTAGGCCCAGTATTATCGGACCTGGTGTCTCAGCTACATAGAAGATAGCTCGTGTTGTCACTTTCTTTAGCGTGATGTCGATATCGATTGTTCCGTAGTGGACCATCTTGTCTCCGTTGTAGACGGTCAGCGTGGTTCGGCTTGGGTTTAGGTGACCAAGCGTTGGTCGTGCGTTGTTGCAGTGCTCGGGATACATTCGAAGATACGTACGTAGTGGAAGGATGTTTCCTTCCGCGCCTGTGTCTACCTTCGCCTTCATGGTCGCGGGTAGCCCTCTCAGCGTGAAGCGTAGGACAGTGTTCAGTACTCTTGTCGGGTCTGCTGCGATCTCGTCGAGTTTCAGGTCGTTGAATTTCAGCTCGTCGAACGTGCGGTCGTATGAGCGGTCGTGTGTGCGGTCGGGTCCGCGATCGTATGTGCGGTCGTGTCCGCGATCGTGTTTTCGGGCGTGACCTGTGTTATTATGGTACTGGGCAGAAAGTGGTTTAGATTTTTGGCGACACACCGCAGCCCAGTGACCAATTTTGTGACAAAATCGACACTCGGACTGTGCGGCGGGGCACTGGGTACCCGTGTGTTTCAGGCCGCAATATTTACAAGTAACATAATAATTAGTAATCTTATCATTATGTGATTTATCGAGGCGATTATTGGTCTTCCGATATGCGGTCTTAGGTTTATGTTCACTAAGTCTATTACTAACATGATCGATATGGGTGTTGGAGCCGGCTTTGAACTCCTTGAGCTCGCTCTGTAGTGCTTCGTAGGTACGGGCGATTTTCATGGCCTGGTCGAGTGTTAGGGTGTTGTCCTTGCAGAGTATATCTTCCCTGACTTTGTCGTGAGCGCCTCCTCTGATTATTTGCTCTATCAGGCGCGTTTCTATCTCGGTTTCATCACGGAATTTGCATTTCTTCGCTTGGAGCATGCATTTAGTCATGTATTCGTCTACTAGTTCGTCTTTGGCTTGTTTCATCTTTTCTAGTAGTAGTCTGGCCAGTCTGTAGTTAGACCTTGGCTCTAGGACCTCGCTCAGGTGGGCCCAAAATTCGATTAGAGTTTTGGTTTCATTGTTCCACGTGTTATATATTCTCAGCCCTTCTTCACCGATCCATATGAGGACGTATGTCATCCTCTCTTCGCTTTTCAATTTTGATAACGGGCCCTTGAATATTAATGTAACATATTGTTTAAATGCCATTAATTCGTGGGGTAGGTCTCCTGACCATACCATGCTCGGGGTCCTTATTCCGTCCATAATTATTATTTTTTTTTAAATTTGTTAAAAAAAAATTTGTCCGTACACGTGCTTTTTTTTTTAAAAGGCTTTAAATGTCTGATTCTGGCGTTCGTTTTTTTACCGCTGTCACCATGTTATGATAGTTTATTGTTCTAACTATAACGGAATAGATCTGGATGCAAAGAATGGCTAAGTTACGAGTTTGTGCTACGAAGATTTGATATATTAATAAAACACGTCTAACTAGATATATATTTATTTACAAGAGGAAGTTAATATGAAATATGTCAAGGGTCGCAGGTCATATTCAATGACTATAAATAACAATACAACAGTGATAAGTTCATAGATATTAGGCGTGGACTCTAATATTAGACATATGTCTATTACAAAGTTACACTAATCAAGTGCCATAACGTAAGATTTTCAGAAGTATCATTCGTAGAATATTTATATAAGCTTAGACAATGATACTATTTATATAATGTGTAATAGTTGTATAGCCAAATCTGATATAATAACGTTGGTAATGGATACATTATGTAATTTTATTTATTTATATCAAGGAAGATGTTAATATATTGGATTAGTTGGTTATCTATATATATTGAAAATGTTATACAGGAGTTATAAGGTTGATACGTTGACCAATATATATCGGAGGTATTACCAAGACCTCCTATAACCTCGTTATATGAGGTCTTGGTATTACGAAGGAGTTGCAATTTAAATAAATATAGATTACAGTAATATATATTTCTTTACTTTACAGATATAGTTTGCGTTTCAACAGATTTATTTATATTAAGTTGGCTGATAATTAGTATGGAACCCATACTATGGATTATATATTTAGAGTACCACTAAATCTATGATATGGGTAATGGTTATGCTTGATAAAAGAGTGAGTATTCTACTAAAATTCAAGCAAGATCCACGACTCTTCAATATAGATGCATTATCTTTAGAAAATCATACATATCTAAATACTTTCAATCAAATTTAATCACATTTACTGTAACATAAAATTATATATATTGTTCTGAATATATGTATGGATAATATCCATTGGATATGGACTTATATATATATTTACCTTGTGCCGTCGAGTCGTAACCGACCCCTGGCGACGTCCATGACAGTTCCTCTCCATATCACTATATTTCTGGCTTATGCTAGTATCTTCATGATGTTGTCGTTGGCTATATAATTCTGCACATTGTTCAGCCACGTTATGTGTGGCATACCCCTTCGCCGTTGACCATCCATCTTTCCTAGCATCAGCTGTAGCTCCATCGAGTCCGCTCTCACCTCGTGTCCGAAGTATGATAAGGCAAGTTTGAAAATGTCTGCCTCTAGCGTTTTTTTGGGTTTTATTCTGGCAATGATTTCTATATTTGTCTTCCAATCTATATAGGTCACTCCAAGGTTTCTCCAACACCACATTTCGAAAGCATCGATTTTTGCTCTTTCCTTCTTCTTTAGAGTCCAGGTTTCTGCACCGTATAGAATAATCGGGAAAATAAGTGTTTGTACAATTTTTACTTTAGTGGCGAGTCTTAAATCTCTATCTTTAAAAATTTTCCTCGGACTCCCCATTGCACTTTTTCCCTTTGCAATTCTTCTGCGTAATTCCATATCTATTTTTCCGTCACTTGTTATCAAGGCTCCCAGAAAGACAAATCTTTCAACTACTTCTATATTTCCGCCATCAACTATTATATAATCTAGTTCTCCTGTTGCCATCACCTTAGTTTTTTTGACATTTAGATATAACCCAGCTTTCTCACTCGACGATTTGACTTTTTCTATAAGTTCTATAACGTCCTCTCTATTACCGGCTATCAATGTGGTGTCATCCGCATATCTCAGGTTTGATACTTTCCTTCCACCTATGCCAATGCCTTTGTCCCACTTATCTAGAGCCTCTCGCATTATATTTTCTGCATAGATGTTGAATAGCAATGGAGATAGAATGCAACCCTGGCGTACTCCTTTACCAATCGGTATGTTGCCTGTCTCTCCATACTCTGTCCTTATAGTCGCTTCCTGATTTGTATATAAGTTACTAAGCATGGCAATCAAATGTGCAGGTACTCCCATACCTTTGAGAGTGTTCCATAATCGTTGATGGTCTACACAGTCAAATGCCTTCTTGTAGTCAATAAAACACATGAATAGTTCTCTTTGATTATCCCTAGATCTTTCCATCAGCCATCTCAGGTTTGATATGTGGTCTCTAGTTCCTCTACCTCTTCGGAACCTAGCTTGTTCGATCGGTATTTCAGGGATAAGGAAGGCATCCAGTCTTTTTTGTAGAACTCTCAGAAGTATTTTGCTAGCATGTGAGATAAAGGCAATAGTTCGATAATTCCCACATTCTTTTTTATCTCCTTTCTTGTAAATATGGACATATATGGACTTCTTCCAATCATTTGGCCATGTCTTCATTTTCCATATGCTATTACATAGATTTGTCATGACTCTAATTTCCTCATCTCCTCCTGCTTTTAGAAACTCTATCGGTATTCCATCACAACCTGGAGCTTTTCTGTTATATATGTGCTGTATTGCTTCATTTACTTCTATCTCTAATACATCAGGTTCATCTTCATATAAATGTACATTACAATTATCATTCATATTAATATCTCTTCTATATAGATTTTCAGTATATTGATGCCATCTCTTTTTTATTTCCTTTTCTTCAGAAACCACTTTTCCATTACTTAATTTCATAGCACAACCTAATGAGCTTCGTGAGCCAGTCATCTCTTTTATTTCTTTGAATAAGTCTATAATCTTACCTATTTTATTTAACTCTTCAATTTGTCTGAATTTTTCTCTGATAATTTGCTCTTTATCTTGTCTTGCTTTCTTCTGAAATGCTGCGTTAAGCTTTCGATATTCTTCATACTTTCCTTTGCTACGCATATCCTTTCGCTCTTTGGCAATTTTTAGAGCTTCTTCCGAAAGCCACTTTGAGACTTTCTTCCTTTTGACTTTCGGGACCTTTTTATTTGCTGTCTCTATTAGAATAGTCCGAATACCAATCCATAGTTCTTCTGGTGTTCTGTCTTCTGTTTGCAGTGCGTTAAACCTGTTTTTTATTTCTACACTGTATACACTTGACTATACTATAGTCAAGTCCGATTTTTTCCACATCGTATATTTGAGTTTGCATTGATCGTTTTATTCGCTTGAGCTTGACCTTGATATCGTCTATGAGCAGATTATGGTCAATACCACAATCTGCTCCCGGTAGAGTTGTGACTCGCTTTATGCTACTTTTCCATCTCGATTTGCATAATATGTAATCAATTTGATTTCTGGTAGAGTTGTCAGGTGATATCCATGTGTATAGCCTTCGTGGGTGTAACTTGAAGAATGTATTCATTATTCTAAGATCGTTTCTACTACAGAATTCTACAAGTTGATCCCCTCTTTCATTCTTCTTGCCCAAACCAAAGTTACCAGTGATATCAATTGATAATTCCTTCCCAACCTTGGTGTTCCAGTCACCTATGATATACAGAATATCGCCATTAGGTATCTGGTCCAATACAGATTGTACTTTATCATAAAATGCATCACTGTCTTCTTCTTCTGCGCTGGATGTTGGGGCATATATGTGTACTACTGTTATGTTTATCGGCTTGCACTGTATACGTAATGTGGCAATTCTGTCATCTACTGGGTTGAAGCCCAGTACACATCTTCGTATTTCATTATTACATATAAATGCCACTCCATTTCGCTTCAATGTCTCCTGTCCAGAGTAGTAGATTTCATATTCATCTGATGTAAAATGTCTCATTCCTGTCCATTTCATCTCTCTTATTCCTAGCAAATCAACACCAGTCCTTGCCATTTCTCTCTTGAATACTTCCAAATTTCCATTATTCATTATTCTTACGTTCCATGTACCTATTCTCATTCTTTCTTTTGCTATTCTATGGCTTGCCTCTGTCATTTTCGTTGCACTATTTTCAGTTGATGTTCGTCCTTTCGGCTTTAAAACACCCCCGTCATCCGCGTTGCACTTACTTGTGATAATGGAGTACCCTTCCCCAGTAGTAATTATATTAAAGCCGTCCAACCTGGGAGTCTCATTCTTCTTAAAATTCATTATATATATATATATAATGAATGTTAGAAGTGAGTATCATAATGATGGAATAATATAACTGAAAACACGTTTCGATATTTAAACGTCGATGAATGGTTTAACGTGTGATTATAACTTAGGGAAATATCGGTATTGGAACGTAATTATGTTAGTGAATGTATTAGTGTTATTAGAGCAGTCATGTAAAGCGTGTACCCCACTACAAGTATTTCAAACAACTTGCCGAAATATTGTAACTTTAAAACGATTTTATATCCAGTTGTAATGGGATACCCCTTTAAAGTTACTATATTTCAGGCAATTTGCCGGAAAGTAAGGGGATATCCCATTACAATTTTAATTAAATTGATAGAAAATCGTTATAAAATTACAATATTTCCTGCAAGTTCCCGGAAATATTGTAATTTTTCTAGAAACCTAGGTTTAGAATTTATGGTGTATGTCATATGTCATATGTCATCTTACATATGTCACTCGAGTGAGTGACATATGTAAGAGGACTTTTTTTTAATGGACCAGTTAGAAATGAGTTTGGAGTCATTAATATAATTATAAAAGTATACTCAATACCTCTTATAACCTCGAGGTTATAGGATGTATTGATACTATAAATTTGATAGTAAAGTGTTAGGTAAGGTGATCTAGTAAGAACTAGTAAGGTGATCGAATAGTGATGAGAAGTAGTCAATATGGGAAAATATGGGTCATTTATGAGGATAGAGGTAAAAGGATAACAATAACAATAATATAATCCGATATAATTCATAGATTTGTATTTTCCCTGGTAAATATACAGATATCCCAGCTAACAGTAAGAGCAGCATAATAGCATCATAACATCATATGCTAGAGCCTCAAATGTTTACATTGTGATATTATGCTGTCATTATGCTGCTATTAAATGTATATTGTGCTGCTATTAATTTGTCATGCTATTATGCTGCCATTATGCTAATATTATGCTGCTATTAATTTTAAAAGTATATTATGCTGCTATTATTAGAATAGCAGCATAATAGTAGCATAATATACTTTTTAAATTAATAGCAGCATAATATTAGCATAATGGCAGTATAATAGCAGCATATTAAACTAATTATATACACAGATTTTACCAAGCACCTTCGGACAATCTTTTTTGATATATGTATTCTTTTGATATGTATGTATAATCAAGACTTAGGTCTTGGTATAATTCACAGACATTGGAGTAAGGAAAACACTCAATATCTATGATATAATTAGAATAAATACAAGTTATTAAACTCTTATTCATGGACATTGAGGGGGGTCGATTACCAAATATATATATATAAATTATATTGGTCCCACTCGAATGTCTATTTCCTTATATAATTTATGCTGTTATCGAGTGTAACCCACTATAATGTCTATCCCAGGGGTATATCAACTATTTTATATATCCCCATTTTCTAAAGTATCCATGGGGTATAATCTTACCACATGGATCCTTACTTTGGAAAATCATTGATATTTATTTAAATTTATTTCTTGAAATCATTGGTATATATTTGAATTTATTTTTTTATGGATTTGATTTTATATTATTTTATAATATAGTTAATATTATTTTATTTATGAATACCTAGCTATAATAAACTACTAATTTAAGTAACACTTATTCATTTTTTAAATTAAAGTATATTTGATAATATTTACATATTACTTTTATTAATCTAAATTTCAATTGTAATATATCAAACTATTGTTGAGCGATACTATAGCATATTTCATCTTACTAGACAATAAAGAGGTTTGGAATAATAATAAAATAATATGAGGGAAGATTATAGTTTTAAACATAGTAATTATTAATAATTAATTATAATAAAATATATATTAATTATTAATTATTAATTATTATATATTTTATTATAATTAATAAATTGTGATAATTAAATTAGTAATTAATATACTTATTATGGATCAAGTGATATATACGACGGCAATGACATTAACTTTTTGAAATTTCCTACTCACACAAATAATACTCTTAGTAGTAAACTGTAATATGACCTAAATACAGCAGTTGATTACTATGTATCAATATGATAAATATAACAAAGCATGCATGACAACTACTTTAATAATCACTCCTATATATAGACAAATATTATGATCGAATGCACATCTGTATAGGTACAAATGGAAATTATTATGCTTGCTTGTGTAACACAAGTTAATAATTGTAACACTAGATATTAAGATATATATATATATATATATATATATATATATATATATATATATACTTTAATATACTTACGATAGCTACTATAGTATATTATAAATATATTATATATATATATATATATATATATATAATATATATATATAAATATATATATATTATATTAGCATTATATGTGACGATTTATTTCAATTGAATATGTGCTATGGTATTTATAGGTATTGTATGTGCTAGGAAGTATATATCCTCTTCTAACCCCCAGTATAATGTTGTAGCCAACTTAACACAACAATTTCTGTGGTTCAACTATAGGGGTGCTAGTCAATATATTATTTATATATTAATATATTGCCTACTCTTTGTTTTATTTATTGTTCAATTTTTATATTGGTGGAGTCCTGTCATCCCATCCAGGAACTTAGATGAAGTTTTCACTTATAACCATATGGCTCTAATAACCCTTCGAATCCGCTCTCATGTTAAGGAATACATAGTTTTAACAAGAGTTGATCATTTATGTAAGAACAACAATTATATAAGATTATTTCTAAATATTATTTTAAGACCTCTTTTAATGGTCCGGACAAGGCTTGATCACGTGCCCTAATGCTTGTGTGTCTAATGTCCTAGCCAACTGCGCCACATAGGCAGTATGATTGCTTATACTTTTATATAAACTTTATTGTATATAATCTCATTCATTATATATTTGAGATGTATATACAGTGATTCATGTCCTATATTTAACAATAGCCATTTACTAAATATTCCGTTATTATGATATCATTAAATTCTTCTATATTTGAACTAGTGATGTAAATGATGCTCATATCTAAAGCATTGATGCAGTCTCAGTTATCTATAGTCTCAGCACGGTTCGGGCATGTTTAGCTAGAGTCTCAGACTCCTTTTTTTTTCCGAAAATGAAAGTCGGCTCGTTATCAATAACCGAAAGTCTCGGCTCGGAATATAAAAGCTCGGCATCATTTACATCACTAATTTGATTCGTGTCATATTATTGTTTATTAATAAATGTTTGCCTTTAGTCGAGATATAAGTATATATAATATAGTAACTATATTGTAATATATATACATATTAGTATAATAAGTGGGATAAACATACGTAACTATTATATTTTATATTTATAGGTGGAGTATACATCTGAGTGTGCGTATTCAACAATTCAATGCATTAATTCAAGATATAGCGTGAACCTTATCCTATAGTAATGTATTGTAATCTTAAAAATTTATCATTTATATATATCATTTATATATATATATATATATATATTCTAGTTCATAACATAAATGATTCTAACTAATATATTATATATATATATATATATATATAAATATCATTAAAGAGAAAAATATAAATACAAATTTACCAAAATTGCTGAAATCTAAGAAAACATTTAAAATCGGGAGCATAAACACACAAACGCTGCAAGAAGTATGGAAAATACCAGAACTGATATCCGCTGCTGAAAAAACTGGACAAGAGCTTATATGTATACAAGAACATAGATTTGTACACATAGATGATATCAAAGAACATACATTCGGAAAATGGAAATTTCTAACCTGCTCTGCATGGAGAAATAGTGTCAGAAATGCTGCCATCGGTGGTGTTGGAATATTAATTAACTTAAGAGCTTATAATGCAATAAAAAGTATCGTTATTATATCAAACAGAATAGTGGCATTACATTTCATGGGAAACCCATTGACAACAGTAATATCATGCTATAGCCCAACAAATGTGAGTGACCAAGAGGAAACAGAGAGATTCTATGTTGTTCTAACGTCTTACACAAGGCATATTCCAAAACATAATGTACTAGTAATCGGAGGAGACTTCAATGCACACCTCGGCAAAGAAAATGGATACAAATATTCTTTTCACATAACTACAAATCAAATGGAAATATGCTTAAAAATTTCGTTCATGAAAATAATCTTCTATGTTTGTATACACACTTTCAGAAAAGATCAGGTCAACTATGGATACATACCTCTCCAAATAATTTTAAATCACAAATTGATTTTATAATCATCAATAAAAAATGGAAAAATAGTGCAAAAAACTGCAGAGCTTACAATTCTTTCATAAGTTTAGCATCTGATCATCGTATAATATCAGCCGAAATACTACTCTGTTTGAGAGCAAACAAAAAGAAATTATGTAATAATAAATCATATGATTGGACTAAACTGAAGCAAGATATTAATATCCGAAATAAGTTTGTAACTGAGGTTAAATATAGATTTAAAACCCTCCAAGAATTTAAACCAATAGATGTAAGTACAAATACAAGATATAACTATTTTGAGATAGCATGCAAAGAAGCTGCTGAAAATATAATCCCGTTAAAACCGAAACTTATAAAGAGTCTACCATGGGAAACGCTGCTTATCTGTCAGAAATGTGAACTTCTTCATCAGGCAGCAGAACTTAAAAACATAGATCCTTCACCAAGAAACATAAAAAACTTTGTATACGCTCAAAATATACTCACAAATATGTATCAAATAGAACAAGAGGAATATGTAACACGAAATATCGAAGAGATTGAAGATACAATCAGTTTTAAAAAGTCTGTACTCGCATGGAAAACAGTGAATAAAGTTAGTGGTAGGAAGAAGTCCAACAAAGCTAATTCCGAAAAAGAACGTATAAAGCTATGGCATGATCACTTTAAAGAATTACTTGGCAAACTAACATAAATTTCAACAAACGATGACATAAATGAAAGATCAGACCAAGACATTACTAAACTAGATATCAAGACAGGATTATTCACCGCTTATGAACTAACTAAAGCTATAAAAAGTATTTAAAATGGAAAAGCGGTAGGGCTAGATGAAATACCAGCAGAAGTATGGAAACTAGAAGACTTTCAAAATTTCTTACTAGAATCCTGCAATAGTGTATATTCACAAGAAACTACAGAAAGATGGAGAGAAGGATGTATACTGCCTTTCCCTAAAAAAGGAAATCTATCTCTAACAAAAAACTATAGGGGAATAACACTCACATCAATTGCGGCGAAAATATTTAACCTACTGATTTTAAACCGAATTAGACCAGAAATATATCCTATTCTACTGAAGAATCAAAATGGTTTCAGGAAAAATAGATCTACATCAGGACAAATTTTAACAATTCGTCGTATATTAGAAGGTCTTAAATCAAAAAACCTACCATTAACACTTTTATTCATAGATTTCTCAAAAGCATTTGATTCTATCAAACGAAATAAGATGGAGCAAATTCTGCAAATATATGGAATTCCAACAGAAACTATATAAGCTATAATGATGCTGTATAGAAATACTCGTTTAATGGTTAGATCTCCCGATGGTGATACTGCCTTTTTTCGAGATTACCACTGGGGACTGCAAGGAGATACTCTTGCTCCCTTCCTGTTTATATTATGTCTCGACTATATTCTTAAGACTTCTGTAGATATCAACGCAGAATTAGGTTTTACACTAACTGAACGACGAAGTAGATATTATCCGGCCACACACATAACTGATATTGATTATGCTGACGATATAGCAATCACAACAAATGATATAAAAAGTGCAAATACTCTGCTACATCAAATAGAAGTAACATCAAATGAAATCGGACGAAGTATAAATACTGAAAAAACTCAATACATAAAATTAAATCAAAATTCTGACTCCGATGATATCACAATAAACAGCATAAATGGTAAAATTATTGCAAAAGTGGAAAATTTCAACAACTTGGGAGCTGCAACGGGTCAACAGAAAATGATATTTAAATAAGAATTGCCAAAGCCTGGTCAGCACTAAATAGTATGCAAGAAATCTGGAAATCTGGAAATCTAAGATGCCCGACAAATTAAAAAGAAATTTTTTCAGAGCGGCAGTTGAATCTGTACTTGTATATGGTGCCATATCGTGGACTCTAACAGTTAAACTTGAGAGAAAAATAGATGGAGCCTATACTAGAATGGTCCGAGCAGCTCTAAATAGGTCATGGAAAGAATCATCAGTCATCTGACAAATAAGGAACTATACAGAAATATTCCCAAAATATCAGTAGCTATACGCGAACAACGATTACGATTTGCAGGACATTGCTGGAGAAGCGAAGGCTAACTAGCAAGCGACTTACTACTCTGGCAACCATCTAGTGGCAAACGATTTCGAGGAAGACCGCCTTTAACATATATCGATCAACTGGTGAAAGATACTGGATATAGAACCGAGGAATTACCAGCTGCGATGAAAGAAAGAGATAAATGGAAAGAACGTGTTATAAATTGCCGAGCAAGCTCGACCTGGTAAGGTAGGGTATAAATATCAGGGTTGTTCTGTTTTTTTTGGTATTTTTGATAAAAAAACCATGGTTTATTTGGTTTTTTTATATAAAATTATTGTTAAATTATATATTAATTTCAATACTATTAGTATTATTTAATAGAATCAATATTATTAATAATAGTATAGATTATGTATATCTTATAAATATACAATGTATAATATCAACAAATATAATACAATTAATATCAATTTACTTCAAACAAATACAATTATTGATAAATATAATAAATATAGTTAATCACATATCACTCTGGAATGATTAAAGACACACATATAATGCACGTGTTCATCTAACAACAAGCTAAAACTGCTGTTTGGAAGGAAGCGTGAGTTATACGAATGTTCGGTTTATTAGAACTTGGTTTTTATATACAATAATTGAATATTAATGTCAATACTATAGTATAATTTAATGTTAGTATAAATATTATTAATAATAGAATAAATTATGTATATTATGTAGAGTTAGTCATTTAATAAACATACCTGGCCGAAAAATATAATTTGGAAAGAATTTACTGAATAACTAATAAATCTTTGTATAAATTTTAATATAATACTTTTTAATATAATATATTAATACATGTATTTGGCAAATATTTTATTTTTAATAATAATAATAATAATAATCATAAACGTATTTATTACAAATAACATTCAATATAACAATTTATTAATACAAATTATTTAATATACATTCAATATCTAATAATAATCATAGAGGTATTTATTAAAAATAACATTCAATATAACAATTTATAATAAAAATTATTTAATAAATAAAAAACAAATAAACCACAACAAATTAAATAAATCAGTTTTTTTGGATTTAAAAAAAAAACCAAAACAACCAACAACCCTGATAAATATATATACATACATATAGATTACACCCTCGATTATCCACCACTTTTGGGACATTATATATATAGGACATCACTAAACCTTCTTGTTACTTTATTCATGTTATATATATATAACCTTACATATACATTATTATCTATTAATAGATAATAATGTATCAGTAACCACATTTACACTATTGTAATTACACATTCAATTAATGTTATCTTTACCGTTACTATTTTATTTAATAGTATCGAATAATCGTAATATATAGGATATTGTGAATGTGAATCGTATTGACAAATATAAGTCATATATATATATATATATTTTATATATATATATATATATATATAGGATAGAACAGAATATAATTTTATTTGCCAAATATTGAAGATAATAAACGGAAGGATTATATATAAATATATCATATAGTATTAATAATAAAATATAATATATTAATTATAATAATAATAATAAAATAAGAAAAAATAATAATAATGATTAGTCATTTTAATAAAATATATGTCTTAGTATAAAATATTATATTTAGTCATCATTTATTACAGTTTATCATTTGTAAAATTTGTAAATATATAAATTATAGTAATAAATATAAGAATTAGTTTTATAAATATTATTTGTGTGAGAGTGAAAATAAAGCATATACAAAATAAATTTGATATATAGAATATTAATTAACTAAGTAGTGTATTAAGAGTTCAGATTATGATTAAACATATTAACAAAAGATAGACATCAATCAATATCTTAAAATATTATTATTTTTGAAATTAAATTATTCATATCTTGAATTTATATAATAAATTCATTAATATCCTAGTTATATTATTATTTTATTATAATCTAGTATGCATAATTGAATGCATATTGATAAAAGAAATTAATATTATAGAATATATACATAGTTATGAATCATTAAATTTAAGAGTAATACAGTATGCACAATAGCATATTAATAAAGTATATATTTAAGTATATACTTTTAATTACTAATAATACATAACTATTCACACAGAAAGGGTGTGCTATTTCACAATATGCCGAACACCCGATATTCTGCGGTTAATCGGTCGAAGAGCCCCAAGAAGTCTCAGTACAATAAAGACTACAGACACAGCAATTCGAGGTCGAACGGCTCGAAATGTCCTCCCGTAGCGAGAGATAACTCCATGCGCGGGGGTGGGGGTATGGCGCACTACTGGCCCGATAACATGCGGTTCGTCAGTACCTACGTGTATAACCAGTACGAACAGAAGAGGAATCCGGCGACGGGCCCTCGTATCATCTTCGATCAACCGCCTTACTCCGCCGAACAGCTCTACATGCCTCCTCCTCCTCCGGTTTCCCCCGGTGGTCCCGTAGCCAGATACGATTACACCAATCAGATCGGTGACTCGATGACGAATCACTCGACTCATTCTCACTCGACGCATACTTTAACCAATGAGATTCCCGCGTCTATGAATAATCACGCCGATCCGATACCTTCCGCGATGAATAATGCCACCGCTCACATTCCCGCGTTGAATATTCCGATGAATCAGATTTCTACGTTTATGTGTAATTCGAAGAATCAGGATCCTGTTAATTTAGTCGAAAATGAGAAAAATGGCGCTGCTATAAAAGAAGAATGTTATTATTTCTAAAATCACCCTAATATATTTCTAAATATCTTCTGTATTATTGATTAATGCAAACTTTCAGAATTATATTATAAATTAAACAAGATGCTAATTATTTAGATTAATGTATAGATAATTATAATATGCTATAAAATATAGGGAATCATTTAAAAACATTAATCATTTAATATATTAGTAGTTACAATTTTCATATTAAAATAAATTCATTACAAATTTCTTTTATTTGTATATTTTTATAATAACATAATATTTTAATATAGTATATAGTTTAAATTATAATAGTTATAGATTCTTTGATTCAAAATTTATTTTCTTTTAATATACATATTTAATTTATTTTTATAATAAATTTATTTTTAGTAATTGAGAATAAATCAGAAAATGGTGTATTAAATATAAAAGAAATGCAAATTTATGAAGCGAATATTGAAGAAATGGAAAAGAATATATTACCAAAGTTATTATACGATTACCTTAAAGAAACATCACTAGATTCATCTATAAAAGATAAACAAGCATCTATTGAAAGATGGAAAACAAATATTAGAGATGCTGATCTCATAATAAATAAGGTATAATTATGATTTCCAATATATTATATTTTTATAAAATATATAATAATAATAATATTTATTTGAAGAATTTTTGTTTTTTTGTGTTTTCTTTTCTTATTTATAATATTGGTATGCTTATTCCTCCTATATTCCAGGGCCGGTTGTTCAGAGAAAACAAAATTATCCTATGAAAATATTTAGCTATCTCCGTAATGTTAAATATTGTCCTAGGACAATTTTATTTTATCGCAGAAACCGGCCCCAGGGCTTCAAAATAATATATAAATTTTTCTATTGTTTTCGCCTATTTATATATAATTTATTTAATTTTAAAACAGCTTAATAAAGATAAGCAGGAAATTCAAGACTATCGTAAAGTATTATTAAAAAGTTAGTGATCTTATTATTGCAATCCTATAACTATACTATATATATATATATATCCACGAATAGAATCAGATATTCCACTGGCTATACGTTCCGTAAAGAAATCGCATGGACATAATATATCGGACTTCATAAAACTCCTCGAACAAGCTGAAATAGGCGAACAGAACGATAAGAATCAGATACGATCATCCTCAGCTCCTATTACTATCGTTGATGATGTAACCTCGACTACCCGCGATACTTCCGTAACTCAGCAAAGGAAGAGTATGAATTCAATTTCTGAGAGTAACGCGACATCAACGGATGATTTAAACACAAATTCTATAAATAGAATCGAGGCTAATTTGAACGACGTTACGAATGCGATTACGAAAAAAGATAATAAAAATAGCGCGACGATAAAAAAAGAAAAGTGCGATAAAATTATTGTCAAACGTAAAGTATTATCGAGTTCATCGGAAAGTTCCTCGAGCTCAGATAGCAGTACAACGAGTGATTCATCATCTAGTAGCAGTAGCGATGATGTATCCGCAATTAAAAAAACTACGAAAAAGAAAATAAGTCCAATTGAAACGAAAAAAAAACGAAATAATTCCGTGATTTATGAAAATATTAGAATTTCCGATAGTTCCGATGAATCGGAATGTAAAAAAATGGATAATAAAAAATCTTCTAACATAAAAAAGAAAAAATCTCCACTAAAGAAGAAACCTAAAATTATTCCACTTTCGGATACAGAAGAATTATCAGGTGAAAGTTCGTGTAATGAATCTGATGGTATTTTGTATTCTCAAGATTCAACACCTTCATCATTAAAAAGTATTTACATAATATTATCATATATATTTAATATATAGTAATTTTACAGTTTTACAAAAATAATATGCCAAAATAGACTAACTTGATTTGATAATCTAATTTGTACAGGATTAAAGACTATACCCGTTGTATATTTAAAAAAGGATTCTCGTTCTTATTTTATAAAGAAAAACAATGAATTAAGTGTGGTTACGAATAGACAATTAGGGTATGTTTATATATCTCGTAGATCTTAATCAAAAATATGATAATTATACAAAATTAAAATAAATCAATATTTATATATATATTTAAAAGCTATATCAAATAGAATTGAATACAAACTTCGAATTGAGCTCCGAAATCACAGTAATGGTACATCGACCAACTTTGCCGCAATATCATGCGTTTTAGCTGGAAATGATGATATCATAATAGGGGATGAACAGGGAAATATTAAATTATACGAATTTAAGGTAATGTTTCATATGCGCTATTGTAATACTTAACTTAATAATATGATTATTTATTATCTCACTAATTTGTTTCAATTATATCGTTATACCTTATTTTGAATACATTCTTTATTTTAATTAATTTTTTAATTTAATTATAATAATTATATTATTATTATCATTATACTGCAAAGTAAATTTAGTTATATATATATATATATATATATATATATAGAATACATAATATTTATTTATAATTTAATATGAATATTTTTGTTATTATTTTTCTTATATTATATTATAAACCATGTTTATTCTAGTTTATTTATTTTTTTAAAATATATATATATATATTATACATATATTATTAATATTTTAAGTATAATTTCTTAATCAAGTATATAATATAATACTTATTATGCTACTGATAAAGATTATATGTATATATTATATATATATATATTAGTGCTGTAAAATATCAAACCTCAAATCTTTTTTTTTCCGGTTCGGTTCAAAGCTTTAATTTTCTGGAATTTGGAAAGATGTGATAGTCTCAAATATTTATTATAAATTTTATCGCAGTTGTGTAGTGTACATCCGGTATCTTCCATCAGTTGATCGATGTAAGTTTTCGGTGGTCGTCCTCGAGATCTTTTACCATCTAGCGGTTGCCAGAGAAGTAAATAGCTTGTAAGTTAATTTTTACTTCTTCAGCAATGCCCTGCGAAACTTACGACGTTGTTCGAGTATAGAGTTTGTTATTTTTTGTATTTTACGGTATAATTCTTTATTCGTTAGATGTTGTTTCTATGTTTTATTTAGAGCAGTTCGAAGCATTAGAGTATACGCTCCATCTACTTTTTTCTCTAAAGTTGATGTTAAATTCCATGTTATGGCACCATAAAC
The DNA here is from genome assembly GCA_964019155.1 of Osedax fenrisi. Taxonomy (NCBI): domain Eukaryota; kingdom Metazoa; phylum Annelida; class Polychaeta; order Sabellida; family Siboglinidae; genus Osedax; species Osedax fenrisi. The sequence goes on along the minus strand of OZ025240.1, from coordinate 40,353,304 downwards.
AAGTACAGATTCTACTGTGGCTCTGAAGAAGTTTCTTTTTAGATTGGCGGACATTTTTGATTTCTGAATAGTATGCATGCTGTTCAGTACTGACCAAGCTTTGGCAATTCTTATTTCAATATCCTTTTCTGTTGATCCAATACAGCTACCAAGATATTGATCTTATGTCCGATATCCAGTGTTCCATAGGTTATTACCGCCTATGGTAATAACCGCGGTAATAACCGGTAATAACCTGTCCGGTAAAAACAGGTTTTTACCATGGTAAAAACCTAGTGTTGTCTATATAATTAAATATAATATTATCTATATTATATTAAACCTACTAGTGTCTATATAATTTACAATTATATATTATTTATAGATTTTATATTTAATAGATAATATACAATTATAAAGTTAAATAATACTACATTAAAATCAATATTATAAGATTTTTTATATTAAAAAAAAAACTTTATTAATTTTGACTCTATGTAAAGAAAACATTTTTAAAATAAATAATATGATATTGAAATAAATGAGTAAATAAGTCAATATATATATATAAAATATTGAATATAATAATATATTTATTTTTGCATTAGTAAAAGGAAAGCCCACACCAAATAAAGCGAGCGATTTTTCACCGATATGCGCAGTAACGAAATCGTCGAGAAATAGTTAAATATTTAGAGATATCTCGAAATGATGAATAGTGATATTGTCACGATATCGATGATATATTGGTGATATATCGGTAGGGGTGTAGCACAGAGAGAGAGAGAAAAATCTGTACGATATCGGTGAAAAATCGGCCAACTTTTTCGTTGTGACAGGGACTTAATATTGTAAAAAATAATATATATATTAAACAATAGAACTAATAATATTTTCATTGAGAAATTATTTGAATGTATTCATTATTTGATTTTATACCATGATATTTAATTAAATATATTAAATATATCTATATATATTGTTAATTATATATATATATATATATATATATATATATATATATATATATATATATATATATAAATACTGAATAGAATATTTATTTTTATATATATGAAATTAAATATAGTTTTTACAAATATTTTTTACAATACTGTATAACTATTTAGTAATATTTTCATTGTGTAATTTTATGAATATATAACACAGTATGATTTTATTTCATTTATAAAATATATCCAATTACTATAACTTGTTAATTTTACAATATAAGGGTGGCAGACCTCAAAATCCAGTTGGATTTAAAATAATAAATGTACTATAAATGGCATAATAAAGCAGACAAATGTTGACAAATTTTCAAATAAATCTGCTAGATTAATTAGCCATAACATTTATATATAAATGAATCAATATTACTTTAAATTTCAATATAAATTTTTTTTAAAGGTATTATATTTTATGAGTACTAGGTTTTTACCGTAAAATAACATGGTAGAGATAGGTTTTTACCGGTTTTGCCCGGTAAAAACAGGTTTTTACCGAAAATAATGGAACCCTGCCGATATCATCTGCTGTTTCTTCGATTAGGTGTAGTAATGTATTCGCATCTTTCATTGTATTCGTGGTAATAACTATATCGTCGGCATAATCAATGTCTGTTATATGTAAAGCTGGATATCGTCTGGATCTTCTTTGAGTCAGTGTGAAGCCTAACTCTGTACTGTTATCTATAGCAGTCTTAAGAATATAATTGAGACATATGAACAGGAAAGGTGCGAGGGTATCTCCTTGAAGGACTCCAGTGGTGATCTCGAAAAACGTTATATCTCTATCAGGTGATATAATCATAGAGCGAGTGTTCCTGTACAGCATCATTATAGCGTTGATTATCTCCGTTGGTATTCCATATTTACGTAGAATAAACTCCATCTTGTTTCGGTTTATTGAATCAAACACTTTTGAGAAGTCTATGAATAGTAGTGGTGTTGGTAGGTTTTTCGATTTTACATCTTCTAATATGCGACGGATTGTTAAAATTTGTCCTGATGTCGATCTGTTTTTCCTGAAGCCATTTTGATTTTTCCGTAGTATAGGATCGATCTCTGGTCTTATTCGGTTTTATCATCAGGTTGAATATCTTAGCCGCAATTGAAGTTAGTGTAATTCCCACATAGTTTTTGGTTATGGATAAATTTCCTTTTTTGGAGAAAGGTAGTATACAGCCTTCTCTCCATCTTTCAATAACTTCTTGAGTATATACACTATTGCAGGATTCAAGTAAGAATTCTTGAAATTCATCCAATTTCCATACTTCCACTGGAATTTCATCTAAACCTACAGCTTTTCCATTTTGAATACTTTTAGTAGATTTTCTTAGTTCGTATACAGTAAATGATCCAGTTTTTATATCTAGTTGATCAGTAGCTTGTTCAATACTTTCATTGTATGTTGAGATTGGTGTTGGTTAAGGGCGATCATAGAATATTGAAAATTAACAGATTAACATTGGACTATGTTTTTCTTAATAAATATATCCTTAAAATGAAGCACACACATTTTTTTTTTTTTTTATTAATCTATGGTCATACGACAGCCTCGTGAAGTTTAACATGTAGTTTGATACCAATTTTGCTATATATAAAATAAATTATAAAAAATAAGTATTTTAAACCTTTGTAATGTATAATTTGTTATCAAATTTTAACACACTATTTATTTTATAATAATGGAATAGAAAATATAAAAAATTGAATTAAAAAAAAATTTCCTGGACATTTCTTGGCATTTTCAGTGTGTTGTGTCGTAAAAAATGACTCAAAAAAATTGAAGTATACATATATTCTTAGAATTTCAATAGCTATAAGATGCAATGTGTCCAAAAAAAATAATAATTTCTATGATCACCCTTAGTGTTGGTTTACCAAGTAAATCTTTAAAATGATCATGCCATAACTGTATGCGTTCTTTTTCACTAGTAGCTTTTAGTTTGGCTTTATTAGATTTCTTTCTTCCACTAACTTCGTTAACTATTTTCCAGCCGAGTGCTGATTTTTTTTAATTAATTAGGTTTGTATTTCTTCAATCTTTCGAGTAACATATTCCTCTTGTTCGCTTCCTCTTCATACGTGTTTGTGAGTGAATTTTGAGCCTCTATGAAGTTTTTAATATTTCTTTGAGTTGGATCGCTGTTTTTAAGTTCAGCTGTCTGATGAAGTATTTCTTTTTCTGACAGATATACAGAGTTTCTCAGGGTAGTCTCTTTTTTAGTTTTGGTTTTAACAGAATTACATTTACAGCAGCTTCTTTGCAGGCTTTCACAAAATTATTATATTTTGTGTTTGCAGATAAATCTGTTATTTTAACTTCATGGAGAGTTGAAAATCTATTTTTAACTTCGGTTACAAAGCTACTACGGAAATCACTAGCGTGTTTAAGTCTGGTCCAATCATAAGGTTTATTATTACATAATTTCTTTTTATTTGCTCTCAGATAAAGTTGTATATCGGCTGAAATAATACGATGATCAGCTGCTAAGCTGATAAATGAATTTTATGCTCTACAATTTTTAACACGGTTTTTTTTCCACTTCTTATTTATGATTAGGAAATCAATTTGTGACTTAAAGCCATTTGGAGAGGTGTGTGTCCAGAATTGTCCTGATCTTTTCTGGAAGTGCGTATTCAAACATAATAGATTGTTTTCTTGACGAAAATTATGTAGAGTAGTACCATTAGAATTTGTAGTTCTGTGTAACGATTATGTGTATCTATCATCTTTTACGAGGTGCGCATTGAAGTCTCCTCCGATTATTTGTACATTATGTTTTGGAATATGTCAGATAAAAGATGTTAGATCGGTGTAGAATCTCTCTGTATCCTGTTCGTCACTCCAGTTTGTTGGACTATAGCACGAAATTACTGTTGTCTGTGGGTTTCCCTTGAAATGTATTGCCATTATTCTGGATTTTATCATATCAACACTAGATATTGCATTATAAGCCCTTGAGTTGATCAATATACCAATTCCTCCGGTGGCTGCATTCATACTATTCCTCTACGCAGAGCAGGTTAGAAGTTTCCACTTACTAAAGATATGTTCCTTGATATCAGTATTAAATGTACGAATCTATGTTCTTGTATGCTAATCACTTCTTGTCCAGTTCTTTCAGCAGAGGCTATCAGTTCAGGTATTTTCCATAGTTTTTGTAGTGTTTGCGTATTTAGAGATCTGATAATAATGCTTTTCTTTGATATTAGAGTTTTGGTAAATTATTTATATTTTTATTTTTATTTTTATAACTACATACTTAAATACAATATATAAACAAATATATGCACTAAGATAGTTAATAAGTGCACCTATTTCTATGTAGGTATGAATCATACAATGGTAATCAATGGTAATCAACTGATCTAAATAAATAAAATCCAGCTACAATAATTTCACGCGGATATCCGCGAGAAATATCTGCCAGATAATCCGGCTACTTTTTTGGTGCGAAGGCACCTAAAGTACAATAAAGTAATATAATAAAGCAAGTATAATATTTATATTAAGCCTGCTATAGCATATATACTATGCTATATACTGAGATATAGGATTATTAGAATAGTAAATTATTCAATAAGTAATTATTAATTATTAATTGGTAATTATTAAATTATATTTAAATTAATTAATTATTATTTATAAATTATTATAAATTAATAATAATTAATTATATATTATTAATTATAATTAATAATTATTAATTATTAATAATTATTTATGAATTATTATTATTAATTATATATTATTTAATTAATTTTATTAAATTCTAATTTATTAATTAATAAGTATTGATTTATTTATTTATTATTAATAATAATTAGTATCTCATTTTTTTTCTTCGGTACATTATTTTAATATATTTTTAAAAGATTTGAAGTTCTCGAGAACTTGATATTTTTTTAAAAAATTTGAAGTTCTCGAGAATATAAAATTTAAGATTTGAAGTTCATGAGAACAACCAAGTATTTGAAATTATACAGCACTAATATATATATATATATATATATATATATATGTATATATATATTTATATATTATAATATGGCTATTTTAGTTATAATTATAGTGATATAAATAATAATTAATAAATTATTTTATATAATAAATTGTATAAAAATGCTAGTATAATTATATTAATTATTATTATGTAAAAAATAAGATTTAATTTCAAATATAATTTGATCTTTATGAACAAATTATATGATATTAATTTATTACTAATATCATTAAATATATTATTAATAATATATTTTATATTGTGCACTTTATTCATTATTATTATATTATTATTTATATTATAGTAGTTATTTTATTAATTATTTTGTTAGTATATACTATGTATAGTTATACTGTATAGATTTTGAAAAATAAAAATATAAAAAATTAGTATAAAAAACCACATAAACTATACAAATGAAAAGCATATAAACCAGGTTTTGGATTTTATTTAAAATAATAAAACCAACAAAAATGGTATATATATATCATCGATTTAGAGAATTTGCATTAACAATTGAGTGGCAATACGATAGAGGCAGTAAAATCATATATAAATTTAAAATAGAATAATTTAAATTTGTGGTCTTCCATTTTAAAAATCTATATATATATAATTGATATAAGTTATATATTATTTTTTTAATTTTATTTATTTATTTAATATTATAATAATAATAAACAGTATCTAAATTATAATAATAATAATTCTTATATATTGCAGATGAAGAAATATATAGAAAATTGTTCATATTTAGGACATAATTCATCAATATGTGGTCTTATAATACAGAATATATATAAATTATTGACTTCATCTGTTACTGGTAAAATAATTCTATTTAATGTACAGGTTATATATATATATATTCATAAATATTCATATATTTATATATTAAATAATTATTTTATTAAATAAAATACATTTCAAGGATCCACAAAACGTAAAAACTCTCTTACTATTGTGATATTAGCATTATAACGTTAAGTTATAATGTTAAATGTGATTTTAGAAGGAAAATTTGAAGTTAGCGAAAATATGTAAATAAGGTAAAAAATGTTAATACATAGTGAAGAATAGAGTAGATATATTATTTATTTATTTAAAATATCGCATCATTGGTTAGTTACGGTATAAATCAGGTAATTAGACATAAAATAGTGAATTAAATGCGGTAATAAAACTACGAGTTTAAATAATAATATGATCTAAAATAATGTAGCCAATAGGTAAGTTATGTCTACTCGTGACTAAGAGACCAAAAGAGATCATATAACTAGTTTATTTGCTCACAACAATTTATTATTATATTATGTTGAAAACGTTAGAATATATTTATTGTTTATTTATATTTAGAAATATAATATATTTTTAAGAATAATTATTCTTATGGTAGGGCAGCGAAGCTATATAAAATAGAGAACATAAGAGTAAACATAAACTCAATATTGTATAAAATAGGATATATTTAATTAATATAAATAAGTTAATTAAATAAAAAACTTTAGTAAAAGCTAGTTACACAAATTTCTATTTTGTACGTTAATTCAATACACACATATATCTATATGTATATAATAATACACATAAACCCATGTTAATGTATTATTTTAACCACTGCACCGATAACAGACAGCATTCCCACTTCACGAGATCAATAACGAAGGCTCCATAAATCACATGACCGAATTATTCCGCGAAAAGTCAATCTATCTGGCGGCTAAGAAAGTGGACGGTATGTGCTGTTTGGTGAAATTCAAGGATCTTGTTCGTATTCGTATAGATAGAATATGTTACTACGTTACCTATCCCTATTAGAGATAACTGTTCTCGGTGTTATTGGTAGAAAACGGAGGTAGTATTACCTGTATTATTAGCGTGATAGAGTTAGTCTTATACCTATATATATAACTATATACGGATATATCCATTACATTAACCATTATTATATGTACATACTATTTACGAAGTAATATTTCGATGTGATTAGTCGATCGATCGATTATATTTCAACGCGGAAACGTATATTCTTATATAATCGAATGGCTATTTCATCATTCATGTCGTAAACCACAACTCTGTGTTGTCATTTATTACTTATTACTAAATCATTGTGTGTGTATTCAACACTCTATAAACTATATATTTATCTATCTATCTATCTAAACAAGTCTTGGTAACATCACACACACCGCATGTCATCGTGAATCATAACTTACCGTCGGCACCACAGAACAAAGATATCGAGAGTGAGGTCGACGTGCCAGACGTTAAACACATCAACTGCATCGTAGGCTACATCAAGGCCAACAATGAACATAGAATCTTGTGCGCCACCGACAATCAGATAACGATAAGGTAACGCGTGTACGCAGACTTACTCCGTCGTAGAGAATTGATCCGATAGTATCTGTTTGGGAATAGATTTTAAAATATGTATACCTATATATAAAAAATAATCTATATCGTATTAAAAAAATAGTAATATCCAAACTCAAACACTCTATTTATCTCTTTTAACCGATGACTCATTATCTTTGACTAGTACAATATTGTAATATCTACTTCTTCTCTACATATTGAAAACATTTATTACATTATATATTATATTTGTACATTTTAAATAAGTGATAAATATTACTAAATAAAATAATATTTTTCATTCAAAAAATCAAAATATTGCATTAGTTATCTAATGTTATGCTGAATAAATACATTACATTAATATATTATGATATATATATATATATATTAAATAAAAACTCAATAACTCTTTTGATAAATATCAACATCGATGACAATGAGTATCCATGCACGCGTGTGGTTAATACTTAATCACGCGAATCACACCTAGGAATCCCCGTAGCCTAATAACAATGAAGCCCCACCACATCACTAAGAGTGCCTTCGATGTACGACACATGAAGGTCACTGGGAAATATCTGTTTGCTGGCTACGGCTGTAACGTGAACATCTACGATTTGGAGGTTCTCCAGCCCCTCATAGCACCATTAAGCACCGTTAAGCCGAATCTTGAATACAAATTTGGATTCGATTTAATCCCAGATTTTTATGACCAGATATCGGCTACTTCAAATTTTCATTTTTTGAACATTTACTAAATATCAGGCTATAATTAAAAATAATTTAAAAAATTGAAATAAGGTTTCACTAATTTGAAAGAAATAATCTCAAGTAGCCGATATCTGACTATCTAATCTGGAAATTTGAGCCAGATTTGTAGGTGCGAACATGGTTTAATTGTGTTTATAATGTATTATTGTTGAAACAATGTAATATTCAAGTTAAATCTCATAATATTAATCTTATAAAAACAAATATATAAATATTATAAAAATAACTAAATGTAATGTTAAATTAAATTGTAAAAGTGTAGAGTTATATATGTTATTATAAATTATTATTTTTTATTCATAAATTATAATTAATAATAATTTTATTAATTTTATTATACTTACTCACCAACTAATTTATTATAACTATGTATAACATAAATATATGTATATATTTTACCTATAGCATACATTGTTTTATAATTTAAATAGAAAAATGAAATACTCTTTGAATTTATGTATAAGTCGACTATAATATCGATTGGAGAATACGGAGACACTATGTTTATTTCAAAGGAAGACGGTAGTATCTCCACTGTGGATAATAAGGTACATGTATTATTGTATACATGAATATATGTTAAAACATACATTTTAAACATCTTATAGTAGAATAGTATTGGAGAACTGATCGGCGCATCGATGCAACGTATAATACTGACTAAAAACACTTTATTCTACAATATTACTTTATTTACATATATTTAAATTATCAATTTATACTAAAAATATTATTATATTTATATTTACATTGAAATAATTAATATGAATTATATTATTACACATATATACTATAAATACATGGATTTTTTATTTATTAAAATAATATTTTATATCACATATTTTATAATAATTTGTATTTAAAACACATATTTTTATGATAATTATTTAAACATTAATAAACTATATTATTAAAATTATCTATAACATCTGTATAAATTAAAATACAATATCTAATAGGTTAAATAGCTAAAATATTATTAATTATAAATATATAATAATATATACATTCATAATACAGCTTTTCAATACAAAGCAAATATTTTTCGGAAGTTACAAACAACCCCTTTCAAATGTGCATATTAATAATGGAATCGTTAGTATATATATATATATATATATATATATATATTTATATATATATATATATATATATATCTTGAAATTAACATAATTATTCGTATATATTACGATAGAATAACAAACTATAACTATAATCTATATGTGCTACTAACGTGGAATTGTACACCGATTGTAGATTTACTGTTCGAATACTCGAGGCGTGTGTAGAGGAATCCGTATAACCCCGCTGATGATCAAGTGTCAGGTTAGTTTCTCGCTAGGTACACCCGCACCTAGTACCTTACTTACTTTAGATTTATGTCTCAGTCGACCAGATCTACCTTGCAATTACTTACCATCCTTCTCGGACTGTCATCATTGTTCGTAATTCGTCTTCTTTTCGCAGTCGTTCTTTAAGATGATGTTTTGGATTGTCTCCATCTGTTTCGTGTGCAGTGCTTTGGCTTACATCGAATTAAGTTGTGCTTGTACCTCTAGTAGACAGAACATAACTAAAACTAGTTATTACTATAGGTTATTAGTGAATATTTGTTATCTTAATGTTAAATAATGAATACAAATGTTAAGCATGATAATTCTCCTATAGTTAATGGTATATAAGTGGAATCCTTTCATCTCATAGAGGAACTTAGTTTTTACATATAACCAAATGGATCTGATGTCCCTTCAAAGCCGATATCATATTAAGGTATCTATCATTTTAATGAGAGCTGATCATTTTTTTATAAACACTTATATAAGATCACTTCTAAATATAGTTCCAAGAACTATTTTATTGGATGGGACGGGGATTAAACCCGCGTCCTACCGATTGTGTGTCTGTCGCCTTAGCCAGCTGGGCTACACAGGTAGTTAAACTTATGCCAGCATATTCTCATAAATACAGAGACATCATTATAACTATAGATTTATTATGAACTTAACACATATCCCTAAACTATAAATAAACACAGCAGCCCTGTACACTAGATCCTTCTACGCGATGAGTAATCATTAATGAATTAACCTCTATCACTATCAGTAATCATTAATGTATTAACCTCTATCACTATCAGTAATCATTAATGAATTAACCTCTATCGCTATCAGTAATCATTAATGAATTAACCTCTATCGCTATCAGTAATAATTAATGAATTGACCTATATCACTATCAGTAATCATTAATGAATTAACCTCTATCACTATCAGTAATCATTAATGAATTAACCTCTATCACTATCAGTAATCATTAATGTATTAACCTCTCACTATCAGTAATCATTAATGAATTAACCTCTATCGCTATCAGTAATAATTAATGAATTGACCTATATCACTATCAGTAATCATTAATGAATTAACCTCTATCACTATCAGTAATCATTAATGAATTAACCTCTATCACTATGAGTAATAATTAATGAATTAACCTCTATCACTATCAGTAATCATTAATGAATTAACCTCTATCACTATCAGTAATCATTAATGAATTAACCTCTATCACTATCAGTAATCATTAATGAATTAACCTCCATCACTATTAGTAATCATTAATGAATTAACCTCTATCACTATCAGTAATCATTAATGAATTAATCTCTATCACTATGAGTAATCATTAATGAATTAACATCTATCACTATCAGTAATCATTAATGAATTAACCACTATCAGTAATCATTAATGAATTAAACTCTATCACTATCAGTAATAATTAATGAATTTACCTCTATCACTATCAGTAATAGTTGATGAATTGACCTATATCACTATCAGTAATCATTAATGAATTAACCTCTATCACTATCAGTAATCATTAATGAATTAACCTCTATCACTATGAGTAATCATTAATGAATTAACCTCTATCACTATCAGTAATCATTAATGAATTAACCTCTATCACTATGAGTGATCATTAATGAATTAACCTCTATCACTATCAGTAATCATTAATGAATTAACCTCTATCACTATCAGTAATCATTAATGAATTAACCTCTATCACTATGAGTAATCATTAATGAATTAACCTCTATCACTATGATCGTTGTAGTATGGAAAGTGTGGCAATACATTCGCGAGCCGGACATTCCTCATGCATCACATCCGTCGATCTCACTCTAAACTGCCCCGCTGTCAATGGAAGAAGTGCCGCACTCCTTTACAGTGGACCACAGACTATATGGTTAGCGTTTAAGATCGTTGTTGACCTCGTTCTAACCCCTCGCCCCCGCTACGCCTCCATAGGTCGCCAAAAGACACATTCAGACTCACGTATTTTCGTCGCGATAGGTGGTATATAACATTTAGGTAATATTACGGTAATGTTAGGATTTTTAGGTTCATTTTTTGTATAAACTAGTACATTATTTTTTTTATATTTAATATTAGTTATTATTGTAGTTTATTTCGCGAATTAATAAATCTATGATCGATATTATTATTTATTTACTTTTTATATTTTTTCTATATATTTATATTTTAATTGCATAAACAAATATAAATATTATCGGATATTATAACTATTAGGTAATATAAATGTAAACATTAATTATATTATTTAACTTTATATATATTATATAAATAGTTTGGTAAATAACTGATCTAACATAGTTCAGACTAGTGATGTTGATGATGCTCAAATCTAAAGCATGATGCAGTCTCAGTTACCTAAAGTCTCAATTCGGTTCGGGCTCATTTTGTTAGTGTCGGCTAGGCTCAGGCTTATTTGGATAGAGTCTCGGCTCGGCATTTTTCCGAAAATTAAAGATTCGGATCGGCATCAAAAAGAGCGGTATTATTTACCACTAAATGAAATTTACATTATTATTCACTGAAGTTGGTGCCGATTATTTTGTTTTAATTTATGTAAATGTGAAATATATAAAAATTAGTATTAAAATGTAATTTCAAAAAAGCATCCTTTCGGCTCGGTAATGTTTTGTAAAAGTCTCAACTCGGCTCGTTTGGCTATACTTTCGGCTCGGGCTCGTTTTTTTCCGAAAATTAAAGTATCGGCTCCGCATCAAAAACCAAAAGCTCATGAGAGCAATATAGGTCTCTATAGAGCATTAATTATGTAAAGTTACTTCCCTGTTTTCTTTATTCAAAATAAATGAAATGAAGATATTAGGTAATGGATGAGATGTAATTAATAAAGTATAACTTTCCCTCAACAAAAAAACCCACTTTTTTAGAATCATGGGAGGAAGATATAATCACACTGTTTAAAGAATACTTTGGTAAAGAAGAAGTGGAAGTATATATATATATAGATATTGAGTAGGTAGTCTAAGGAATTTAGTAGTCTTTTATTATTAGATAATAGCTATATTTGTATGTAGTTTGCACTTATTAATTAAGAGATAATGGTATTCTAATATATGAAAATATTAAAACTGAATATCACACTAACACATATATTAGTGGATAATCTGAAAGTTTTTAATTAGATCAACAACAAGGTGAATACATTGTTTTAATAGAGGGGTTTAGAACGTATCGTTGGTGATAAAAATAAAATAGTAAGGTGAGAAATAGAAGGCTATACATAAAGGGCGGTACACTTTATAAATTCACATTCGTGTGTCTGGTAGGTAATTGACAGCTGAATATTTCGAGAGTTTAATATGGGTGTTCTTAGATCGTCATGTTCTACTGCATATGCTAACATATTCTGAACTTGTAACATCTATGCATAGAATATAATGTGTATACAAATTAATCCCGATTCATATATACCTTGCATAAAAATACATACAGATTTATTTTTATATACATATACTGTATATGATATACACACAAATACATACATCCACATATGATAATTTATATATACTTATTTAATTCATTAATTCTATATTGTATTATCCAATGTTAAATATATACAACTAGGCTATAGTTAATAGCTGTATGTTGCAGCCGTCCACTATACATCATCACGTGTGAATGCTGGAAGAGTAGATGATGGCTATACTATAGGTGTATGTTAAATCTAGTAATCCATAGAGGTGTGGCTATTACAGGAAGCATGGGTGAAGACGAGGGCATTGTTGGTAATAAGTTATTACTAATAACAAGGACGCCATTGTATACTATATGTTATATATATATGCAAATTTATATACACTTAGTTATATCAAAAGGCTTTGTTTATATCATGTAGGTATATCCTACACTATTTACTAAATATATACTACTGTAATTTTAGTGACATAACAATATTGAATATGTGTACTATATTGAAGCGTATTGCATATTAATATAGGTCATAAAGGGATTAAAATGAGACAAAGGCCGTTGTTAGTTTATATATAGATAGTTACATAATTACACACACAATTCTATATAAATTTAATTATGTATAAAAGTAGGGACAATGCAAACAACATTATTTTATGTTATAAAATTGGTATATATATACATATAGTTGTATATATTAATTAGTTACATACATTTGAATGCAATTACTTATAGATATATAGGTGTAATGTAGTTATATTAGTATATATATATATATAGTTATATATAATATATTTTAAGTTATATTATATATGATCAAAAAGTATAGAGAACCAGAGCGATGTAGTTATAAGATAGTATATCTTAGATAGATAATATGACGAAAAAAATCAGGCAGGAGTTTGAATCGCAATTGAAGTATAAATATGAATTAAAGTGATAGGTCAAATCAAAACGAATTGTCGGTAAAGAGGAATACGATAAGGAAATGTAATATATGAAATCATTAAATTTATAATAAAATGAATTCAGATTTTAGTGGACTATAAATGACTGAGATAGATAATTAGGTATATAGGTAGCCCCACGAATATTGTAGATAGCTTCAATGCATTTGAAATACAATAGTGACGTTACCTCTATATCATATCGAGATAGCAACATTATATATATATATATAAACCCGGGGAGTTATATATCATTTTACTGGCAGATCTCATACTTTACATAATATATATGCATGTAATTCATATATGTATGTGTACATATTTATATATCAATAATATAACAAACTGGATAATAATACATCTTAGAAAATGTTCGGAATAATCGTAGATATTGATGTAAATAAACTATCTATTTAAAAAGTATTTATAATTACGATTTTAATTACATATACAATGTATATTATACATTATATAAATAATAATATTATATATGTATAATATAAGTATATTTCTCTGAATCGATATTGAAAATAGGTATGAACTATTGGATCAATATTTTTTTTGATTATACTCATTCATTCATTGACATTATAGTGAGGACATTAATTACATATATTGTTATCAATACCTCATATAACCCTATTTACGAGGTAATAGGAGGTATTGTAAATATATCCAAATATAAAAATATATAAATATCTATGGATCCATGAGATACTGTTAAATGAGATTTTATTTATTTTCAGTGTATATATAATTCAAATAAAAATTAAATTTTTTGAGTTTTTATATAAATTATATTAATTTGTTTACAGTTCAAAATATTTTCCAAAGTTATAAATATAATATATTATTTTACATATTTAATATTTTTTCTATAATAATTTATTTTAAATTTAATCTTTAATAGCAGTTTAAATTGATTACAAAATATACGAGCGATAATAAAAGCTTTAAAATATAATTTATAGTATTTTATAGTCTGTATATTACATTATCATAATGATTATGCTAATGATTAGTTATTATTTTAATTAATATATGACTACTAAATATATTAAACATATTTAAGTTTGTTAAAGGACTATTAGTAGAATATAAATACATATGCTTACAGCCAATTAAAGGCAATAAATTATTGAATTTATTGAATTATAATAATAATTATTATAATTCATATTGAATAATTCACATATTAGTTCAACTATAGAGGGTGCTATTCGGTATAAAGTGTCAATATATTTTATTAATAAAAAACAAATTCTTATATGAGTATTCTTTTCATGTAAAACTATTCTTTATAAACTATAAACTTTAAGTTTGTATACATGGTTATTATAAATGATCATCGTCACGATGATCGTGGTGATGATTATATGATAATGATATCATCATCATGATGATGATACACAAGAAATTCATAATCAATATTAAACTATAGAAAATTGCATTATATTCCAATATTATTTCGATATAATTAGTACAATCTATAGTTGAATTAAGTATAGTTACTATAATTAGTATAGTAGTATAATACTACTATAATACTAAGTATTATTTACAAATGTTTGAATTTAGTCACTTTAGACCTATTATCTTAATACTTTGAACGGATTACGATCAAAAAGGACGAGTTGAGGGTTAAAGTTTAAATTTTAAATGCGAAATAAATTTATATAGAATCATTTTGGGATGTAAATTACATCATGTAATGCAGCTAAAAAATACCAGCAAGACAACACTAAACCCACTTAAACCAAATAACCCACAAAAACCAATACAATATATACATATATACTATTAACTCGTATTTAAAATGTAACCTCTAACCCTCAACTCGTCCTTTATGATCTCCACTTCGAACAACATCGCATATATTTTTAATATAACTACTCTATATTAGTATATTAGGATTACGATGTTATATGAAAAATAGTTATATGATTCAGTGAGGAAGTATTTTCTGGAGTTATTCAAGGGAAGAGAAATTTAATTTATTCCATTGAGGTTAGTAAAATGAAAATAAGTATAAATACAATATGTATACATACATAGGGAATTATCTTGGATATTGAATATTATAATTCTATAATATTTATATATTACTACAATATGTGCTAATACTGACATCGGCCCCCGATAAGTCACATATCTAACCAAGAGTTTAAGTAAATATTTCGCTGCGTTCATTATATTTCACCGTAAATTATTCACCTAGAAGAGAAATAGTGTTTTATATATACATAAATATCATAATACCTTTCGACTATATATTACTATAATGTTATATAAGCCTTACACGCATTGTTTATTTTAACTCTCGGTTTGACACGTGACATGTTGGCCCAACATCGTTGGGGGCCGATGTCAGTCTAAATCCAATATGTAGCTCTAAAAAATGTCTATTAAGTATTAAGTATTTAAATTATATTGCTAGTATTTAATTAATTTCCTTTTTAAAAAAAAATATGTTTACTTGTATCAATAATATCTGCTATAATAAGCCTACATACTCAATATTTTAAAATATTATTTTATATTTAATCTGATATATTATTTAAATTTTAAAAATATACAAATTTAAACACAATTTTTGTTTGTTTGTTTGTTTTTAAAATAATACAAACTAAACAAATGTTAATATTTTGTATGAAAATTGGGATTTTTTATTAATATAAATTGATATTCAATAATTAATATTGATATAAATAAAAAATAATGTATACAACAATTCTTAGAATCAATTATCTAAATTTTGTATATATATAATTTTTTAAAACAATAATAGTTTTTGAAATTATTATTATTGACTACAATGACTTTATTGTCTAAAAACACCTTCTCTCTTATATTTATATATAGAAACTCATTTTATAAATAATATTTATAATGTAAAAA
This sequence comes from Osedax fenrisi, assembly GCA_964019155.1. NCBI lineage: Eukaryota > Metazoa > Annelida > Polychaeta > Sabellida > Siboglinidae > Osedax > Osedax fenrisi. The sequence goes on along the minus strand of OZ025240.1, from coordinate 40,336,523 downwards.
TACTTCATATTATCATTATATTTTAACATATATATATTTCAAACCTAATACGTGTTTTTCTATTATATATACTTTTCTATAGAGTTAATTGCACTTTATTAATAACAAATATTTAACTTCGTTTATATAAAATATTTTCATTCTAACTATAGAAATTGGGATTTTTAACATGGATTAGTAATCACGGATTACATAATATTGTTTTTTTAATTGAAAGTATTTCATTTCTATTATGTATATATTTTTATATAAATTAAAAATATTTCCCTTTTATTGGGATTCTAACCTTACATTGCTCATTGAAGCATTCCTCATTTGAACAACATATACCATGGTTCAAATCCATTTGAGAAATATTGTAAATTTATATATGAATCGTATAAATGAAATAATATAATATTTAGTTACGATAGTTGTGATTTCCATTAAATTAATATTTTAATATCACTGATATGAGCTTTATAATCCACATTCTCCCTATGTGCAATGAAAGCACTGACCAAGGGCATGAGTAATTTTAGTTAGATCATTTATAAGCAGTGGATGATTCATTGTAATGAACATAATATGAAATAGTTTGAAAATAAATTTTAATTATAGGTATTAATCTTTTTATAAATTATTCATTGCAGCGCCGTCATTTAACAGTACACAGCATTGGCATGAGTCGACTGTTTACTCTACTATTCAGTACGTAACTACTATTCCGACAGATGAGAAGGGGGTATAATTCGTGGCAGGGCAATTACAATCCGGTACCGCGAGGCGCTCTGAACTATCGACCGACTCACTTCCAGAACACGTTTCCTCACCAGTACAAGCAGAATTACAACACGAGTCTGAACTCGATGACAGGGTTTGAGATGGATTCCTGGCTGAGAATGCCATCGGTCGGAACCACCCCCGCTCACACTATTCACCCTTCCGATAGCGAGCCAGGACCCGCGCGACCGCCGGACTTAAATAATATTCCGCCGTATCAGAGGCGAGCGGCCCAACATAACAATGTAATGTATCGGAGACTAGGTGTGGATGCTAACGAGGTGTACGTTATGCCAGACGTTAGGCCAGACAGTAGGCCAGACGTCCATCACAGACCACGATCTAATGAGAACCTCAGTCGACCTTCACGTTCGTTGTCCGATAGCGCTTCGTCGTCTAGTAAGTCTCAGCTTCAAAACTCGTGCTCGTCTATACCGCAAGTGAATGGTAATAGTTCGTCGGGACCTTATGAGACTGCGATATCTTCGACTAGTGCGCACGAACATAATAATATTAATCCGGTCTTAAAACAAGAAGGTTGTTTTATTTTTATTTATTATATTTGCCTAGAATTAAATAATTTTTATTATATGATTAGATATGAAAAAATGTATATTATATAATAATATCGCTATCATAATATTTCGGTTTCATAACAATTATTTCACATACATTTTATTTATAGCTGCTCAGAAAGCATCGGAAAATATTGTATTAAATCATACAGAAACAAAAGATATAGAAGCAAATATCGACGATATGGAAAGGAATATATTACCAAAGTTATTATACGATTACCTCAAAGAAACATCACTCGATTCCTCTATTAAAGATAAAGAAGCAAATATTGTCAGATGGAAAATCAACATTAAAGAAGCGGAACTAATAGTAAATAAGGTATTATTTATCATTAACAGCGTTATTTTAATATCGTATAATTTAATTATTCTTTAACTATAACGTTACAAAACAGCTCACCACAGATAAACAGGAAATTCAAGACTATCGTAAAGTATTATTAAAAAGTTAGTGATCATCATTATTATTGCAATCCTATACTACACGTACGTCCACTAATAGAATCAGACATCCCGATGGCGATACGTTCCGTAAAGAAATCGCACGGACATAATATATCAGACTTCATAAAACTGCTCGAACAAGCCGAAGTAGGCGAACAGAACGATAAGAATCAGATACGATCATCCTCGGCTCCCATCATTATAGTCGACGACGAAATCGACGACGACGACGAACTCCGCGAAGTAAAAGTTACGAAATTAAAACGTAAGTCTCCCTTGCTGCCTAATCCCGTTATATCTCCGATAACGAAAGCTATATCCGAACATTCTGATAATAATTCTAAACCCCAAATCGACGATAAAAATGCCACGACGATAAAGAAGATAAACGATATAAAAAAGATAAATGATATAAAACCGACTAACGATACGAAAGCGTCTACGATCGCGGACGCGGCTAGCGTAAAGTTTCAGCCTTCGACGGCTGTACGGCGTACCTGCGGAGTACAGGCGAAAGGGAAACGAACGGTGTTCTCGAGCACGTCGGAAAGTAGTTCCTCCTCGGAGTCGTCGACCAGCAGCAGCGAAGAGGACACCATCGCTAACAGGGTGGCGATCAGTAGGGCTACCGAGAAGAGAGCCAACAACAACGTAGACTCTTCGGAGGAGGACGACAGTAGTAGTAGTAGTAGTAGCGCTGGTGGTGATAGTAGTTGTAGCAGCGTCGAAATCGTACAGAATCTCATGAAAATTAAGAAAGAGAAAATCTCGATGGCGCGATCTCCGCCCAATAAGAAACCGCGGAAACGTGTCGTGTCGGTTTCGGATGATGACTCAGGCGATGAGTCGGACGATGATTCAGATGACGATGACAAAGCGAATGTTTCCTGTTCCGCTGATGTTAAGTCCGATTCCAGTGATAGGAAATCGGATGCGAAAGTAGATATCGTAAAAAGTTGGTGTGACTGTCTATTGCTTATTTGTTGTATTCATTCGTGTTATACATTATTGTGTTCATTAATACTGCATGTAGTTTGATAACATATTTGTAATTATTGGTATTTTTGCTGATAATATAACATTATATTTCAGATTTTATAAAATTTAATAATTTTCATTTTGAAATTAATTACTCTTTCAAATTGGGTTATATAGAAATAATCTTTTTTCTTAAAAACTAATATATAAGAATTCTAATATTTAACAAATATATTCATAGTATATAGATAATAATTAAGAACAAGTATACTAGTATTGTTTTTTACGTTATATATAATTATTGATTATATTATTCATAAAATAAATATATACACTCATAATATAAATAATAATATGTTTCAGAAATATTACATCCTACACCTGATGTTTATGTTAAAAAAGATAGTACCAAGTATTACATGAAAGTAAAGAATAAATTAGTTCACGTATCTAAAGAATCTTTGGGGTTAATCATCTATAGTATACCTTGTATAGTCATATTAACCTTGTATTATACCTTATATAGTCATATTAAACTTGTATTATACTTTATAGAATCATATTAAACTTGTATTATACCTTATAGTTATAATGTAACAATAGTGAACTATAAGTATGATACTTCCATTATTTTTCATCTTAACACCCCTTATTAACCCCTTATTAATCGCTCATTAATCACCCGTGAAATAGAATATCCGAACAGAAACGTCCCGAGATAGGTTACTATACGAGAGGAGGGTGTTGTCAGATCACCTGCATTATCGTCGAGAAGGATGAACTAATACTGGGCGACGTCGAAGGAGACATCAAAGTCTACAGGATCAAGGTTAGAGAGCGCCCTCGATATAGTGGGGTGGAAGTGCGGCGAGAAATGTACGCTAACAATAGCTTAATACTTTGATTTAAATTTATAATTTATATTTAAATACTTACATTTATTAATAGAATAAAATTATTAATGTAAATTTATCTATTTATTTCTATATTATATCATTCTAATTATAGAATTATTACGTCATTTTAATTATATCTAAATTATCCGATCTTTTTATTACCCGTTACGACTAGGTAATATTGAATAGAGCTAATATAGCCGGAGATATGAATCACCGATACGATGACATTAATAAACTACGATTCGTTCACAGAAAACGAAGAACAACGTTGCTAGGTTAGTGTTCAAGGGACACACGAAGTCTATACTGGGTCTGATCAAGAGACCTCGAGGGTTGGGCTACAAACTCCTCTCCTCGTCTTCTGATGGACTGCTCATCGTGTTCGATTACAAGGTTTCTCATCCTCCTCCCATGTGTTTACCTGCGTTGTGTGCTCAGATCTAATTAGTTATGCGTAACTTTATATATATATATATATATATATATATATATATATATATATATATATATATATATATATATATATATATATATATATATATATATATATATATATATATATATACATATTTATATAAAGGTATGCATAACTTATAAGATATAAGCACACAATGCAGCCTGCATTATGCAGGTAAACATATCAATCATATTCACAATTATATATGTGTGTATATATAATTGTGAATTTGATTTAGATGGTACTTAACAATATTTAAATTTTAATCGGGAAAATATATTCGCTCACCTAAATTGTTTATAATATTATATCAGTTACGCGGAAATGATTGATATCATTTCAAGTATCTAATATAATATCATATATATGTATTATTATTGAATATAATATATGGTAATAACAATTATATATTTATATTTATTACAAGTGAATATATCTATCTGTATTTATTAACTGTATCTACCTGGGTTATACCTACCTATAGGTAACAACACACCCACTACTCCTTCATTATCAATATGTATATAGCAGGGTTCCATTATTTTCGGTAAAAACCTGTTTTTACCAGGCAAAACCGGTAATTACCGGTAAAAACCTAGTACTCATAAAATATAATACCTTTAAAAAAAAATTATATTGAAATTTAAAGTAATATTGATTCATTTATATATAAATGTTATGGCTAATTAATCTAGCAGATTTATTTGAAAATTTTTCAACATTTGTCTGCTTTATTATGCCATTTATAGTACATTTATTATTTTAAATCTAACTGGATTTTGAGGTCTACCACCCTTATATTGTAAAATTAACAAGTTGATGTAATTGGATATATTTTATAAATGAAATAAAATCATACTGTGTTATATATTCATAAAATTACACAATGAAAATATTACTAAATAATTATACAGTATTGTAAAAAATATTTGTAAAAACTATATTTAATTTCATATATATAAAAATAAATATTCTATTCATTATTTATATATATATATATATATATATATATAATTAACAATATAAATAGATATATTTAATATATTTAATTAAATATCATGGTATAAAATCAAATAATGAATAACTTCAAATAATTTCTCAATGAAAATATTATTAGTTCTATTGTTTAATATATATATTATTTTTTACAATATTAAGTCCCTGTCACACCGAAAAAGTATGCCGATTTTTCACCAATATCGTACGGATTTTTCTCTCTCTCTCTGTGCTACACCCCTACCGATATATCACCAATATATCATCGATATCGTGACAATATCACTATTCATCATTTCGAGATATCTCTAAATATTTAACTATTTCTCGACGATTTCGTTACTGCGCATATCGGTGAAAAATCGCTCGCTTTATTTGGTGTGAATGGGCTTTCCTTTTACTAATGCAAAAATAAATATATTAATATATTCAATATTTTATATATATATATATATATTGACTTATTTACTCATTTATTTCAATATCATATTATTTATTTTAAAAATGTTTTCTTTACATAGAGTCAAAATTAATAAAGTTTTTTTTTTAATATAAAAAATCTTATAATATTGATTTTAATGTAGTATTATTTAACTTTATAATTGTATATTATCTATTAAATATAAAATCTATAAATAATATATAATTGTAAATTATATAGACACTAATAGGTTTAATATAATATAGATAATATTATATTTAATTATATAGACAACACTAGGTTTTTACCATGGTAAAAACCTGTTTTTACCGGACAGGTTATTACCACGGTTATTACCATAGGCGGTAATAACCTATCGAACACTGGTATATAGGTATGCTTTATTAATACAAGCGATACTTAATTTATAATGCGATTGTATTTACGTGAATAATAACGATAAACAGCGATCAAGTATTTATCTATATATTATTTGTTAGTGAAACGGTGTTTTTAAAACTTTTCCAAATAATCATTCGTATGAATTACTACTATTCAGAAGTAGCTGAGAGATTCGAGTAGAGAAAGTGTGTTTCGACTACGTATAGGCCATTATAAATAACACATATAATACTAACTGTGGGGGATCTGCGAAGTAGCAGCGACAAGATATAAAAGTGAGAAAGTGTGGTGGGCATGTCTCAGGACTATTACATTTCAGTGCACGCATATTCATATTCACAAAGCATATACATATATATTACCATTATTCAATGATATTATATAACTTAATAACAGTAAATTTAACACTAATTGAATGTATTAGTGCATAGATAATAACTTTACATAAATTAGTATTATAGATATATATATATATATATATTTGGTAATTAATATTTTGGATTTGAGTTGGTTTCACTGGTTTGGTTTAGTTTGGTTTGGTTTTGATGAGTTTAGTTTTGATATATTCAGGTTTTTTGTGGCTGCATTACATCTATAGTGATACCAAAGATTTTTCTAAGGAAAGATATAACACTCACTGAAATCATGTAATTCTATTTTGTATACAAAAACCAATAGCGCCACCTATATAGGGCCAATTTTCGGAACTATGTGTTGTTTATAATGTAAATTCATATCATACTATACACTTTTAAAATAAAAAATACTATGTTTTAAATTATTATTTATATTATGAAAACTAAGTGTTCATTATTAATATATTATAAAACTATAGGATATGTAGTTTTTAAATGCTATAAATATCTATGTGGCGAGTAAAACTAATTTATATCGCATGTAATTTAATAGAGCAATGAAAACATTATAGTATGCAAATCGCGGCAAACCTAAATCGATTTCGATACTGCTGCTAGCAGCGGGATGTATGAATACTAATCACGTTGCGTAGATAAGGAGTGTTAAATATTTGCTTCGCAAAATCTTTGGTGATACACACACAAAAATCATATTTAATTATATATAAGAAATCACTGAAACCTCTTGTTACTTTATTCATATTATATATATATATATATATATTATATAATTATTAATAAATTTAATATAACTTGTCCAAACAGTATGTTGAACAGAAACTGACTTGCTAAACAAGTACAGATACATTATTATTATTATCTATCATTCACTACTACATTAAATTAATGTTATCTTTACTATGTTATGTAATAGCATAAAATGATAGTAATATGTATGTATAGGCTATTGTGAATGTGAATGTATTTGTATTGACAACTATATGTTCTGAAATGTAGTAGTCACTGAGATGCCCATGGGCATGGGGTGCACCCCACTCTCTGCATGTTATCTGTTTGTGTTGCTACTTTGCATACAAACCTTAACTGTGCTGTATTTCAGAGTACAACAGTAATCTATTGAGGCGCGGTATTATGCTGCCTATGCTACCCTCACATCCACACCCCCTACACAGTGCTAAGCTACCCTCACACCCCCTACACAGTGCTAAGCTACCCTCACACCCCCTACACAGTGCTAAGCTACCCTCACACCCCCTACACAGTGCTAAGCTACCCTCACACCCCCTACACAGTGCTAAGCTACCCTCACACCCCCTACACAGTGCTAAGCTACCCTCACACCCCCTACACAGTGCTAAGCTACCCTCACACCCCCTACACAGTGCTAAGCTACCCTCACACCCCCTAAACAGTCAACAGATACCCTCACACCCCCTACACAGTGCTAAGCTACCCTCACACCCCCTACACAGTCAACAGATACCCTCACACCCCTTACACAGTGCTAAGCTACCCTCACACCCCCTACACAGTGCTAAGCTACCATCACACCCCCTACACAGTCCACAGCTACCCTCACACCCCCTACACAGTGCTAAGCTACCCTCACACCCCCTACACAGTGCTAAGCTACCCTCACACCCCCTATACAGTCCACAGCTACCCTCACACCCCCTACATAGTCTACAGCTACCCTCACACCCCCTACACAGTCCACAGCTACCCTCACATCCACACCCCCTACACAGTCCACAGCAATCCTCTACAGAGTATCCATAGGCAAATCAATAGATTGCATGAGTGACATATTCGCTGGAGCTTACTTCTTCGTCGCATCCGCCCTCGCTAACAATACCTTTAATTTAGCGAAATACAAGATTATCGTTAGTACTTGCTAGTATACATATAGAGTCTATATATATATATATAATATATAATTGTAATATTATTTCATTAAATCTAAATTACTATTATACGAATCAAAAGTAAAGACAATAATAATAACATTACCCCTCACCGATCACGACTATCTTTCTCTAAACTATGTATGGTTCTGACATCATCAACAGTCATCCAGAGTGATGTGCAATAACATCCTACCGAACGTATCACGTGTGTACTGCATAGAATGTTACACTATGAACAAGGAACATCTGATACTCTGTGCCACCGAAAGTAAGATCATCATTCGGTTAATACAGCACGACTATCCACCGTTGATAATAATCCACCGTGTAATATGGCGCCGCCTGTACATTTTAAATTTAGTATTAATTTATTAGAAGATTTATTTTTGTAGTTATAATGAATACAATTTTAATAAATACTCTAATTCTTATCTCATCTAAAATGACTTCTTTAAAAAGTTCTTCTAAATAGCTTAAAATAAACTACTAATTTAATTTAAAAATCAATTCTTTATAGGTATTACTAAAATCTAAATATCATAGACATACGCTATCGATACATGGTGGGCATCGCAGGATACCTCGCACCGCATTGCCCATTTACATGGCCACCCCTCAACACTAAAGCTGTCACCTAGCCTTCTCTAACCCCTCCCGTTTCTCCTCCTTCTCCAATCAGAAACGCGAACTCCCTTCACATCAACACGGGTGTAAGGTCAATAGGAACACGTAAATACCTGTATATGAAGGTCAAGGGTCATCGGCTGTACGCGGGAGGGCATCAGAACTTCCTCATTCACGATCTCGTGGTTATTATCCACCTCTATATCTATACACTATACTTTATGTAGTGCTTTGTAATTATCATTTAAACTTGACACATTCAGAAATTAAATTATTTATGAATTATTGTTATATTGATTTTTTATTTAAGCACACATATATTGGAAAGTATAAAGTTGGAATATTTTCTGAAGATTACAACATATTTTATTGAAATAAACTAAGAATAATAGGAAATTAAAATAAAGAATGACAAATATTTTTAATTTACTATAAATTAAAAAAATAATAATCTAAAATAGAAAGTAAATACATTTTTTAATAAATGAGAACTTTGAGAACAACATATTTGGAGAATCTGTTTAATTAAATTTAATATTTCTTAATTTTTATCTTAATTTTGTAACCTGGTATATATTTAAATATTTTATTTATTTATTTTAAATATTATATATATTTTAAATATTATATATATATATTTAAATTTAAAAATACTAATAATAATAGAAAACAAATAAATAATAATGTAATAATTATCACTTAAATAGTTAATAATATAGTAATTTATAAAATACATATACAAACCAAAATATTCTATCAAGAAAAAAACCAAAGAGAATATGCAGTAAATAATATATAATGAAACGATAATTAATATAATTTATAAATTTATGTTAATAAAAATTTGTTTATCAAAACAAATTTTATTTGACTACTTACTTGGTTGTAATTAAAATTTCTAATAAATTATATGTTAATCATTTTTTTATATAGAAGAATATAAATATATAGTTAAAATATATCACAGATTTATTGAATATAGAGAAATATTAAAAAACTTATAAATATTTCATATATCAACAAATATAAATATACTAATAAATATAATGTTATTCGCAAAATAGAACACAAATAAATATAAATAGATATATAATATAGTACAAATTACATAATGGATGCTTCAAAAGATAATTTTGGAAGAGTAATTCTTAAAATGTATAATTTATTACCTAATTCTCATATTAAATAGTGAATATTATATCACAGATTACACTTTAGATTTTAAATTAACAAAATATAATTATATAATATATTTTGTCTATTATAGTTTAATATATATATATATATAGATTTTTAGATTTAAATAAATCATTTCACATAGATAAATATTATTTATATATATAATATTTAATTTGTAATTTTAATTTTATTGAATGTAAAATAAATGTATTGATTAATATGAAATCAATGGTAAATAATATAGTTAAATAATAATATATAGTTATACTATGTATACTCTATAAATATATATACTTTATTATTATTATTATTATTCTACTAACGAATAGCACTGATATACTGATGTTAATGCTGTAACCTTTGACACCCACTAGGAGAATGAGACTATATTTAACATTCAATATATGTCCGACATTGTATCTATTGACTTATCCGGAAGAAATGTGTTTATCTCAAAAGAAGACGGAACAATAAATACACTGAATGCTCTCGTTAGATGATATTTTGTAATGATATTATATGTGTGTGTGTATTTGTGTGTATGTGTATGTATCTATATAAATAAGACAATATTTCTAGTTTATACTTCTTATTATTATTTTAATTATATATAAATTAATATTAGAAATTATGATTAATTATAACAATATAGTATGTTAAACTAATGCAGTATTGCAAAGTAGTCAGTAATAACAATACCTCCTATAACCTCATTATAGGAGGTATTGGTAATAATAAGGATTAACAACTATGATACTATATTTTGTAAGAATGGGAATATAAATATATAAATAATATTTAATAATCATAACAACTAATATATCCATATATAGAATAAACCCATGCAAATATACTACGGATGCACTAATTCTTCACTATCCAAAGTCTTGATCCACAATGCAATAGTAAGTGATCTAGTGTTATTTGCTACTCCATTATTAAGTTTATTATATTCAAATATTTGTTCAAATATATCAAAATAAAATGTTATAGTATTTAATTATATTAGTATTTATAATAACGTTACAATGCCATAATACACATATTATTATTAATATTGATAATATACTCGAGTAATATTTTATATTTGAAGATAATTATAATGGTATTTAAATATTTTATATATTTAAAAAATATAATTATTTTGATTTCAATTTAAGACCTATTTTTATTATAAATATAACTTGATGACCTACTCCATTTCAGTTTAATATTTATATAATTATTTGATAATATAAACTTAATTTAGATTTTATTTGTAATTAATAATATATATATATACGAGTATAGAATGTATGGATGAAATTGATATTAAAATATTAAAATTATAATTATTCAATAAATTAGTAAATTAAAATGTCAATTTGAAATAACATAAATTTCTAATTCACATCTAATATAAATGAATACAAAATATACGTTGTATATGATCATTATATTTATCAAGTATGGTATAGAAATTATTACAAATATTATTAATATATACATATAATTACATTATATATAATAATTATATTTATTCCATCTTGTTTCATAATATTTACAATTTTTATTAAATATTTTTTAACGGAACTATTTCTTATGTGGTTGAAGTATAATTATATAAATTATTTATAATAATATAACATAATGTTTCTGTTATATAGGTTAATATATTCTATTCTCAATATAATCAAAGAATTATTTATTATACACATCCATTTAAAAAAAAAATTTGTTATATATTATGTATATTATATATTAATCATTTTATATTATATATATATATTGTAATTAATAAACATATTGTTATCTAACTAGTTATACTGTTCAAATATTGAGGGTATCTGTGAAGGAATTGCTATTACTCCATTAAAGATTAAATGCCAGGTATGTATGTTATATAAATGTAAGGTATCTTTACCTTCACTTATGAAAACTATTATTTTATTATTTAGTTAATTAATATTAAATATTATTTAGATATATCTATAACTTCTGAAATTATCAAATGATTATACTGCTTTTATAAGTTAAAATGAAAAATGATATTTTATAGAGATAGGCCTAATAGTGATAAACCCTAATTAGTTATTTTAACATTCATTTAATAATTATTTTCTCTTCCAACATGTATTAATAAAGTTTGTTTCTCAGTGTATATTTTCTTCAAATTTTGCTAGTGTAAATAGAATATATATAAATAAACGGTTCTTATCCAAATAAAAGTATTCTTCTATATAGTTTTTAAATAATAATTATATTGATGAAATTCTGTAATTAATTATTACTTTTATTAATATACTATTATGGATTTATATAGGTATTGAAAGGGATAATATATATAGATATAAATAATTTAAACAAAATACTAAACATATGTTGGTAATTAACCTACTAGTACTTACGAATACATTTCTAGATTGAGAAATATTCACCTATCTATTTACATGTAAACTCCAGTAATGAATATTCTGGTAAAGATCCCCTTAAATTTATTATTAATTTAGAACTTCAATTAAGAAAATTTATTGTCATGTTTATAAATTTGAAATATTTACTAATAAAAACATGTTTTTAAAATAAACAATGATAAATATAAAATTATAAAATAAATAATATAAAACGAAAAAATAGAAAATATAATAATACATTATTTGATAGTTGTTAAGATAAAATTGTTGGGAATTTCGCTCTCCACTTTAAATATAGTGACTTATTAATTTGTTAACCTGTTATATTAATTAATTATTAATTATATATATATATATATATATATATATATGATAAATTAAGAAATATATTATTAACATGTTAAATGTAAACAACCTATAATAATACAACATAAATAAATAAGAACACAATACTCGTTGCTTATCTGTCATAATAATAAAGCATTAATTCTATATTTTTATAGTAAATAATAATATGTATTACAAACCAAACATTTTATCAATGAACAAAACTCAATGACTCAAATAATATATATTGAAAATGTATTATTAAATTAAGATTTTTGTCAAAAAATATGCTATTAAAACATATTTTTTTTTAAAAGACGAAACAACAATTATATTTAATTAGCTAATGTATTCACATTGTATTCACATATTACTGATCTATTATTTATATATTATTAAGGTAAAAAATATATATATTTGTTGATAAATAAATAATATCATTAAGATTTATATAATATATATCATGATTTTTTGCCCAACCCTAACATCGATGACCTACCCTAATATCGATTCCCTACCCTAATATCGATGCCCTACCCTAATATCAATGCCCTACCCTAATATCAATACCCTACCCTAACATCGACGCCCTACCCTAATATCAATGCCCTACCCTAATATCTATCATCATTGAACACCGATTACAGTACGAATATTGTAAACTAACGTTCGCCACTAGAAAATTCCTTCGCCATCATTTATTGACCTATCACATGACCTCTTGCCCTCGCGGTAGTCGATGTCTTTGGGATAACTGCGGATTTTTATTACCGTGGGGTAAAGATATAAAGGTTATTATATATTTATTATATATATATATATTACCAAATATATTTTTTTAAATTTATAATATTTTATTTAATATTACATTCGGAATTGCTATACAATGTATATTCTATTGAAATCTATTTGTAGGCGTCCAGGAACCATCTTCTCCAACATGTACCATAATGTGATCCTCAGATGTGTATATGTATATGTATATATATATATATATATATATATATATGTTATTATTTTATTGATTTATTATTAAATAATATTTTTTGCATATTGTGATTGATATATATATTCAGTTTTTATAAATTATATTTTGTTACCGTAACTAGATAATATAGTGTACATAGAACAATTATAGATGTTATACTGTTACCATTTATATTGTTATATTGCTCCATCTGCATAGTATAACTAGTTTGTATATATATTATATATTAAATTAATGGACCTAATATAATGTATTGATATTTTAATAAAAGGTTATTTTATAGACTATGTTATCCTATATATATATATCGTAGGTTTTAAATCATATAATATTATGCAATGTGGATCTCGTATATTAATTATATCCATTGTATTTGAAATTTAAACTTGTATTCACATTTATATATATATATACATTATTATATATGATTATAATATAAATATTAGTTATTATTGGCATTCTAATACTAATAAGTTATTATTTAATCTTGTAAGTTATTTATATATATATATATATCTATATATATATATATATATATATATATATGTAATTTAATGTATTTTTAAAGTGTATTTAGTATTAATTGTATTTTACATACTTTCTTAATAAATATTTCACATTTAAAATTATTAATTACCATAGGAAGATATATTCACACATAATATATTTATAAAATAATGTAAATATTAATGATTAGGATTATAGTTAAAAAGAGTATTATATCATGTAGTTTATTTTCAAATAATTTATATTAGCATTAAATAAAAAATGATAAAATATATATATATAAAGTCAAATAAATTAGTTAAACATAAGTACTAAATAATTTACTATACTATTTTTGATAAATTATCATCATATATATATATATATCATAAAATCATTATTTATATTAATCAAAGATTTTCCGAAGGAAAGATGTTTCACTCGACCGATTTATTGAAATAAAAACGACACTAGTGCAAATGCGATGGGTGAAAGAACTAAAATCTATTTTTTGATTCTTATCTGTTTACATGTAAATTCAAAAATAATACCATAATATAATCTTAAATTAAGATATGAAAAAAATTCGATATATATCGAAAAGTAAGTGTTCCGCACAAATATTATTTGGAGATATCAAAAATATAATCATACAAATTTTACCGAATTTGTATAGGTCAAAAGTAGATCGATTATGTCATTATTATTTACAAATAAACTTTCAATACTGTGAAAATGGCATAATTTTAAAATATAATTCACATATATATTATAATATTAAAAGTATATTAGTCTGATAATTAGCTTAATTACCTTATGAATTAATAAATAATATTAAATTTAAAATAATACATAGTGTATCCATCTAGTGGTTAGTGTAATACTATATTAAAATAATTACATAGCTTAGATAGGGAGTGAATTATCTTTGCTTCGAAAATCTTTGATTAATATACAACATTTTTAACGAAATAATTCACTAGTATTCATACATAATATATTTAAATGTAACATTCAGTTGCTAAAATAAAGAATTATTATGATTAATTATATTTACATATATATATATATAAAAGTACAAGCATAATTTGAATCAAGATATTTATATAATCTGTAACATAGAGTTTATTTTGTATATATCTTAAACGTTATACAGATATATATTATTAAATAACTGAATTTTGTGTAGTAATCAAACAATACTATTTTGAAAATTATTAAATGTTATTGCTATATATGTTTCTGTAATATTATATATATATACATATAGTAATCAACCAGGTAATACACATCTATATTGCTAAAGTAGCATTATATTAGTCACAAATAACTTATTACATCATACTAAATTATTAAAGTAGAAATATGAAATAAATAACAATATTGAATTACTTATGTAAATAAGTTACATTATCTGTGCTGTATATTGTATAATTCACATACATTGATCATAACACTATAGATATTCACTAACACATATATGTTGTACATATAAGTAGTATACTACTGCAAAAAATAAATATGGCTTAACTTTAAACACAGCTTCATTTACAAAACTCTAAATATGATATATACTACAATGCATATTAAACTTTCTACATACAAGAATCAATTGAATTTTAAGATAGAAATAACTCGAGGTTACCAAATAATATACTTTTTAATTACAATCAATCGACTAAATACACATCTAAGTGGAATAAACACCCCATGGACTATAACTAACGGAAAAAATAAAACAATATAACATAAACTACTACTACTACTACTACTACTACTACTACTACATACATACATACATACATACATAGATACATACAAACACACATACACACACAACATATAATAATAATAATTGTTTGTATTTTTACATTTTATTA
Organism: Osedax fenrisi; assembly: GCA_964019155.1. Classification (NCBI taxonomy): domain Eukaryota; kingdom Metazoa; phylum Annelida; class Polychaeta; order Sabellida; family Siboglinidae; genus Osedax; species Osedax fenrisi. The sequence goes on along the minus strand of OZ025240.1, from coordinate 40,320,425 downwards.
AATCAAAATATCAATCTTTCAATTTCGTCTTTAACTGATCTGTAAGATATTAGATTTATAGCTCATCACATGATCGCTTCCCTATTGCTGACTCCTTAAGAAATCCGACTGTTCCTTCTGATAACGATAGAAGTCGGCTTGAGCTTTCTCCATGAACGGTTTCTTGTCCGCTTCGGTCATGCGCTGCCAGCTGTTCGCCACGTGACCGCAGTAATCGTCAAGACACGCCCCCTCCGGATGTTTACTACGTATCGCTAACGTGCGCATGCTCAGAACGTAGAATATGAACGCGTTCGTGGGAGGTTTAGGTTTGCGTGTCTTCGCTGTCTTCTGAGCCTTCCTGTTGGTCTTGCTGATAACTTTAGCCGTTATTCTAGCCACTGGTGACGCCTTCTTTACCTTGGACGACTTTCCGTTGACCTTAACGCTTTCTTTCGAAGCCTGCTTTGCGGTGATGGACTTTAGAGTTGGTAGCGAATAAGTTCTACGCTTAACTGTTTTCCTGACTTCGACTTTACTCGGTTTACTGTCAACAATAGGCGATGACGCAACTCTATTGTTAGCTGTGGACGCTATTGTTGTCACGTTGGCTACCTTCACTGTCTTCTTACTACTTCTAAGTGGTCGTTTAGCTGGCATTTCTTTCTTTACGACTTTCTTGATACCTTTGTTAGTAGTCTGTGTAGTTGCGACCCTCCTCCTAGTACTTCTCCTGCCTTTATTGTTGTTAGTCATCACGAGCAAGTATTACTAGTAATAATATAGTAATTTAGAATAGTTGTTCTGGTAATCTCTATTAACGATGTTACTCGAGTGAATTATTTATATAAATGAATTCGTTTAATTTAAGTTATAATTATTTTAATGGAAATTTTTTAATTATTTATAAATATATCAACAAATTTTATTTAACTAACAAATTTAATAAAATTCGGAAATTAGAATTGTTATTTACAATGTTCTTGATTGGTATTACTCTAGATGAAATGTAAATGTTAACCGTGTGACACATATTATATATATATATATATATATATATATATAACTAGCACGATCGGCTATATATATATATACATAGGCCTAGTATGCAACGAATGCATTTCGAATTTATGGTTGAGAGTGAACATAAACCACTTGAAATGATACCCATCCATGTTAAACCATGGCATACTGTCTATAGATGCTGATTCATTCAACCTTCACAGGAAGGAATATCTCCTAATAGTAGATTACTTCAGAAAACACCCTACAAATTGTAGGCTACAATACACCATATACACTTTAGATCGTGTGAATCAATCATAAATAATATGAAAGATACTTTCTCCTTATATGAAACACCATCGATAATTTATATTGATAATGGTCCATAATTCAGTCTGCCATAATTGAAACTTTCAGGACCGATTGGGAGCTAAATCACGTGCGTGTACACTTATTAAGTATACACTACTTCAAGCCCCAGTCTACCCCCACTACCCCCAGTATAATGGCTTCATTGAACGACATATGCAGACTAGTAGGACCTATATATATTACAACAAATGAAGTAGACTCACCCCGTCAAGATATCATATCATGGCATAATATCCCACTTAGGTTCCAATTCACTTATCTCTATACAAGTATCACATAAACACAGCCATACCCAATACTGCAACCTACAACAACGATCCTAAACTCAACACCGATAACCTGCCCCCACCGACAAAAAACCCAACCTTCCGCACTCCAATCAAAACAGTCCGTAATTATAAAGAAACCGACAAATAATAATGTAAGAGTAAGAGGAACCATTGTACGACCCTTAACAAATCCACATTCTTACGAAGTCCTTGAATCCACTGCAGGTACCGCGATACCTTCCGTGGTAACTCGCCACCACATTCTCTCAATACCACCACTGATACTTCAAACGACAATATAATACAATCCACTACTCCTACCAATTAGGTATATGACTACACACCCGATTAGTTGTACAATCACGATGCGCTTCCAACTAAATACCATATATGGTATACAGTGTATACTATACACTATCTTTAATTAAAATTTTAATAAGTCCACGTACATTAGAAATTCCTCAATTAGGTATTCACTATAAATTATAGTCTATAATTACCCACATATATATATATATAATATAAATTATATATATTAATATATATATATATATTTATATATATATATATATATGTATATATATATATATATTTAACTGCCTGTGTGGCTCAGAAACACAAGCAGTAGGACACGGGTTCGAGCCTCGTCCAGACCATTAATTAATTTTATAAAATGGGTCTTAAAATATTAGTTAGAAGTGATCTTATATAATTGTGTATAAATAAATGATCGGCTCTCGTTAACATGAGAGCGGCTTCGAAGAGACATTAGAGCCATATATGGTTATAAGTGAAAACTTCATCTAAGTTCCTGGATGGGATGAAAGGACTCCACCAAATAAAAATAACAATAACAATATATATATATATATATATATATATATATATATATATATATATGTCCTATCGATACTGCACTGATTAATCTATTACATATGCCAGACGACCTATAATTATATATGTTTAGTTCTCTCTTCATCCAGCGAAATAATGATTTTAATGTCGGCTATGTATAGTGTGCAACCACTACATTTCGTCACGTTTTACTTAATACATTTATACATAAACTTTGTCGCTTCATAATATATATGCTATAGCAATTATAAATACAATATTACATATTAACAGAAGACATGTACAATGTACATCATACATGATATCAACACACTGTATATACCTATGACACATGTGCATGGTATATATCATCATAGTTAGCCTATACGTTATGAATAATGTATTCAATATGTGGAACTGTAAATATTGTAATAAAGACTAGGACTAAGACTATAGTCTTAGTAAAACTTATACGTTTAAACAAGCTTCAGAATTTAAGATCGAATATCAAGTTAATAAGGTATACTGAAGTATGGTAATTGTGAAAGAGGTTCAGTTTGGACTGGTAACCGAAACGAAACCGTTGAAAATTGATCCATTTTTTCACCCCATTATAGTTAAATAGAAAGGCCCATAGATATACACATAATTTACTGGTAAGCTTATAAACTAGGGGGTAATATATATATATATATATATATATATATATATATTAGTGTAAATCATTAGGTAAAATATTGTATATCATAAAGTTTTACATTTCATGTATACATGTATACTCTATAGAGTAATATCAATTAGGTATATTGTAAATAAAACTTTTAATTAAATATAACACGTTTACTTACAGTATTTTAATAAATATTAACAAAATAAAATTACTAAATATAATTAAATTTATTAAATTTTCATTAATTAAAAGCTATAACTTAAATTACACGAATTCATTTATATAAATAATTCACTCTAGTAACATCGTTAATACAAATTCGAACAGATTACCAGAACAACTATTCTAAAGTACTATACTATTGTTAGTAATACTGGATCGTGATGGCTAACAACAATAAAGGCAGGAGAAGTACTAGGAGGAGGGCTGCCACTAAACAGATTACTAACAAAGGCATCAAGAAAGTTGTAAAGAAAGAGATGCCAGCTAAACGATCACTTAGAAGTAGTAAGAAGACAGCGAAGGTAGTCAAAGTTACAACATTAACGTCCACAGCTAACAATAGAATTGCGTCATCACCTATTGTTAACAGTAAACCGAGTAAAGTCGAAGTCAGGAAAACAGTTAAGCGTAGAACTTATTCGCTACCAACTCTAAAGTCCATCACCGCAAAGCAGGCTTCGAAAGAAAGCGTTAAGGTCAACGGAAAGTCGTCCAAGGTGAAGAAGGCGTCACCAGTGGACAGAGTAACGGCTAAAGTTATCAGCAAGACCAAAAGGAAGGCTCAGAAGACAGCGAAGACGCGCAAACCTAAACCGCCCACGAACGCGTTTATATTCTACGTTCTGAGCATGCGCACGTTAGCGATACGTAGTAAACATACGGAGGGGGCGTGTCTTGACGATTACTGCGGTCACGTGGCGAACAGCTGGCAGCGCATGACCGAAGCGGACAAGAAACCGTTCATGGAGAAAGCTCAGGCCGACTTCTACCGTTATCAGAAGGAACAGTCGGATTTCTTAAGGAGTCAGCAATAGGGAAGCGATCATGTGATGAGCTATAAATCTAATATCTTACAGTACAGTTAATATCGTCTGTGATGGACGAAATTGAAAGTTTGATAATTTGATTTAATAAAATATAAAAATACAAAATTATTATTATTATTATTGTATGTGGTATATGTGTATGTGTGTACATGTATGTGTCCGTGTGTGTATGTGTATATATGTGTCCGTGTGTGAATGTGTGTGTTTTTATGTGTATGTAGGTAGAATCAATGTGTAGAATCATATATGATACTTTATAAAGTTACAATTTCATCAACTGTAATTATTATATTTATATTTATTTTGTGAATATTACGATAGTATTATTATTGATAGTATATATATATATATATATATATATATATATATATATAAATATATATATAAATATATATATATATATATATATATATATATATAAATATATATATAAATATAACTTAACTGAAAAAATATAAATATAATATACATATTTAACTGCCTATATGTCTCAGTTGGCTTAGGCGGTACTGTCAGTCAGACACACAAGCAGTAGGAAGCGAGATCAAGCCTCGTCCTGACCATTACTTATTTTTTTAAAATATTATTTAGAAGTGATCTTATATAATTTTGTATAAATAAAGTATAGGATCTCGTTAAAATCATGGATGCCTATAGGCATATATAGGCATATAGGCATGTACGGGGAAAGTAACCTAATACGGACACTTACATAATAAATGGTCTTAACTTTTTTTGACTCATTATTTTTATTCAAAAATTACAATATATTAATATTATATGATTATAGATATTATTGTGATTTTAAAATTGTAGTTAATATTTTATTCAATAGATAACGGGGTATCCGTATTCGGTACCCATGTCCGAATACGGACACTATGTATTATAATACGGACACCATATATACCACTATAGTGGTCTATAGTGATCTATAGATAAACTATATATTATTGAAATCAATCAGAAAAATTACAATTACATTATTTATAATTAATTTTATGAAAAATGTATTCTAATTTAATTAGTTAATAATTTATTTATTTTTATTATTTTATAATTAATAATACAATTTAAGTATCTAAATAATAAAAAATGTAGATTTATCTTTATTTGTGTATTTAATATTATAACGCACGCGATTTTTATGAATACCAGAATAGGTCATTCGCTGCGAGCTGATTGGTTATAGGGTTTCCGTATTAAAATATCTAGAGTGTCCGCTTTAGGAACTTATATGACCTTTATAGATTTGTTATCAAATATTCATTAAGTTATAAGCATATATCTATAGATATATGCTTATAACTTAATGAATATTAGATAACAAATATAGAAATTATATATATAATTTTAGAATACTTTATTTTTTAATAATAGAATGTTATATTTAATATCGATACATTATTATATTCTTGAGAAGGTTTTACTTGAATTTGTTTTCATAAATTTAAAAACGTAATAAAAAAATCAGTTTATTGGATATATAAACAATTTTTGAATAATAAAAAAATAAAAAATACTTTTTATACTATTTATATAATTATGAATATTTTATTAATTAAATATTTTTTTGTATGATTTATGGTTTCTGAGATACCGATAGTGTCCGTATTCGGTTACTTTCCCCTATATGCCATACTATGGTTATAAGTGAACACTTTATCTAAGTTCCTGGATGGGATTAACGGACTCCACCAAATAAAATAACAATAACAATATATACACACACATATATATACATAATCGATCTACCTATTATACACGGGTCAACATTAATTATAAATATACATTTGTATTTAGCTATACTATATTATATATCATATATCGATATATTATAGTAATTTTATAGATATATTATAGGTATACCTTACCTTACCTACATATCATGTATTATATCTCCTATTTATAGGTTATTGAATCCTAATTTATATTTAATGTAATATAATAATTATTAATTAGATTGTATATACTATTTTTACTATTCTTACTATTATTACTATTATATTATATGTAAATTATATTGTAACTATTACAGAAATAATATTGACAATTGTCTCTTAAGAGATTAATATTATTTTTTATTATAAATAATTGTATTCGATATTAATTACATAACTATATCTATATACTGTATCTATTTTATATAGGTAATATTTCACCTTTTAGTAATATTAGTACTACGTTACTACTATTACCGACATTAGGTGATATGTATATAAGTATACTTATATATATACCTATAAGTAACTGTTATTAGGTTGATGTAACATATATATGTTAATGGCCAATCACGTAGTTTACATACAATATTAATTATAGTATAACGTTAGGTATACCTGTTATATGTTATATATAACAATTAAAGTAATACTGTTATTTATGTAGTATACTACATTTTTAATACTAAAATACTTAATAAGGTTAGGGTATAATATAGGTATCGGAGACCATTCCTCTACTGACTTCCTATAGAGCGTATTTGTATGTAAACAATGTGTATCTGGTTGCCATCTCATATCTGCAGGTCTCTATTTAGGTTCGTATCAATGTCACATAGCTCAGTACATTATTCTATTGCAATTTATTTATCAGATTTACAACACATACTCACTTCGGTTGGAATCGGTCTTCACTCTTGTATGTTTATTTGTGTTTATTACATATATATATATATATATATATATATATATATATATATGTATCTGGGAAACTTTCCGAACTTCGTAGGTTTTGTAAGGGGTAGAATAAGTAAAATAAATATTAACATATATGTTGTATATATTTTATATTTTTAATATTTTTTTATTTTTTTATATACATAAAATTTAAATGTATAATATATATATATATATATCTCTCTTCGTTTATAGAATGTTTATAAAAAGATTGAACACATGTAATTAATTCGTGAATTTCCGAACTTCGCGGCTTTTCCAAAAGTATCCAATATATTTGTATACCTTATTTAACCGAATACGGACAGTGCCCGAATACGGAAACTCTCAGTATCTCAGAAACCATAAATCATACAAAAAAATGTAATATATAAAATATTCATAATTAAATAAATAGTCTAAATAAGTATTTTTTATTATTTAATTATTCAAAATAGTGCTGATATATCCAATAAACTGATTTTTTATTAAATTTTTAAATTTATGAAAACAAATTTCAACTTAAAACCTTCTCAAGAATATACATATGTATCGATATAAAACATAATAATATATTATTTAAATCTAAAGCATTCTAAATATTATATACACAATTTCTATATTTGTTATCAAATATTAATTAAGTTATAAGCTTATTTCAAGAGGTAATATAGCTCCCTAATACGGACACTCTAGATGTCTTAATACGGAAACCCTATAACAAATCAGCTCGCAGCATGTGACCTCTTCTGATTTTCATAAAAATCACGTTATAATATTAATACCACCAATGAAGCTACATCTAAAATGTTATTATTTATATACTTAACTTGTATTATTAATTAATAAAATAATAATAAAAATTAACAAATAAATTACTAATTAAATTATATTAAATTATATATTAAATTAATTATAAATAATGTAATTGTAATTTATCTGATTGGTTCATCAATAATATATAGTTTATCTAGTGGTATATATATCAGGTGTCCTTATTTTAATACAGGGTATCCATATTCGGGCATGGGTACAGAATACGGACACCCCTGTTATCTTTTGAATTCAAAGATTAAATAAAATATTAAAATCACAATAATATTTATAATCATATAATATTAATATATTATAATTTTTGAATAAAATAGTAATTCATAAAATGTTAAAACCATTTATTGTTAAAGTGTCCTTATTAGGTTACTTTCCCCTATATGGTATACCAACCTCCTCCAAATACAGACCCTCTCATATGTCAGTAACTATTAGAGGTATCATATATATATATATATATATATATATATATATATATATGTATACATATATATATACATAAAATATTAGTAATTTAATGGTAAATATGAATAAGTATTTTTTTTCTTCAAAATATTCAATACTAATATTGTTATTTGAACATGAATCATATATGGTTTTACATTTTACATATTTGAATAATAATTTTTTTTAAACATTGTAAATCTTTATTAATTAAAATAAAACGTAATTATATATATGTATACTATATATGTATACATAATATTGTAGATCAATTACATTTTTATAAACATTACACAAATAATTTAATTTTAATAAATATTACACAATATATCTTAATTCATATATGTCTTAATTATTAAATTACCTTAATACCGACCCCATGTTATTTATAGTATCCAATACAAATAACAGGGTATTATTAGTGTATTTAACATTCACGGTTACAAACTTCTTAGAATTAATTCTAAGAAGTTTAATTAATTAATTACTTATATATATATATATATATATATATATATATATATATATATATATATATATATATATATATATATATGTGTGTGTGTGTATGTGTGTGTGTACAACTAGCACGTACAATTCATTTGGTATATGTACGACGTATAAGTCGTGAATAGAGAGTATAGCCTCCTATAGGAGAGCTGTAATCTAGTATAGGTAATTAATTAATTAAACTTCTTAGAATTAATGCTAAGAAGTTTATAACCGTGCATGTTACACTAATAATATATTTTATTTATATATTATTTGTCAAATATGTATGTATGCATTTAGTTGTTTTTTAATTTTATAAAATGTTATAAATTGCCTATTATTTGTTATCATTATTATCAGTAGTTTTTCCATTCTCAAATAATTAGCAACCTAGCACTTGATAAGCTTTGCTTTTTTCTACCCAATAGTTTACTACACCTTCTGAGTTATATATATATATATATATATATATATATATATATAATCTATAGATTATATATACGATATAATACATAGGTTTACGTCGTAAACTTTACGATATAATACATGTGTATTACACTGACATATTAATCCAAATACTAATTTGTTCGAATGTCAAATCCTATATTTTGAATTAAAGGGGGCGTTTTAATTACAGCGTACTTGTCAATCAATTATCATATTCGTAATAATTGTATAAAAAGTGAAATCGTATAAATGCTAAGTGATTAGCGATATTGAATAGAGATAGCTACACGCGTGTAACTGACTTCTAGTTACTGGCATCTAGTAGCACACTACTTGTATACATCTATACAGAAACTTCGTAAAGGTATGTCAATATAGTATAGTTATTATTAATTTATTATCATATATGATAATATATATATATATATATATATATATATATATATATATATATATATATGTATATGTTTATATATTTGTGTCATACTTAATTAAAATGATATTGCGAAAACCGTCAACAAATATATATATATATATATATATATATGATATAAGAAAATCATCAACAAATGGTTGTGTATTAATAACATCTATTTTTAACTGAATTCTGAGTGCATAACTAGAAATGTGTTTATTCATTTCCTATCACATAAAACACTAATATAGTGATTACTTAAATCTAAATTCACAATTACACATTATCTATCCTACAGTATGGCAGTAATGACATGGTATACATTATGTCAACTTTCGTCGAATGTACACATATATACGTAAGACCTACGACGTATGTCCTAGTTGTATATCCTAGTTGTATATGTCATATATGACATACGAAGTAAGACATATGGCATAGGACATATGGCATATGATATATGACGTATACGTCATTAGGTATTTCCTATAGGATATAGGATGTAGAATATAGGACATATGATGTATGGTATAGGACATAGGATGTAGAATATATGACATATGCCATATGATATAGGACATAGGATATATGACATATGGCATATGCCATAGGATGTGAAAATAGGATATATGACATATGGCATATGCCAAATGCCATAGGACATATGATGTAGGACACGTGTAACAATAATCTCCAACTTCATGCATGTTTGCACCACGCAGCGTATATATTTCACTACGGTGAATCACGTGGTACACCATGAGCTACACTACGCGCTACATCACGTGCTACACCACGTGCTACATCACGTGCTACATCACGTGCTACATCACGTGCTACATCACGTGCTACGTCACGAGCTACATCACGTATTCATACTGCCTGGCGATAACACTAGCTAATATGTACACATTAATGTGAAGCATTTTATAAGTTAAATAATATTACATTATTTTTATTTATATATATATATACACATTACTTATTGTTGATTTGTATACACACTCGCACATACCCACACCCACACCGATACCCACACCCACACCCATACTCACACCCACAGAGTCGACATGAAGTACTTAGAGTGGGAAGACTACCTGGTATTCATTACGTTCCTCGTGGTATCTGTAGGTATAGGGCTGTATCATGGCTTCGTGGGAGGCAAGCAACAGACTACCAGGTTGGTGTATACACGTTATTACCCTACACGTTAATATCATGTACAGTGTACACTATGTTACGTAATGTATGTGTGATGTAACGCTAATGTATGACGTAACGAGTACGGTGATATGATAATGAGTCTGGTATATCATGCATATGATGCATATAGGTTTATAATTAATATATATGTATTTAATTATTATATTTAAAAATAAATATAAACTATGTAATCTTGAATAAAGTTTTGTATGTATCTATTAGAAAAGTATACTCTTCTATATATATTGATCATTGAAAATTGTTTATTGTTTGTGAAGTCCTTTTATAACATCCATGAAATTAGATAACGTGTTTTTGAACTTATTACCAAATGGCTCTAATGTGTTTATAAGCCTCTCGCTTGTTAAGGCACCCGTGGTAATATCGGAGCCGATAATTATTGTAGGTATAAGCATACAAGATCACTTCTAAATAGTATTTTAAGAAATATTGTATTGGTCTGGACAGGGTTTGAACCCGCACCCTATTACCTATGTGTCAGATGCCTTATATATATATATATATATATATATATATATATATATATATAAGTTATGTTATATTATAAGAAGTCATTATTTTGAATAAAAGGTGAAATATATTTATATACGTATTTGTATAATAAATATTAAATTAGCTTTATAGTTCGTGGAGTTATAACTATATATATATATATATATATATATATATATATATATATATATATATATATATATACTTACATATATATATATATACTTACATACTATAGTATGCTTGCATTCATATATGAATGCAATACCCAGTACGCGATATACATACTTCACAATAGAACACTGCGTACATGCATGTTTACCCTCTCATACACGACGTCGTATATACCCGCTGACTACCACCCCGTAGGGAATATCTAACCGGAAACAGGAGTTTGACCGTGTGGCCGACGATGTTGTCGCTGATGGTGTCGTTCCAATCCGCCATTATGTTTCTAGGTATGTCACGTGATCTGTCACTCAAACACTAGATCTGTAGTTATAGCCACAGAGCTAGAGCTGTGTATAGGTTGGGATTCTGTGCATCGTGCCCAATACAGACGATATAGCCGGTTATAGCAAGACCTCCTATAACCTCGAGGTTATAGTAGATCTTGTTCATAGCCGATGGTTTTAAGAGGCGTATGCGATGGCAGTTATTATATATACGTAGCTATAGCTATGAGTCATAGCCTATGACGAATATATGGCTATAGCCTATGACGAATATATTAGAAACGATCGTTATCGATTATGTAATATTATAATAACATTATTTTTATATAGTTATTTTATTCCATTCGCAATCTACTTATGTTCTATTTATAGAAATGTACATGTACATATATCATCGATATAAATAAATATAACTTTCTTTATATTGATGACATATATAGATTGATAGAGTTGATCTTGTAAATAACTATAGTTATTTATATATATATATACATATGTAATATATCATATATACCTATAGGCATTCAATATGTTATATTTTAATTATTTTGTATATAACCTATTTACAATATATAAATATAATTTATTATTGATTTACAAAATATTAAATTGACTTAAACTATAGTTTATATATAATACAAAATAATCGTATATATCTTTCCTATATCAATATAAATTTATATTATATTCCATAGCGTAATACTTTATTTAGATACGTTATCGAAGGTACCTTAAATATATATATATATATATATATATATATATATATATATATCGTATATGTAAATTATCATTCAATTTATATATAGAACTTAATATTACTATATTACTTAGTATTATTATATTATATTATTATTTCATTACAAAAAGTAAAATAGACGCATTACGTACATATAACGATACCGTACGATAAGTAGGCCATAGTACCTCTGTTACGTAACATTAGAGCGATGACTCATGCCGATTACGTCACACCCCCCCCCCTGACGGCAGGTATCGTAGCCGAGATGTCCGCGCATGGCATATCGTTTTGGCCGGGTCACGTGCTAGCCGTTACCATCTCCATGGTGTTCACCGAACGGTTCATAGTACCCGTGCTGTACCCCCTTAAACTGACGTCCGTGTTCGAGGTAAGTATGGCGAGCGATGACGCAATAGCGATGCGGAGTGACGCAATAGCAGCGGGTGAATGTTGAAGTCGCGTAGTAATACCAAAGCCGAAACAAACCGCCGGTAATACCGAAACCTATGGGTGACGAAGTATAGTTCGGCATATATATATAAAATAATTATTAATTCTAATTATTTTTAATATGTTAGTAAATAAATAATAAATAAATATTTATATATTAGGGATGAAAACAAACTCATAAAGTTCTAACGTTCAATTTTGATTGTTCAAATTTTGCCATTTGTTTCGGTTTCGAATTTTCGTATTTTCGAAATTACTAAATGTTCGAACTATAGTTCGTATACGAACTTTAGAACAAATTAGTTTTTGAACTATAGTTTGGTATTCACATTTAATTGCTAAATAAACATAAACATATTTATAATAACAATAACAAATATGTTAACCATTAAAAGGTGTGATGACATAGTTTTTATTTTATTTCATAATCTATGTTATAAGCCTACTAAAACTGTGAAATTGTCGGATATTATATTCATTAGAAGTTATCGGGAAACGATGTTTTATAAATATAAAACAAATAATATAAAATGAAAAATGCACTCAATTTATTCATGTATTTAATATTTACTTTTTTCTATTAATGTCATATTAATTACTTATATTTTATGATTAATTAATTGTAAACTATTTAATTTATTAGTATATAATGTTATTTTTGTATAATTCTACTAGCTCTATAGATATAAGCTATAATGGATCATTGTATGCACAGTGTACACGTACAATGATCTATTACATGGGCACGTAATTTAGTATTTCATCGGGAATTTGATTTGATAATTTCATTTTATATTTAAAATTGTCATCTATTGTTTTCATAACGACTCTCATATAGTTACGTAATATTGAATATGATTATGAGTCATACGATGAGTAATAATGATACATAACGTGTACTAAACGTCATAGTATGTGTTCGCAAGTTAATACGGTTTATCTACGGTTATAAGTTTGTTTTCTTATTTATAATTAACAACAACATGTTATTGTGGCCCAGTTAAGGTTACCGGTCGTAATGCAATACTGATAACAACTTTATTTATTTATAAAATAATAATATTATTATTCCTACATATACCATCATATTATAACTATGATACTATACTTATTATACTATATGACATGTGTTCCTGTCTAGTGATTTGATATTGTGATTAATTATAATTGTTAGAATTATATGAACAATGTATGTATACATATAAATATATATATATATTTACTTATATATAAATACAAATATTAATATTATAAATAAAATGTATATATAGCTGCAAATAATGACCTATGTATTACAGTACTTAGATTTGCGATACAAATCGAAGGGACTGAGAATATTGGCCTCAACTTTTGGAATATTATCAGCGGTTAGTCACAGTAGTAATGAGTCACAGTAGTAATGATTCACAGTAGTAATGAGTCACAGTAGTAATGAGTCACAGTAGTAATGACACGAGTAATCTATATTAATATAAGCAGCACTTAGCGATTATTAGCTAATACGAAGTTTATATAATATGAATTCTTATTTTATAATATTCCTACATTTACAACATACTTTATAACTATATATATATATAGCTATATATATATATATAACTATAGTTTATCTCCCAATACCACGCACTATTATTGATTCAAACTAACTCCCAAATACTACCATGGTATCTAATAGATACTATAGATATATCTATATATAATGCGAATGTTATATATCAGCCACATTATAACAATTCTGAAACAGACAACGTAACCATTATTTATATATTGTTTGCTATGATGTTTTTGTAACTGTTTATATTATATACATTTACTAAATATCATATCCTATACTTATACGGTATACCCCTTTATCGGGATACAAATAATGTAATGTTATGTACTTATTACCCTATAGCTATAGGGTAATAGGGTAAAATATAATATATAGGGTAAAATATAATATATACCCTATAGGGTAAAATATAAACTAAATATAGTTAGTAGCAAAAGAGTGTTATATTCTATTATAATAACGTATTGTGATTAATTCAATATATTAATTATATTTAATTATTATTAATTTAAAAAAATTATATATATATATATATTATTAAACTATTTTAATAAATAAAATATGTACAATTATTTTTATAAACTTATTATGTAGGACAATATGAGTGGCCCATGTAACCTACGACGTATATAACATTATATACCTCGTATGCTACATTAAACTATGCATCATTTTTATAATAATATAATTTATTAATAATAATTAAATATAATTAATAAATTTAATTAATCGCAATTCTATAGAATAAGTGTACATGATATTCATTATTAAAATATATATGATTTCTAAATTATTAGATTATAAAAATTAAATAATATATTTAGTGTATTATTAATATAATATATATCATTCTATACTATATTCGTATATATAACTTCACTTTACCGTCACCTCTCTCAGATTATCTACATGTCCTTGGCGATGTACGCTCCGTGTGTTGCCCTCTACTACCGTTAGTACCCCCTAGCGGGCTTACCTAACACTAATAGTTACATACACCCTATATATAGGGTGTAACTATAGTTATGTACCGCGGTACATATACCACTGTAGTGATGTAACGGTGAACATACATTCAACGTCTAGCTAGAGTAAAACAAGTATAAGTATCGGGTTCGGGTGGTTACGGATACAAAGTTTCAAATCGGATACAATATTAAAAAGTATCAGAACGTATTAATAAAGATCAAACCTCACAAAAAGATCAAACACGCACAGTGTGCGTCGCACACCCTCAAACATACCCGCACACGCACACGCACACACCCGCACACGCACATAAGTGCACATACACTCGAACGCACCCTCGTGTTGTTATCATTACGATACATCCACACATACGTGTATCTAATTACTACTAATAATAATAAGTAATATATATATATATAATGCCTACTAATTATTAATAATAATCCAAATCTATCAAAGATCGTAGACTAAATAACCATTTTGATAATATATATATATATATAATAATCATCATAGATTTAGGATTCCTACTCTATATATCTATATATATCTATATCTATGATCCCCGTGGAATATTCTAACGAGCGTATTTCTATCGCTATAGCGTATAACGTATACATTGATACAGTGTCACAATTACCGACACACGCAGTGACATGTAGTGACACCACGATGCCACCTGTCACAACCCGGGTTACTAAATGGGAATCCCACATATAATATACCTGGTATACCTGCAGGGCTACGTATGATTAATAAGTATGTATATATCACGTGTGTACCATGACCGCTGTGGTACGCCATGCATGACGGTATGTCTTTTAAGCTATATGATGGTATACATTATACTATAGTATATATATATACTGTAGCGAAGTGGGTGTCTGACCTTCGGCGTCAGTATAGCCTCGCTATGACGTTGACCTATATAATATTATATGATATTAAGCTATACTGCCTAATTATATATCGAATACTGATATATATCTATCTATAGTATTCTGCGTATCTATTCAATGAATACTCTGTATGCATGTGTAGCCATTTGTAGCCTATTGACCATAATATTCTGATTAGATTCACGATTAGAATACGTGGCTCTAAATAGTCACCACTGCTGCATTTTACCTTTCTATTCACACCTTATTCACCCCTATCCATGTGCGTACACACGTAGTGAATACCTCCTACATAATGCGAGGGTGTATACGGGGTATTGTAGGGGGTATTGGTATATCGCAAGTGTGACAATGCCTACATGAAATGGATGTCATATATAATTAATAGATATACATCTATAATATATATATGTATATATATATATATATGTATATATTTAATAACATTATAATCGATAATCATTGATGAATTATTTGTCAGGTGTGACTTCTTGGTACTTATGTTCTAGTATTAATTGATGCCAATGTAACGGTATTATACTTACTATAAGTACTATACCGTATACATATAAGCATGTAGGAAGTCTTGGAAATACACTACTTTAACCTATATCAGTGTTATGTAACAATATTAGAAATATAAAATTGTGTAAAATATGTTCGATATTATTTCGAGTACTCGAATGTATTATTTATTATTGATTACCCGAACTCGAAGTAAGTATACTCGGAATCAATTACAATCTCAATAATATATATTATATATATATTATAACTGTTTTTATAAAAAAACCGATTGAAATCGTTATGTAATCACAGTACTCGGCTCGTGTGCACCATTAGTTGTTACGCAATATAATGACGTTACTCTATTCATTCAGTTTCCGGTTTTCCTTTAAACGTAACGGTTCCGCTCATGGCTATCATATGTATCTGTTACACGGCTATGGTTAGTACGCGATTATGTGTGTGCGTATGTATGTGCGTATGTGTGCGTGTGTGTATGTGTGTGTGTGATCGTATATACATGCATGTATTGTATTGCAGTTATACACACATATACAGGTGCTTATTTTACCCAATCAGGAGTTTTTAAATAAATTCTAATAATAACTAGAAAACCCGAGTACGGCATGCAAGCGTGGCAGGGTTAAACCCCATCGAACAATAGGTATCTAAGTTATTTCATAGAAATTAGGACGGATGATAAAAATACTCAAATAAAATAATAAATATGTTGCATGTAAATGAGGTAATATATTCAATAATATTTATAATTAAAGAATTTATACAGTTATATAGTATACTATATTAACTTCCTGTGTGGCTCAGAGGCTAAGGCGTCAAACACACAAGCAGTAGGACACGGGTTCGAGCCTCGTCCGGACTATTAATTAATTTTATAAAATGGGTCTTAACAAATTATTTAGAAGTGATCTTATATAATTGTGTATAAATAAATGATCGGCTCTCGTTAAAACCATGGATGCCTTAAAATGATAGCGGCTTCGAAGGGATATTAGAGCCATATGTGGTTATAAGTGAAAACTTCATCTAAGTTCCTGGATGGGATAAAAATAACAATAACAATAACAATATATGTAATATACTATAGTGTATTTGTATGGTATACCATAAACTATAGTTTAAGATAGTTCTGTATTTTGTAGAAAGTGTAAACCTTCTTTTTAAATAGGATATCATTATGTTTTCCATATTGATGATATATTGAGTTGCAGGGACTTCAAAGGCTGAGGCTTAAAAGTCTTATATTAGTATTGTTTTATTAATATATATATATATATATATATATATATAGGCTATATATATAATCCTATATATATATATATATATAGGAAGACATAACAAGATAGCTAATATGTATTACCTATAGTAATACCCGAGGGTATGGGGATTTTTAACAAAGCTCTGACTTTAAAGACAATATATAAAACGTTTTTTAAGGCAAATGGTATACTATTTATAAATAGTATTTTTTAGAAAATATATATGTATATATATATATGTGAATCTATAGATTCATTGTATAAAAAAGTCGTTTACTATTTTATTGAGTATTCTAATGTGATGTTTCATTAGTGAATAAAGTAAGCTGTTAATAGTCAAGTTGTGTAAGTACTATAGTACTAATCGTACATATATGTCTAATGTATGTTTGTTTAAGTGTTTTATTTGTTTTATTTGGTATATTTGATAATTACATCGTTTAATTATTGGTGGTATTTGATTGAGAGTCTTATATTGCTAGTGGAATAAAAAGTATATATAAACATAAGATATAAGTTTATGTATATATCTAATAAATAATAATATACATATTTCTCATTAAAATAATAATGCTCTGTGTAATGTAAACTAATATAATGTAATATGTTATTATTATTATTATTATTATTGAAAAAAATAACTGAATAAATATATTCGTATAACTAGAAGTATTAATTACATATCATATATGTTCACCGAGTGAACGAATGGTATACGTTCGATGTATTTATACATAAATAGTATACACATTTGTATGTATATAAAAATAGTAGGCCTATATACATAGCTGCTTCCTAGATATATATTATATGTATATATATATATATATATACATTTATTGACAGTTCTTATAAATATAAACAGAATTACCGCATAAAAGGTGGTTTATAAAAGTATACTTTTGATTGAAATCTAATGCTTAGCGTCTTTATCTCACAGTTCCGGTATTCGACAAAAGATAACAAATCGATAAAACGATAAAAACCACGAAAAACACTCGGTATATAGCTCTAATAGCGAAAGTAAGCTTTAGTCAACTAGTAATAGGGGAAAGTAACCCAATACGGACACTTTAACAATAAATGGTATTAACTTTTTATGACTCATTATTTTTATTCAAAAATTACAATATATTAATATTATATGATTATAGATATTATTGTAATTTTAAAATATTATTTAATCTTTTAATTCCATAGATAACGGGGGTGTCCGTATTCGGTACCCATGTCCGAATACGGACACCCTGTGTTATATTACGGACACCCTATATACCACTAGATAAACTATATATTATTGATGAATCAATCAGAAAAATTACAATTACGTTATTTATAATTAATTTTATGAAAAATATATTGTAATTTAATTAGTTAATATTTTATTTATTTTTATTATTTTTTAATCAATAATACAATTTAAGTGTCTAAGTAATAATTTTTTTAGAATTAGCTTTATTGGTAGTATTACTATTATAACGCACGCGATTTTTATATAAATCAGAATTGTTCATACGCTGCGCGCTGATTGGTTATAGGGTATCCGTATTAAGACATTTAGAGTGTCCGTATTAGGAACTTATATGACATCTAGATATATGATTATAACTTAATGAATATTTGATAAATAATATATAAATTAAAAATACATTTTTTATTGCTTTATTATTTAATAATATAGTATTATATTTTATATCGATATATTTGTATATTCATGAGAAGGTTTTAAGTTGACATTTTTTTTTTCATAAATTTAAAAACGTAATAAAAAAATCAGTTTATTGGATATATTAGCAATATTTTGAATAATTAAAACATAAAAAATACTTTTTTAGACTATTTTTATAATTATTAATATATTATTCATTACAATTTTTTTTTGTATACAAAAAAAAATTGTAATGAATAATATATTAATAATTATAAAAATAGTCTAAAAAAGTATTTTTATCCTATAGGATTTATGGTTTCTGAGATAGCGAGAGTGTCCGTATTCGGGCATTGTCCGTATTCGGTTACTTTCCCCTAATAGAGTATACTGAATAGAGTGCATTCGAGTATAAGATTATAGTGAACTTAGTGAAATACACGGCTACGTCAGTTAGTCTACGATGTACTCCATTCGTATAAGAAAGCTGTATGATGAGGAGCGGAGGAGAGTTAAGACTCTTAACCTACGAATGACGAATAGTCTAACGTAGATAGTTTGCCCGAGTAATCATTATATATAATAGTACACTATAGTGTATTATTATGACTGTATGTGTGTGTGACTGTGCGTGTGAGTGTGTTCGTATGTGTGCGTGTGTGTGCGTGTGTGTGCGTATGTGTGCGTATGTGTGTGACTGTGTTTGAATAGATAGCGAGCTTACTTAATAACTATGAATTATTAATACACATTAATTATCATTAATAGGCATTACTAAGTATATTAGTGCATTTATATATACAGTATATTTACACACACATATATATATATATACAGATGTATATAGCTATAACTCGTTGATATTTACCTATTTGTTATTTAGGATTGCATTCAAATAAAACATTATTATTATTATTAGAAATCGAAAAAGTCAATTATCTTAATCACTATTAACATGAGATCTAGAAAGCATTGTCATGCAATAGGTTTATGACATACCTTATAAGGTCATATTAGCGATCACTTCGGCTATTAGGGATGTATACCATTATTCATGAGTGATTGCCTTTAGGTATTATCATTATCTACATTAAATTAAATTACTTATAATTCCATGTTTATTGAAGAATGTTGTTAA
The DNA here is from genome assembly GCA_964019155.1 of Osedax fenrisi. NCBI lineage: Eukaryota > Metazoa > Annelida > Polychaeta > Sabellida > Siboglinidae > Osedax > Osedax fenrisi. The sequence goes on along the minus strand of OZ025240.1, from coordinate 40,299,602 downwards.
ATCAAGAAAATAAATATTAATTTAATGTTACATACAAATACACAAACACACACAAACACACACACATACACGCACCCACACACACACATACACACACACACACATATATATATATATATATATATATATATATATATATATATATATATATAATTTTCTCGTGATTACTGAATGATACATCATTTAATTAATCTAAGAATGTATTTGATTTAAATTTTAAATAATCACTAGAGTACCAATGGTATACCAATGGTACTGTGCCATTAACCCTATATATAACCCTATAACCCTATATATATATAGGGTAGAGCTACAGCTAACATATCCGTTGTTCGTCAGGTATTAAATCACATACACCCCGAAACGCACATACACACATAAACACCACACACACATCTACATTACTTGTATTCGTTATGTAATAAAGTTGTATTGATTACAAACAATTACATAACACAGGGTGGAATGAAAGCTGTGATATGGACGGATGTATTCCAGTGCTCTGTCATGATTGGAGGAACTTTTATTATCGTTGTTAAGGTAAACAAATAAATAAAGAAGCATAACTAAATATTGCATGCATGCATATATATTTCGTTATAATATAATAATTTAAAATTATATATATATATATATATATATATATATATATGTGAAATAGTAATTAATTAACTTATTGAGTAATACAAAAAACAAACACAAATTAAATTGTTACCATTATTAGATTAGGGGAGGGAAGGGAGTAGTGGCCGAGGAGGGAGTAGTGGCCGTTGTAATTAACGCTTAAATGGTGCTTGATAGGATAATAAGTTATATATATAATATTTAGATAATCCAAATATCTATAAAATATAGTACATTTTTTTTTAAATGATTAATTAATTACTCTAATTTATTATATAATCATTTTTTGTCAAATTTTACCAAAAAACATGATTATATATATTTATGCTTATTTATATGTAAGAGTATGTTTATATATAATTAAATCATTGAATCAAATAAGGTGCGTATGCATCATAAATATAATTATTTAATATTACATAATTAAAAAAATATAAATCGAATACATTACGAGACACCTATCGCATTTTCTGATACTATCGGCCCTACTACTACATTGCCTTGTTTGAATGCTTTTTGTAATGCCTAATCAAACGTTTATATTATTAGGATAAACAGTTTATATATAAAAGTGAAATCACAGTATTCTAGAGCTATATTATTTCTAGTTAATTCAAAAAATAAGAGCTAAGAGTTAAGAGCCTAACATTCAGTATTTATCGATATATTAGAAATCTTCTGAGGCATATTAATTATCGGCCACTGCCCCCTTCCCTCCCCTACTTAAATGTTTATATTGATTGTATTTATTAATACCTTCTTATGATGCTATAACCACATATACATAACACAGCGCCCTCTATAGGGATGTTGTATATTGAATATTGTATACAATATGCATTTTACAGAATGAAAATAACTTAATTATTTTTAGTTTTACTAACTAAAATATCTATCTTATTGCATTTTATTTTCAAAAGGAGCATATCCTCTTAATATATATATGTATCTACTTATTAATATAAATAAATATATATATATATATATATATACGACTCCGTTGCCACACTAACACCTATATCGTGGCCTCCTAATGCCGTCCGTAATGGATGACGTAATACTGACATGCTCGAGGTTACATCACGTGACAACATTGTGTATACAGGGTATATACTATACAGGGTATCTACGAGATAGGAGGGGTGCATCACATAGTGGACACTGTATCGCGGTACGGACGTCTGCAACCCCCTCGGTCAGTGTTACGCAATGCACTTACACATTATACGTATACACTAAATATAGTGTATACTATAGTACTATATATAGTACTATAGTACTATATATAGTACTATAGTACTATAGTGTTTCGTATTTTATATATTACACCTCGTATTGTAACGCTATTTAGGAATTCGCTCCGGCTATGTTCAATATAATTAGATATAATAATTATTGTTGGGTTAACCCTTGTGAATTATAGCTAATTACATTGGCGCGGTGATGCCACTAAATTACATTAACATCGTGGGGCTATGCGACGATATATCAAGATATATATATAGTGGTTAAGACACACAATCAGTAGGATACGGGTTCGAGCCTCGTCCGGATCATTAATTAATTTTGTAAAATGGGTCTTAAAAAATTATTTAGAAGTGATCTTATATAATTGTGTATACATAAATGATCGGCTCTTGTTTAAACCATGGATGCCTTAACATGGGAGCGGCTTCGAAGGGACATTAGAGCCATATATGGTTATAAGTGAAATATATAATCTAAGTTCCTGGATGGGATGAAAGGACTCTACCAAATAAAAATAACAATAACAATAACAATAACAATATATATATATATATATATATATTAAACTCAAAACTTGAATTATTTATAGATATATATATATATATATATATATATATATATATATATATATATATATATATATATATATATATGTGTGTATTTCAGTATTCATTATTATCGTGTATTTCTTATCTATAATGGAGTACACCTATGTATATATATATATATATATCTCACCCTGTATTACATAACACACAATGATACCCTACAGGATAACCCTTGACCCCCGAGAACGCCACACGGTATGGGGCTTCACGATAGGTCTCTCCCTCTATTGGATAGCGGGCTATGGTCTATCTCAGGCTTCCGTACAAAGATACTGCGCTACACGGACCATTAAACAGGCGAGGAGGTTGGCCGAAACGTTTTCGCCATAGCAACCGCCAGAGTAACTTAATATCCACATTAATAACACACGACATAGTAACCCCCGTATCTACTTAGCGTGTATTAGCGTGTAGTATTACCAAGGACATGATGTCTCCTCGCTATCTCTGCATAGATTGTGCATGAGAACAAGTACATGTATGTGAATGGTAACCATTACAATGGTAACTTTCTAGATACTTTTCAGTGGAATATTTAAATATTTATCAATTATTTCGATCTTCGATTCAAATATTTCCGAGGTAATTATAATTATTATTAATATATTAATGTATATATATAGTATACTGTATACGGGACCTATGTACTGTATACGCCCTACTCGGTACTACTTTATCGCTACCGTTACGCACCGCACAGTGCGCCGCTCACGCTATCTCTAACGCACGCACACGCACACGCAGAGTGTTACTACTGGTGATACCGTCAGTGTTCTGCATGACGTCACTGGTGTGTATTGCCGGCTTCATCATCTTCACACACTTCGCCGATGTCGGCTGCGACCCCGTACAGTCGGGACATGTGACCTCGTATAATCTGGTTCGTCACGTGACTGTTGTAGGCGTGCATTAGTTAATAGCATAGATAGTCATGTGACTATATGTAGTGACTATAGTATATATATATATATATATATATATATATATATATATATGTATATATATATATATATATACTATAGTCACTATATTTAGTCACATGAAAATCTAACTATGCTATAGAATCTAACTATATATATATATATTTCCATTTTCATTAATAATAATATTAAATATAAATTAATTGATAATTTATCATTATCTGTCAATGATGCTTATGATATGATTACGATCTCATTTATATACGAACATATTAATTATTTACTATCAGGTATATATAAAGCACCTATATTTAATATAATTGAATTTACTGATATTATATATAATACATTTAATCGTCATCTAAATAAATCATTAATTTTAACAGGCGATTTCAATATAAATATAAATAATCATAATTCCCATACAAGTACTAAATTGTTTATTGATACTCTTTATTCCCTAAATTTAATAGCGACAATCACTAAACCTACCCATATAACTAATCAAACAAATTCTATTATCGATAATATTTACACACATTTTTTATCTTTGCCACTTTTTAATGGCGTTCTCTTGACTGATATCAGTGATCATTTACCGATATTCTATATTTTTAAAAAAAATATTAATATAAAAACGAAAAACTCTTATAAATATATTAGGGATCATTCAGATCAAAATATTTTAAATTTTAATAATAATCTTACTAATATAAATTGGTCTTTCATTTTAACTCAATCTGATATTCATATATCTTTTAAAAATTTTATCTCTACATTAACTAATTCATATAATATATATTGTCCATTAAAAAAAGTTAAAATTAAATCTGGAGTTTTTGATAAACCATGGCTAACCCCTTCCATCCTTAAATGCATAGGTAAAAAGAATAAAATGTATAAAAAATCTTTAAATAATCATTCACTAATAAATGTATATAAAAATTATAAAAATTGCTTAATGAAAATATTAAAATATACAGAGAAAAAATATTATGAAAATAAAATAAAAAATAATAATATTAAAAATACTTGGCGTACATTAAATAAAGTTATAGGAAATAATAAAAAATCAGGAACTATTATTGATAATAAATTAACAGATTTACAAAATGCTAATATGTTCAATTCATATTTTTCAAATATAGGTGTTGAATTAAATAAAAATATACCATACTCTAATCAAAATATATATGAAAATATTACTAGTAATAAGAGTTCAATTTTTATAAAGCCTGTTTCATCAATAGAAATTGAAAATATTGTATATAATTGTGATTCAAAATATAGTACGGATTCCCATGATTTTAACTTTTTTTTAATACGTAACATTATTTTATCCATTAGTAATATTTTATCAATTTTATTTAATAAATGCATTGAAAATGGTGTTTACCCTGATATACTTAAAACATCTAAAGTTATAATTTTATATAAAAAAGGAAATAAAAATGATTGCTCGAATTATAGGCCAATATCATTGACATCACAATTCTCAAAAATCTTTGAAAAAATTTTAAAAGTAAGAATATTTTCATTTTTAGATAAAAATTCTTTAATAAACAATTCTCAATTTGGATTTCAAAAATCTATATCAACATGTGACGCTTTGATAAATTATATCGATTACTTAAATATAAATTACAAATTATTCATATCCACAATATCGATTGATTTAAAAAAGGCTTTCGATATTATTAATCATGAAATTTTATTAAATAAATTATATATATATGGTTTCAGAGGTATCACTTTGTCATTATTAAAAAGTTATTTGACAAACAGGTATCAATACGTAAGCTATAATAATACCAATTCTAAAATACTTCCGATTAAATGTGGTGTACCACAAGGTTCAGTTTTGGGACCAGTATTATTTTTAATGTACATAAATGATTTACCTAATATAACTAATAAATGCAATTTTACTCTTTTTGCTGACGACACAACTTTAACATTTAAGTCTCATAAGTTAAATGATCTAGAAAAAGAAATAAATTCTACTTTAGTTTTAATATGTGACTGGCTTTGTGGTAATAAGCTAGTTCTTAATATTGATAAAACAAAATTAATTTTATTCCATCGCACAAGAGTTAAACATAAATTGAACATCAAAATAAATAATATAGCCATAAAACAATCAACTAATTTTAAATTCTTAGGCATTTTAATTGACGAAAATCGAAATTGGAAAATGCAAATAAATAATATTAAAAATAAACTTTACTATGGACTTAGTTTACTACATAGATATAAATATAAATTTAATATTAATACTTTAGTTATGCTATATTTTTCTTTTTTTCATAGTCATATTAATTATTGTTCTATTATATGGGGAAGTACTTACCATAGCAATATAAAATGTATTCAAATTTTACAAAATAAATGTATGAGAGCAATATATAAACTTGATAACAAAACCAATATTGATTACATTTTTTTAAGACATAACATTCTTAAATTTAAAGATATAATAAATATATCCATTTATAAATATATGTTTAGAATATATAACAATCATTATTTGCATAGTTCAATTTGTAAGTTATTTACCTATAATTGCTCTTTATATACTTTTAGGTTAAATAGAACATTCTTAATACCAAAAATAAGATTTGATTATGATAAATTTAGTATTCGTTACAAAGGCGCATATTTATGGAATTCTTTAAATACAACCACATCATCTTTGACGAATTTGAATACTTTTACAATACATATTAAAAACATGCTTTTAAATAGTTATATGTAATCATTTACACCTTATCTGTATTGTTTGTTATTTTATTTACATGATCATCTTTTCTTCTTTTTAGCTCTTTTAAATTGTTCGTATTGTACATATTTTTATCTCTAGCCTTTGGTCTTTAGTTTTCTTTGATTTTTATAGTTTAACTTATTTATTATTTTAGTATCTTTTTACATTTTTTAATATTTTATTATATATTTTTTATTATATTTTATTATTATTTTATTGTTATATACATGATGATTTCTTGGTATTGAGAGATATATTTAATTTTATTGTATTGCTTTTTTATGAGACAGAACACGAATGAACAATATAGAATTGTAAAATATTTATTTATATTTATTCATTTTGTATTTATTCATTTTGTATTAATTCTCTCATTACCAAGAGCAGGTTGGTATCTCGATAAGTTCAATAGAACTTCTATACCATACATGGGTTTTTGATCTCGGTCATCAACTGAATCTGATATTATTATTATTATTATTATATATATATATATATATATATATAGCGTTGGCGAATACTATATATAGTTATTATATATATATATATATATATATATATAACTATAGTTAGTTCGATTAGTTATAAATTGTGTTAAAAGTTATACCTATACGAAATGTATTATTGTACTCGACATAGAATAGCATATATGGTAACTATAGTAACCGAGTGACGTCACACCCACACAGCTGTTTCCGGTGTACATCAGACAAGTGTTCAAATCTTACCCAGGTTTCACGGGAATATTCATGGCGATGTTGTACGGTGGAGCTTTAAGGTTTAGTGTTAAAGCTTTAAGGTTTAGTGTTAACACTGTTACGTTAACCCCCGAGTGTTATCGTTATTAGACTATATATAGTCATACCTATAGGTCAGTGTTTACACTATAGTATACTATTTATGAAATGTATGTAATGCAACCCTATTTAAAGACAATTATCTACATTTTCTTAATGTATATGTTACTATATGTTCACTATATATTTACAATATATATATATATATATATATATATATATATATTATCAAAATTGATATAAATAAAAGTAATCTATCTATATACTTATTATATTAGAACTACTAATAATTTAAATATTTAAATGTAACACTGATCATGAACTGATCATGACCTGCAGTTCGATATCGTCATGCTTGAGTGGCACTTCAGCTAACACGTGGGAAGATATGCTGAAACCTCGTCTGCCAAAAATTTCAGAAGTACACGCCACTTTTATCATTAAATCTATTGGTTATTATAACATATATAATATAGGCTATATTATATAATAGTTAACATTAATTGACATTAGTTATAGTAGATAAAGTTAAATAATTAATACTTTAAAATATGTTACTATTTATTATATATATATATATAGAGGAAAGTCTCAGATTACCGACCCTCTCCTAATACCGACCCCCTCTCGTATATCAGTAACTATAAGAGATAACACAAAATTATATATATATATATGTGAACTGTTAGAAATGTAATGATAAATATGAATAAGTATTTTGTTTTATAAAATATTTAATCCTTCAATTGTTGATGAAGTGTAATATTCTGTTTTTACTTTTTAAATATTTGAATAATAACTTTTTTAAATCATTGTAAATACTTTATTAATTAAAAGAAAACTTAATACTGCACATAATATTGTAGATCAATAAAATATTTATAACTATTATAAAAATAATTCAATTTGAATAACTATTAACCAAAATATCTTAATTATAGCAACCCATATGATTTTCCTAATACCGACCCCCTAAATTACCCTAATACCGACCCCATGTGATTTATAATATCCAATCAAAATATATCAGTATTTTACTTTAAAATATGTCATAAGTTGTTCGTGTATCATTGATATAGATTCATAAGGATTAATGATTCCATTCGATTATATAATACTGATTAATAACTAAATATTAAATAATAATATACACTATTTTAATATAATTACTATAAAGTTTAAATTTAGATTTAATATTACTATTAAAACATAAATTCAATAAAAAATAATTGCGTGCGTGTTATAATTAATTATATTTATGAGTATCTAGTAGATACTATCTACTATGTTGATTGGATATTATATTACAACAATTATTTATACCACGATTATTTTAGGGGGTCGGTAATAGGAGAAAAGGTCGGTATTAGGAACATGTATCCGATTACCGACCCCCTGTTTATTCTTGTAAATATAATTATATCAAAAATTAAAAATAGCCAAATTATTTATTGCCATAATATTACCCTATTTACAAAATTTCAAATAAATATTTTAATATTTTAATAAATATTTTTTATATTGAATAAGTTATTACAAATAATCATTTAGGGGTCGGTAATCGGAGACTTTCCCCTATATGTATTCACAATTAAAATATTAATCAATATTTCAATAATTATTAATTTATAATATTCAATATTTTCAGTGGTTGTATACGGATGTATTGCAGTTAGTTTGGTGTATATTTTAAATCAACTTCCGGGCACAATTATCAAGGTAAGAATTCACTACAAAACCAATTTAAGAAACATGTGTCACTATCGCATTTTAAAAATGTTAATACATACATACACACCAATATATATATATATATATGTTTGTTTATTATGTAATGTATATTAAACATATAACGTATAGGGTTGCATGCATTTCTAGGTATTCTTAACTACTACAACACTGGTGTCAACTATCTCGTGTGGTATATATATCAATACAAAATAGAGTATACTTTATAATATATTATGTCATGAATAATATACACTATACAATATACCGGTTACAGTATATATTATACACTCTCACACGCACATACATACATACACACACATACATACATATACACATACACACACATATCCATACACATACCAATGCAAACACATATATATATATATACATAAGTGATCATGTACACGTCTATATTACTGTAGTTAGCTGTACAACTGATGGGATCTATTTCCAGCCCCATATTTGGAGTGTTTATCCTGGCTCTTTGCTTTCGTAAGTCAGAATATATCGTTAGTAACATTACCATATATGGTTAACCAAGTATATATACCTAATTATCTACATTGTATATTTATATATTGTATAGAAAGTATACATAAATAAAGTATACTCTTTGTACAATGCTTGACAATATAACTATTATTTAAATAATATGAAATAGAGATATACACATAGATATTATAATTAACAATGATTAGGTTTGCAATGTACACCGTTCATATACATTATATAATCATATATGTATATTATGTAATTGTTATTCTGTGGGATATCCTATTCTATGTTTCTGTTCTATGTCCTAAATATTATATCTGTTTTTATTTAATATATATAAATAACAAAAAGATAAACAGATATAGACACCTACACTGTAGGACCTACATTGTATACAGTATCCTATAGGACCTGCGAACGGTACATTTAATTAATGTAATAATTAAATTTATATATATATAATACTAATAATTACATAATCATACTTAAATAAATGATACGTCATTTAAACATCATTACGCATGACCTCTAACTGTTGGCGTGACCTCTAACTGACCTTGCAGGGGGCGATAATAGGCAGCGTATTCGGCTTCGTTAGCGTGTTCACTATATGCGTGGGTTCAATGTACTACAGCGAACACACGGCGCCACTGAGAGCCACCGGTGTTCAACAATGCTCGTATAACTTTACGGCTAAAGTCACGGCCACCCATTCCACAACGTTTGTATACACCACACCACACCTCACCTACATAGCCAGTGTAGCATTATCATGCGAGTTACACACATACATATATGTATACTCTGCTGGTAATGCTACACATAACACATACTATATAATGTGCGGACATATTCGTGCGCATATAATTGTATACATACATGCCTATATATGCCTATACATAATACATACTGTTGTGTCTTATTTTATGATTAAGTTACGTCACGCAGGCTAGGTTACAATATAACATTCCTATTCCGTATACTATAGTATACAGTTCTGGACCTATACTATAGTATACAGTACTGGAAGTATATATACTATATGAAGGATATATCCTATATAATACTATACCATACCCTATGATTATATGGTAGTATTCGATCTATTTGCATACACGGAATGAATATCTCCTATATTACACACAAAAACATTATATATATATATATATATATATATATATAGATGTTGTACGATGATAGGTGTGGCGCCTGATTATATAAGTAAGCTATATATATATATATATATATATATATATATATATATATATATATATATATATATATATATATAGAGAGAGAGAGAGAGAGAGAGGAGAGAGAGAGAGAGAGGAGAGAGAGAGAGAGAGGAGAGAGAGAGAGAGAGAGATAGAGAGAGAGAGAGAGAGAGAGAGAGAGAGAGAGAGAGAGAGAGAGAGAGAGAGAGAGAGAGAGAGAGAGAGAGAGAGAGAGAGAGAGAGAGAGAGAGAGAGAGAGAGAGAGAGAGAGTTACTAGGTTATCGAGTACTATATAGGTATGCCGTTATAGTTATCTTGTACGCATTAAGATTCCTATAGATAGGTGTCGCTACAGCTATTTACGGTGTTAATACAAACCACGTGATCTAAGATAACGTTCCTCGTAATCTACGATAAAGTTCCTTGTAATCTAATACCACCCCACCACGCACGCTCAGGGACGGCTTCCAGGGGATATTCACGATCTCTTATCTTTGGTATCTTCCGTTAGGGGCGCTGGTAACGGTGGTGGTCGGTCTCGTCGTCTCAACGATAATAAGTAAGTGCACATCCGGTCTGTAGACCTGCCGATAGGCGGCATAACTGTGCGTGTATTCGTATTGTGATTTTAATTTATCAATTGATAATTATATATATAATACTTCGATCGCATTGATTGATTATAGTCACGTGTTTTAACACATTTATACGCATATATACCTAATGTAGGGAAAGTAACCTATCACGGGGGACACTTTAACAATACATGGTCTTAACATCGTATACGATTATACATATATGACTAAATATTTGTATTCAAAAATTACAATATATTAATATTTTGTGAATATAGATATTATTTTTATTTTTAAATTGTATTTTAACTTTCTATTCAATAGATAACGGACATGGGAACCGACTACGGACACCCTATATACCACTAGATAAACTATATATTATTGATGAACCAATCAGATAAATTACAATTACATTATTTATAATTAATTTTATGAATAATTTAATATAATTTAATCAGTAATTAATTTATTAAGTTGTATTATTTTATATAATAATAATACAAGTTAAGTTTCTAAATAATAACATTTTGAGATATAACTTTATTGATGGTATTAATATTATAATGCACGCGATTTTTATGAAAATAAGAATAGTTCACATGTGACATATATCTAGAGGTCATATAAGTCCCTAATACGGACACCCTATAACCAAATAGCACGTAGCATGCATGCTGCGTGCTATTTGGTTATAGGGTGTCCGTATTAGGGACTTATATGACCTCTAGATATATGCTTATAATTTAATTAATATTTTTTAACAAATATAGAAATTATGTATATAATGTTTAGAATGCTTTAGTTTTTAATAATATATTGTTATTTTTTATATCTATACTTATTTATTTGTATATTCTTGAGGTTTTAAGTTGAATTTTTTTTTCATAAATTTAAAAATGTAATAAAAAAATCAGTTTATAGGATATTATGGACATATCAGCACAATTTTGAATATATATAAAATAAATAAATACTTTTTTAGACTAATTATATAATTATTAATATTTTATTCATTAAACATTTTTTGTAGGATTTATGGTTTCTGAGATACCGAGAGTGTCCGTATTCGGTTTCTTTCCCCTATGTACCCATCTAACAGTAATAGCCTCATAATAGCATAAATAATAACCTCACATGTTTACATTGTGCTATTATGCTGCAGAATGCTATTATGATGCCATTAAAAGTCTAGTATGCTGCTATTAATTTGTAATGCTATTATGTTGCCATTAAAAGTCTATTATGCTTTTATTATGCTACTATTAATTTGTTATGCTATTATGCTGATATTATGTTGCTATTATAATAATAGCAACATAATAGCAGTATAATACCATTACAAATTATAATAGCAGCATAATATACTTTTAATGGCAACATTATAGCATTACAAATTAATAACAGCATAATATACTTTTAATGGCAACATTATAGTATAATGTAAATATTTGAGGCTTTTATGTATGCTATTTAGCTGCTATTATGAGGCTATTATTGTTAGCTGGGTATACTATTACCATAGTTTGGAACACATGTTTAATATTTACTCTCGTATAATACCTACTATTAGGTATACCCCTATATTTTAACAGTTAATAATCATGAAAAATCAAAATAGTAAATTTATTAATCAGAATCTAATAGTCTATAATTTATCTCAATAAATAAAACTTGTAAACGTCAATTACAAATGTCATACACACTGAGTACTTGGAGACATTCTCATACATGCACGTACTTACAAGAACCTACATATATAACCAAGAACATCCAAGTTATTGTAACAATATACTTTCAAGTACAACCAAATATATTCTAGTACTTACATTGCATAAAAATGAATATACTAGTTATAATAGTACTATAGGTAGTAGAGTATATTATACTGAATACATACATTCCACCACGATTATAAATTAATATCATCGTGAAAGTCTAACACATGGGTGTACTATACTTGTGTCCCTACTTGCACTACAAATAGTACACCTACGTGAGTGTACGTAAGAAGACCACGTGATACGATAATTAGTGACTCACCGCCACTAGAATGGAAGACTGGCGATACAGACGTAGCACCCGATTCGCTGTTCATCGACTTCCGGAGAGGCCTTGACCTCACCAACTCTGCAGATTACGATATCCCCGACTTTAAGGTGAGATAACGCTGATAGCATAGGTCATACCAACTAGGTTATCAATGATATATATGTAAGTATTTAATACTTTTAATATAACATAAGTATTATCCATAACTCCTTATCAATAACCCTTTCCGATATGCATACTATATATAGAACAATATTTAAATCCTTCTTATTATTCATTATTTACAAACAATTTACATCAATTTTGATATTTATTATTGATTTTTAGAAGAGATTATTATTATTAGATACTCTCTTCCTCACATATATATATTTACATCTATCTTATTATCCTCTATATTATTAAAATCGATATCTATTTTTTAGTTCGTTATTCCTGTATAGTTTAATGTTAAGTAATTTAATTAATATTACTCAGTTTTCTTAATAATGTCGAGTCTATTATTAAATACAATAAAATTGTTCTAATATACTAGAGTATATACTGTATTAGGTATAACTTATATCTAGTCTAACGGTATCACATTAAAATGGGCCATGTATAATACTTAAATTAAGTTGAACTCTAAATTAATAATACAAATTCTCAGTGAATGACAATTCCCATAATCCATTAGAATGAACATTATGCATAATGCACTTGTGAGTTATTGTTGTTGATATTTCTCAACGGTATAGAATTGTTGTTGTTGTTGTCCATTAGCGAACTTAATATATAGTAGGTACACGCTAGGTATATAATAGTGGTGTTGTTTAGAGCGGATATATTCCATTATCTTTGTAGTCTAATTATAAACTTTAAGTCGCACACACCAATCACATACGTATGTAGTACTACCGTCAAGTATCCGTAAACTTATTAATACCATGCCCTAGTTAATATTTGTGGTATGCTTACAATCCTTATCTCAGTACACTTACTGTATTACCGCACCACTTGTTATTATCCCCTATACGCTATTGTAAGTAGGTTATATCAGGTGTTATAATACATATTATACATATATGATGACATATTAGTCAATGCTCAATGTAATCTTGGTATAAACTATACAACTTTAATTCCTACTACTAACTATTGTAAAGGTTAACCAAAATGAATTCGATCTAGAAGTTTTCTCCGACAAAACAAAGAGCACTTCCGCTGAGGGCGAATACATGATAAACAAAGCCTGAATGTCGTGTCCTTATCGTGTTGGGAAAGACATGACCTTGTGAAGACGCGCTATATCATCTACATATTAATATACCTCTAAAGCGTATACAATATATGATAATAATTTACGAATTTAATACATCGATTATTTTTATATTTATATTTTTATTATTGCTTATTTTTATATGAAAAGTGATTTAACAGATTAACAACGTCTTGGTCAACATCTATTATTTGTGATTTGGTATTATGTAATATTACACACATCATTGTTATTGTAGTGGCATTCTATCAAGTTCTGAATATTCTTATGTTCATGTTATATGAGCATATGTGAGATATTTCCCAAGAACATAATCCTATTTTACAATCAAATTATTTATTATGATATATTATAATTAATAAAAATGGATTAATATAAAAAGTATAAATATATAATAATTATCATACATGTTATACTGAAATATAAATATTGTAGTCGAACGAATGTATAAAATTGATTTGTACTACTTTTATGAAGATATTAGTTTCAAACTGTTTATTTTATTTACAACTTTGTAATAAATGAATGATTAGATTCAAATTAAGATTAATATTAAGATTACTATTTAGATCAAACAAATAGATGAACGAAACAAACAATTAGACTTAATTATAATATTATATACATATATCTCTTATGATAGAACTCTTGTGAAAAAGGTGTACAATTTCTAGAGATGTTTTATATACATTTTTTCAAGAATTATAATTATTTAAATTTGTATATGATAAAATATAAATATAAAATAATAATTAATATAATATTTAAATAAAATTGATGGAAAAATGACAAATATTTATGATTGATATAATTTATGATTTATAATATTCTATATTATATATTACTCGCTTGTTTCATTTATATGTGTACAATTCGCACCGTACACTATACATGTATTCATATTATTAATGTTTTATTAAATAAAATCACTTACTGACTTACACTGGAGAATTAATAACAACAAATAATCACCTTAAGTGGATATCTCAATGAGAGAAATGTATAGGGATAGGGGGCATTATCCACACATATTGAATTCTTCTAAAACAACTATTTATTGAATATAATTTTATTTGTTATATAAAAAGGATATTCATTTATATAATCCTAGAGACCAAAAAATTAAAAAATATATATTTTCCATGCAGACAACATTATTTGTTAACCAATTTTATAATTTTACCAATACATAACAATTTTTGAATATGGGCTCTCTGAAAATGTACATATATATAATTTATATAGCAAAAGAAATTAGGTAGATTACATATATGGATATCCACTTAATAACATCGCGATCTTATTGGTTAATACATAAAGTTTAGTTATTTCAATAAATTATATCACATAATGGCCATGATAGCAGACTATTAAAATTGTAGTTAAGATTGAAGTTATAATGTATGTTTCTTTAAACAACTCAAGTATCAACTAAGTATCAATGTTAATACAATAATAGTATATGATTCGACACAATATAGTGGAACGAGCGAATACCTTATATAATAGTATTAAGTTAATACTATTCGAAATAGATGTATACATCATATCTCACCCTCACTTATACACCCACAAACATACAATATATATACATATACATAGATATACCTATAAACACATATAACTAATTAACATGTCATATTGAAATGCAACTATTATTATATATAATTATAGACCAGTGGTTCCCAACCTTTTTTGACCGTGACTCTTTTTTGATAATCTTTAATTAAAAAATATACCGCGACCCGATGATAAATTTAATTTTTATATTATTAAACTTTAGTCATAAACGAATAATATAAACGATAACCTATATATATTAATATTTTTAGAAAGTATCTCATGACCCAACAAAATAACCCTATGACCCAAATGTGGGTCATGACCCGTAGGTTGGGAACCATTGCTCTATGGACTGACAGCTAATATATAATCTAATAATAAATAATGTGTACGTTAGATAATATATACCAGTGGTATAATATCACTAAGTTACGGTAAAACATAAAAGTTAAATATAAAAATATAAAATATAAAAGTTTTATTTGTAACCAAAACGCATACATTAGTATCACATAACAAGTGCCATCGAAACCACCACCACGACGAAGTAACATTTCCTTATAAGGAGTTCTTCTTCTTCTACACTACCAAGAGATCATTATCTACGGGTTGAAACAGTGATCCGAATGCCTCCTGTGAACGTGTGTGTCTTGCGTTAAGGTAAGCGATGTCATGTATAATATCTATGTCATCAAATATACCGCTATATTATTAGCGTCTAATAATATAAATAATGCGAATTAATAATGCGTGAAATATTCAAAATAGATAATATTCGATAAATACAGATTATGTTAATGTATGTATGAACTATAATATTGATTAGAAATTATTAATAATACAGTAGAATGCCGATAGCTAGTGATCATGTTCACATTTGACATATAATCATTATCTATGATATGTAATAGTGTAATCATTTGGTTAATCATGCGATTCTTTTTCATATTAAAAAAATCAGAATTATCTGACATAAAATAACATTCGATGCCATACTGTTAAGAAATTATACATATTGTTTGACAAATAACCCAATATTTTATAAATATATCTTTACAATAAAATAATTATATTATTATGATATATATATATATAAAGTTTAAACTAAAAATAGACCTCGTTACGATAATGAGAAAATGGATAGATATCAATGAAATTTGCAGCAATAATTAAAGAACGGTTAGCTATCCTATTAGATGATAACGATGATGACACTGCGATGATTTATGATGCTGCCAGACGATCTTTATAATAAATTAAAAAATATTGTACATACTACTGCTGAATAAGAAATTGGATATAAATAATTTAATGAAGTTCCCGGAATATTAAACGAAGTAAAAGAGCTATGTGCTAGACGTAGAAAAGCCAAATTGCTTCTATCAAATAATCCAAATAACGTTAAGCACATAAATAATTACAGAACATTTAACAAGAGAGTAAAATAGCTGTCAAAAAACAAGAGTGATAATCTAGCAGAAAAAATATTAGAAATGGAAGAAAACTTCAAGAATAACAATAGCCACAAATTATTTAAACAAATCAGAGAATTAGAAGGAAAGAGGTACAAACATGTATTTTCTATGAAAAACTCTCAAGGGAAGCTAATGATGAAGAAACAAGATATTTTAAATATCTGGAAATCACACTCTGAGAAACACCTCAACACACAGTTTCCACATGATGAAGATGTTTTGAGAGAATTTGAGCCAGAGGCAGAAAACGTAACAAAGCATATTCCGCCAATAACCGAACAAGAAGTGGAAAATTCCATAAAAAGTTATCTAACAGAAAGGCACCAGGAATTGATGGAATAACATCCGAATTAATTAAAGCCGGGGGTGATATAATGATTACAATACTGACAATCTTGTTCAATAACATAATGAAGACGGAGAAATCACCAGAAGACTGGTCTAAAATGATTATAACCCCAATTCATAAGAAAGGCGATACATTAAACGCAGAAAACTATAGAGCTAATGCATTATTATCAATACCAGGGAAAGTATTCTTTAAAATCCTGATTTGTAGATTCCACATGTAATTGAAGAATCAATGAGTGATTCGAAAGTCGGCTTCAGGCCAGGCAGAGATATATATCTATATATATAACAATATATGCAATATTCATCATAAGGCAGATAATAGAGAAGGAAAGTGAACATCAAGTTCCGCTACATATTCACTTTAATGACTTTAAGGCCGAATTTGATATAATTTGGAGAGAGGCACTTTGGAAAATGATGATCCAGATAGACATCCCTCAGAAATATGTTGCGATAATAATAAACCTATATAACAATACAAACTGTACAATAATTGGGAGCGGGCAACTAACAGAATGGTTCACTGTTAAAATGGGCGTGAGACAAGAATGCATCTAATCACCGAGCCTATTCAATGTGTTCCTAGAACATGTAATGAAGGGCCTCACATGCTTAGATAGAAATCTCCGACTGGATAATGAAATGTCAAGTATTGATATCAGGTACGCAGATGATACAACTTTAGTATCAGCTGTTTTTGAAAAATTGCAAATCTTTAGCATAAATAGCAAACGCTCGTCATATATTGGGCCTAAAGTTCAATCCACTTAAATATACAACTGAAAAAAAGGACATCAAAATCGGCATTAATATTATCCCCAAAGTTAACCAGTTCAAGTTTTTGGGCAGTATCGTCCCCAACTGTCCAGATGATGTTCTGCAAAGAATCTCGATGGCGTCACAGACTTATGGCAGACTGATAGAGACAATATGGACTTCCAGAGGTGTATCTAAAAAACTCAAGATTAGATTCTACAAAGCTCTAATTCTCCCAATAGCTATATACGGGTCAGAGACATGGACAATGAGGCAAAAGAGATAAATTCCCTGCTGGATTTCGAAATGAAGTGTTTAAGAGATATCCTGCGAGGAGTGACAGACTCAGTAATATAGCGATTCGAAATCACTGAACGTAGTTGAAACTATAGAAGAGGTAATTGTGAAAAGACAACTTCGTTGGTTCGGTCATGTAGCAAGAAGCCGAGATATTAATGCTAGCTAGCTACAAGTTGAACTTCACAAATCCAAGACCAAGAGGACGTCCATTAAAGAGATGGGCGGATGGCATCAGAGAGAATAGTGGCGTTCCACTTCTGACCTTGGAAAGAAGGGCAGCAGACCGAGAGGCCTACAAAAGCCAGTGTTCGTGTGTGCTGCAAGGGGACGCCAAGTCCTACGCAACTAAGTCATATATTTATAACTATGTAAAACTCATTAATAGTCTCAACTTTATAAAACATAAACGAACATCATAACCATAATATTGAATATATGCACATAGAGAATATGCAGTATACATTTGTTCAAATATTGTATAACACATTAAAATTACATTATTATAATACATAATATCACTTTTAATTAATAATATAAATATATATATATATATAAATATGCTATACAAATTATATATTATTATAAATATATTATATACATTACATACAATTATACTAGAGCTGTTTTTAAAATGTAATGCTAATAATTAAAATATTTTTAGTTAAAAATAAAAATTAATACAAAAAATATAATAAATAAATAATATAGATGTATTAAAAAATAATAAATAATATACAACTCACAATGTTAGCATATTCATTACTCACTTTATAAAATAACAGTAATAATTAATTAAATATGAATATGATATTTATCATTAATTTTTTTAAATTCAAAACAATGATTTAAATATAAATTCTGAAATTAGATTACATCATAGATATATTATGACATCATAGTTATTATGACATCATTGTTAGACTATTACATCACAACGCTACTATTACATAACAGCAGTAACCTGAATAGAACGATGGCAGTGCATGAAGTGATGGAAACCTCCCGAGGTATCCACATCAGAGGCTGCCTCGACGTGTTCCAAATATCTAGGGGATGTTTGAGTTTATTAATAACATGTGGAATTCTAAAAATATGCTAAATTAGCATTGCGATTGCTAATGCATAATAACTATATAATACTAAATAATATATATAATCAAATAGATGCATTTTTTCACAACTTATGAATTTCCAAACATGGAAAATGATTATTTATTTGTACGTAGTATATATACTAACTATATATCTAACTATAGTTAGATATAAATATACAACAAATTTATCTGTTAATTTTCAAGAAAATAAAGGAAACATTTTCGACATTTTATATTGAACGAAAATAATTTCGTTCTTTCCTCAACCAATGATATCTAGTTATATCGTATTGCCTGGGGTCATGGCTCAGTGGAACAGTTTCTTGCTGGCTATCGAGAAGTGCCGGGTTCGACTCCAGGCAGATCTTGCTTTTTCTCTTGTGTTTATCAAGAACTTAATAAACATGAATCAAAACACAAGAACAAAATGTTGCTATTTATATCGTATTGTCCTGGGCCCCACAGTTATTTATAACATGTACAAGTCTATGACTTCTTGAGGGGTCCATTTGTATCCACTATTATTATATGTGATTCAATAAATAAATATTAGTATTATTATTATATACATTTGTGACTTATTAATAAATGATTCACAAACAACATTATCATAACGTATAAAGTTGTTCGGCGTGCATAAACCAAGGAGTTTTGTTGTTAAATGTAAACCCAATGTTAATTTGTGTACCATGTGGATTTGGGTATCAATTCATATCTATTTTTTCTTCCATATTTTTGTTTATTTATTTTTTTGTGTACCTAATAAACTATATATTATATTATTATAATAATCCCTTCATTATAAAACTGTTGTAACCTAATGTAACGTTAGAATGCAACGTTAGAAATTACAAGTATTTACAAATATAACATATTTTAATCAATATAACATCATTATTTTTCGAGAGAGCTTTTAAAAACTTTATATTAATCGAATTACTAAATATTAAACGGAAATATTTCACATAATGATATATAAGATACAAAACTAGGGAAATATATAATACAAACAAATGGAACACAATAACGAGTGCGAGTAATATACTGTTTACACATAACGCCTGCTTAAGGAATGGAGTTTTAAAAATAAAAATACATTCTAGATGACTTTATTTTACTATTAGTATACGCTAGTATATATTAGATGTATTCGAGAAATATTGAGTAAATAAAATAACATTAAACCAAAATAATTTATATATAAATAGGTAATACTACAAGATTTAGTATTATAAGGATTATATATATTTTATTATATTTCTTATTATATTATCCTCAAAATATACATTATTATTTTTCATACGTTAATAAAAAACATTAAATTTATACTAAATGAAGTATGCCATAAGAAGTCATAAGAAGTTAAGAAAATCGATAAAGTAATTATTATTTCAAATAAATGATTTAATTGAAGAGTAACACCTAAAAAGTTGATAATAAAGATAGTAGTATCGACGAATACAAACCCGTTAGCCATGATCTGTTCTATTGTCGGTGTACACGGTCCCATGCTGTCTACGTTAGTCATCTCGTGTATGTACACCTCGTAGGTGATCTCTGTTTCACTGGTACTAGCGATGACGGCTTTAGTTCCCTGTTGTACGGTGGCGTTATTGTTATCTATTTATGCATCATATATTGTAATATATACGGCTTGATATTATATATAGTCTATATATATATATATATATATATATATACAGCCTAATCAAGCTAACTCATACTTTTTACAAATAGTTTGCATTATAACATATGTAAATACACGTAAGAATAATTCTATATCTCATAAACTCAAATTGACTTTTGTCGGTCCCTTCGAGTCTGAGTAAGTGGGAGTTCACTTTATGTATATATATATATATATATATATACTATGATAATATGGCATCATTATATCATGTTATTCTATAAGTTTAATTTATGAATTACAGAACTACACATTAGTAACGCCAGAACCATTATTACAATAGTATTCGAGATGAGGTTAACAATATTGCCGAAACGCAGATATTTATATTCGTGTGTAGAAATATAGATAATATTCTCGTTATAAGATAAAAGGGCTGAAAGTCTGTGAGTCGTTGTGAGTCATAATGAGTTACAGTGAGTCTTTGTGAGTCGTAGTGTGTAGCTGTATTAACCAATGAGACGCCGGAAGTGAATTTATCGAGGCGTTCCTTCTCTATGGTAATGTTGATCTGTTCTTGTTGTTTTTCTTCCTTCATCTGCTGGTGTTTGTCTAGAATTGCCTTGGCTGACATATTTGAGAAAGCCTGCGTTATGATTGGTTAATAAGTTAACGCTAAATACACAGAAATACATGTTATGGTATGTTCTACTATATATTAAACTAAGTAAGAATGCATCACATTAGAATTGCCACAACCACAACCAATACTACTACTACTACTACTACTACTACTACTACTACTACTACTACTACTACTACTACTACTACTACTACTACTACTACTACTACTAACCAGATCGTCTATAAGACTGTTCTTCATCTTACTTTTCTCCGTGTCTGTGTTGATCTGATTGGCTAGGGTCTGCTCTTTACGCATTTTATCTGCTTTCTTCTCGCTCTCGATAATATCCTCGAGGTATTGATTTTCTTTACTCTACGCGACGAGATATCTTTAGTTACATTACATGTAATTTAAATTTAGAAAATTAAAAATAATGGAGATAATGAAATTCAGAAATTAAACAAAGACAAAATATAATTTAGTTATGTTATTTATTGGTAATATTTGTGAAGTATAAACTAAATTTAACTAACATTATTCTAAAATTCAAATAATTGAGTACAGTTGTTTATATTTAATAAATAATATTATAATGCATACAATAAATACCATATATGATTATCTATTCGATAATTGAATATCACATGCTATAGTTTCAATATAATAGTGGTGTTCATCAATATAAGTAGTACTTCATAAGGTTTGTAGCCATAAAGCGCTACAGTGACTTTAACAACTTAACACATTAAATTGCTTTATTATACTTACTAATTGTTTGTTTTTTATTATTATCTAAACCAAAGCTATACAATGTATAACACTCATGAGTCATATAAAATATGACTTCAATTCTTCTCACAGTTAAATTGAATCGCTTAACGTTTAAATAAGTAGATTGTTGAAATTAATGTAGAATACTGCGTTGCCCGATATCAGATTGTTATAAGTTCACACCAGGGAGCAGTACTATAAGTATGATGAATGAGAACATATATAACTAGATGTCATCTATTCGAGTATACTATCGGATATCTTTTCAGAACTTTCTATATAATACGCAGTCTCTAAATATATGAATGAGAAAATGGTTTAATGTGTTTAAAAGTTATTAACTATATTTTAAATTTATTAGCTAAATTTTATTATTCATTTGACAGTTATTATTAATTTTAATTAAAATACAGATATGTCATATATTTTCGGTATAATATATATATATATATATATATATATATATATTGAATTAATAAACATAATACGCAGTATAATGAATCATGATCGTTTATAAAATATAATATTAATCAATTGTAAATACTCAATATAACCTTTGTTTAGTAACATTATTTACATATTACAATAAATATATATATGTAGCAGACTTACGTCTTTTATATTTTTAATGTAGTTGTTTTTATATGTGTAATATAAATTTGTTATCAGTTATTTTATTTGTTGGCCAACAGCTATTTCAACCACTCATTATTACATATATATACATATATATCAAATTAATAACCAGTTTAATTCTGTTCTGCTTAATGACATCATGATTATCTTTTTTATTCTTTTCCATGTATTTCTTTACGATATCGACATCGATACCATTATAGAGGTTGAATACTATTATCGGAGGTCAATGATTAATACTAACGACACACCATGCTAGTACTAGTTGTACTTACTGATAACTTCTATTTGTTCTAAGTAATCGTTGTATGATGCTAGGGTTTCAAAATCTTCTTCTCTCATGTTAAATCTGCATATGTAATGTGCGTGGGTGTATTATATGTATGTATATTCAACATATTTTTATTAGGCTTATGCGTATGATATTATATTTAATTGCACAAAATATATATATAATATAAATTGGCAATTACTACTGTTGAACTTTGACAACACTGATTCATAACAGACGATATTATCAATATATCTACATCTACCGATCATATATTTTCTATAGTTTAATGATATGTTATAATCTCATTTTGTTAATAGTACTATACAAAGTATATACACATTCAGGTATTCATTAATATATACAATATAAAATTAAAAATTTTCTATAGATAAATATCATAAATATATAAAATATTTAATAGAAACTTTATAAATTTAATTTAAACCATGTACATTTACTTAGTGAGTTTATTTCGATATCTCGATGAATACAAACTCTGAGAGAACTTTTTTACGAATATCGATTTCCTTTTCGACAGCGGGATCGTCGAATCGTTGATATTTGAAATCGACGCGTCTCAGCGTGATATTACACTCCGGACACAGTCCACTACCCCGTATGAACAGCAAAGACACGCAGTTCTCGCATCTGTGCAGATATGATTACCGAATAATTAATGAATATATGTTAATAATATAAATATAAATTACATTTAATTATGATAATTATAAATATGACAATTATTAATAAATTATTAGTTAACAGCATATTATTAATTAGTTATTAAAGAATATATAAATATATTTAAACAATATTAAACTTTACTATTATTAGTGTTATATTGACATTAACATATTTTATAGTATTAAATTAACTATTACAGGTATTAAAAATATATTGTTATTTTTGTTATGTTATTAAGCGACAAGGCTGATGAATACGTTTATTAGGTGATTCGAGTACTGCCTATACGTAGCGGCGGTCCGCTATATATAGGCAGCCATCTGCATGTGGGCGGTCATGCGAGACGGTGAGAATGTGCGTGCGTGATACCAGGCACTAGGTGTACGTGCTGGTATCACGTTGATATACAATATCGACGCATGTGATAGTTATACAATAATATATG
>OZ025240.1:40169714-40269714 GCA_964019155.1 Osedax fenrisi | reverse complement strand
AAGTTTGTATATGTTATATAATATCATATTATATTAAATATGTATTTTTTTATTTTAATATAATTGATGATTAAGATACACATGTATCATATATCATAATCATGTATGGCATTATTAAAATGATTATAACTATTAGATTACGATAATTTAAAGATATATAGATATAACGTGTATAAAACAAATACAAATAATAATATTATTTATTGAATCACTGGAACTAAAAAAATTAATATTAAATTCTATAACTGAGAATATGGTTTATATATATATAATATACATAATATATAATAGATGATAAACATCTAAAAATTAGATAATTTGATAAATAAATCATTTGATTTATATAATTAAATAGCTTGATCAAACATTTAATAAGCTTAGGTATATTGACACAATATTTCTCATCTATAGATTTCAATATTATCACAGATAATTAATTGCGAAATCAGTAAATATAAGCCAATACTATCATTTACTGTACATATATCATAACCGTAAGTATACTTACTATTTATGTGTTTATGTCTAAACTAAAACTATAATACCATATAACAATCATTGAATACATGACAAATCAGGGTATACCCGATATATATATATAACGATTTAGAAATAAAAGGTCTACAAATATATGTACTGTATATTGTAGAATATTGATGCACAAAATTGATGGTTGCATATAGCTAGACTATCTCATATATTGTAACAAGTTAGTAGAAAAACTTCATATATACCCGTATATTGAGGATTTATCATTAAATAATTAAACTAAATAAATATAATATAATTAATTAAACTAAAAATAATAAATACTAATTATATTTCATTGTATAGTTTTACATATTTATATATTATTTTAAATACACCAAATACCTAATGAACTTTAATGATATACAATATTAATGTAGTATTAAAATGTAATAGAATACGTTAGAATAATGATTCGGCACAATTGAATAATAATATTTAGTTTATAATAATGGAATCTATAACTTTTTCTAATTACAATTAATATATTTTAAACAGTATTATTAAAGCCTAAATATACACAAGGATATAGTATAATTTAGTATTACATACATTATTATACATCGTACATTTATCATACCACTAATATCAAGACCTCCTTTACACTTGTAGGGGGGATCAGTACCATTATTCATTTACAACAACACAGTTATTAATATCTATATTTAATAATATTTAACCCGCCAGGGTTGCATTCTATCTCCATTGCTATTCAACATCTATGCAGAAAAGATAATGCGAGAGGCTCTAGATAAGTGGGACAAAGGCATTGGCATAGGTGGAAGGAAAGTATCAAACCTGAGATATGCGAATGACACCACATTGATAGCCGGTAATAGAGAGGACCTTATAGAACTTATAGAAAAAGTCAAATCGTCGAGTGAGAAAGCTGGGTTATATCTAAATGTCAAAAAAACTAAGGTGATGGCAACAGGAGAACTAGATTCTATAATAGTTGATGGTGGAAATATAGAAGTAGTTGAAAGATTTGTCTTCCTGAGAGCCTTGATAACAAGTGACGGACAAATAGATATGGAATTACGCAGAAGAATTGCAATGGGAAAAAGTGCAATGGGGAGTCTGAGGAAAATTTTTAAAGATAGAGATTTAAGACTCGCCACTAAATTAAAAATTGTACAGACACTTATTTTCCCGATTATTCTATACGGTGCAGAAACCTGGACTCTAAAGAAGAAGGAAAGAGCAAAAATCGATGCTTTCGAAATGTGGTGTTGGAGAAACCTGCTTGGAGTGACCTATATAGATAGGAAGACAAATATAGAAATCATTGCCAGCATAAAACCCAAAAGAACGCTAGAGGCAGAAATTGTCAAACTTGCCTTATCATACTTCGGACACGTGGTGAGAGCGGACTCGATGGAGCTACAGCTGATGCTAGGAAAGATGGATGGTCAACGGCGAAGGGGTAGGCCACACATAACGTGGCTGAACAATGTGAAGAATTATATAGCCAATGACAACATCATGAAGATACTAGCAGAAGCCAGAAATAGAGTGATATGGAGAGGAACTGTCATGGACGTCGCCAGGGGTCGGTTACGACTCGACGGCACAAGGTAACAAGGTAATTAGAAAAATACCTGTACTCCAATATTATATACATCTATTACTGAGCATCACCAATAAGTATCACTATAATGAGATATTATATTGAATGATTTATTAATGGTAATAATCTATAATTAATATTAAAATATCACGCACAAAAATAATTTTTCTTGTAAATTTATATAAATAAATACTATATAAAAATTTATAATAAATTATTAATTAATAAATTAGGTTTACACAATTAATACATAGAATAAAACTGTAATAGCTACCTATAATTAATTATACGTATCTAAATTCATCGGGTGGTAATACTTAATTAAATAAAATAAAAGTAATAAAATAACTCATTCATAACATACGTAATACTAAATGAGCGACAATAAAATAAGCGAAAGTTATTTCCTTTTGCCGGCGCTCTTTTTACCGCTCTTTTTTCCTTTCGGCGTCGAAGGTTTATTGAGTTCGGCCTCGAGAGCCGCTTGTTTCGCAAGCAGTTCGTCGTTAATCATCTTCTCCTCGGCTAACATTCTGTCTCTCAACTTGTTCCTCGGAATGTTGACCATGCGACGGGCTTCGTCCAGCGATAACTGTGAACGATGATTTGTGTTGTTATTAGGTGTTTTGTTTTAGTGGATATTATGTGAGAGTTTATCGTAATTATTTACAAAAATAGAAATAAAATTCACGGAATAGGTTTATCGAATATAAATGAATAACACATACATAGAATCGTAATAATAATAGAGTGGTGGGAAAGATGTAAGGAGAAATACACGATAACACTTTAATATAATCTAGATAACTGCAGAAGGGTAAGGATCATGCTGGGAGGGGACGAACACAACGATCTAAGGCGGGGGCGGGTTGGTTCATCGAGGCAAAACGTAATTACTTTAGTCGTTCAAGCGGCATCTTCGTCCTCTTCCAATAGAACTTCAGCGCGATCGCTCGCCTCCGATAATGTATCGGCTACAGATCCTGCTCTGGTTCCAGCTACAGTTCCTGCTCTGGTTCCAGCTACGGTTCCTGCTACAGTCACTGCTACAGTCGCTGCTACGGGTGGTGGTGGCGCATTGTTCAAATCTCCGTCACCGACTAACACAGACTCCGCATCGAACACAGTGTTTCGATCGCTGCGACTTTCCAGCGGAGACGACCTCATTTTGTAGACTTCCACGGAAATGATGAACGCCGCTCGATACGCCATCGTTTCTTTCTAGCGCGTGGCACGGTCGCATGTGTAGTCGTGAAGTTAGAGCGTATCACCCGGTCGTTTATTAGTGGTCGTCGTGTTATTTGTTTGCGATTTTATTACAATTACGAATTTAGAAATTTATAGAAAATGGGTGATTAGTAAATAGATTTGAATAACAAAGTAATGATATGGTGAATTAAATAGAAAAGCTAGACGAAACCTGCATATTTTCATAATCCTCAAAGTCAGTTTTCTTTTGTTTATTTCGTTTCACCAATTCTTGGTATCGCCGTTCCTCCACGGTCTTTCTGTATTCTTTGTACCTAGTTTGAAATAGATTATTACATTATCTTTACTTAGCTTAGTTCTAGTTTTGTATTGATAAATTAAATATAAAGGGAAGGAGAAATATTCTTCAGTTAATGTTAGTCATATCTCATCATGTATTCGTTAATACAATATATGTATAATTGGATAGCATTATGTTATAATGCGATTCAAGGCTTATGTATATTTATTGGGGGAGTTCATGGTTTATACATAGAGGCAATCCGCTTTATATACGTAGCCGTCTGTGCGAGGGGCAGTCATGCGAGACCGTCAGCATGGATGTACGTGTGTCATAATACAAGGCACTAGGCGTATGCCGTATGTGTGCTGATATCACTTGATGTACAATATCAACGCATATGAATAAATACACTATATACAAAAATACACGTATGACAATATATAACACATTATACCATAATATATTTAATCTATCATATATAAAATCAGTGACTATTTATTAAATATATTCCCAATATATTAGCTTCTTATAGAAAATATTAACTTCTAATATATTATGGAATAATTTATTTATCAGTGAGAAAAATAATATTGATATTTCTATTATGGGTATTTAAAATAAGACATAATTTAAATAAAAAACAATATTATAAATATAATATATAATTAAGTAATATATATATATATATATATACATTATATAATTAAATTTTGTAAAGTATTATACATTTATCAGAGTTAAAATAATGTATAAAATTAATTGCACGTTTCATATATTTACATAGATATATAATGTTGTTAATCTAACTTCGTAATTTCGTGTTTTCGATTATCTCGTTGTCTGGCCTCTTCGACGCTGTCCAGGTAGATAAGTTTACCGTCCTGCGACTCGTAGCCTTCGTACTTGGAGAAGAAATTAAATCTGAAACAACGAGTAACGCGCGAGATAAGTCGCCCTGCATCGCGTGATGAGTCATCGCTTGCTACGAACCTCCTGAACTGAGAGATGTCCAGAGGAATCAGCTGATCCTCTATTATCGGTGGATTCGGGTTCGTCAAGGTCAGCGTGATACTGGTGTCCGGCGAAGGGCCATCTAAATAACAAATATACGTACTATTGCTATATTTGTATCGTCGTATTAATGTGTAAGAGTGATATTAGTATAACTATAATAACGACTTTTAATATGCTAGAGGTTTATATTTATATCGTGTTATGATTAGGTTTAGAGAATAACGTAATTGTATAATAGTAGTTGTATTAGTAGTAACATTAAATAATTGTAGTATTTCTATATATAGACTTCTATATATAGGTTAGTATACTACAGTTATTATAGTAGCCTAACTAAAGTGAAATACTATATTAACTATAGTTATTATTGATATAATTCTTGAGAATAATTTTGTAGAAACTATTTCAAGTTATATAGCTATGTTTAATATACTAGTTATTAAATTAATCTATCAATACATATATATATATATATTCTTATATTATTAAGAGATAAATGTATGAAATTATAAAAACATTTATATAAACTAATGCATACATATTTACGCATATTTAGCAGACATACTATTATGGATATACGTGGAAATGTTATTATTAAATTTATATAATTTATATGACTTTATAATTAAAACCACATGATTATATATTTATTATATAAGTCAACTGTTCAGTTTATTATGATTGATTTGAATTATTTCATCATAATTACAAAATATATATTTAGTTTTATTTATGAATTGTGAAAGCCATTTAATAATAAGGCACGGGAGCAATAATAACTAATATAACTATAGTGCAATATAACTATACCAGGAATGGGGCGTAGAGTATCGATCACTTCTGGAGTTAGTTCAGATGAATTATCCGTTTTATTTACACCGTCTGCTTCGTTGTCTTGAATTATTGATGCCTAAAAGTTAATTAATTAATAGCATAATTCAAATAAATAACTGTATAAACTATTTAATAACAGTGACCTGATCTTGCAACACTATTAATGGCAGGGCTTACACACTAGTGCCATAATCACGCCACAGCAATGAATCTGCTGCGCAATAGTTTAGAGGAATCATATCGTTGATTTATGAATAATTAAATTTGATAATATTGTTGTTATATGTATAGGATATAGTTGTCAATTTATACATGAGCATTCGTGAACTATATAACGGACAAACATTATATAACCAGTTTTCGTCACGCTTATTGTGTCAAAGCATGCAGGCATACACGCATACAATCATATATTATTGCTATCTCGTACTTATAAATGCAATTTAATATCAATTAATGTAACATATTCTACAAGTAGTTCTCAAATAATAAATATGACTAAAACATTCCCTTAATTATTTATTTATATATCATACTTCAATTATAATCTTGAAATACAATAAATGTCATAAAAAAGAGCGACAACTATTACATAATAACACTGTACTAGATGTATACTAGATATCTAGAGTGCCTTAATTATTAGCTACTATTATCAGTGACCTTTATGAGATGACTGTCGAGGAACTGAAGTCTCGACTGAAGGGCTTTAGCGGCTCTTCCGGGTTCAGCTGCTTCCCATGCGACCTTCATTGCTCTGATCTGATTCACCCTTTCTTTATCCTTCTCTATTGTTATGTCTTCCTAGGAGATGTGTATTACGCAATGAATTAACGCATGTATAAATTCATGTGGTTATTATAATTTTAAATTATATAATACTATTTATTATTAAATTATATAAAACTTATTTAATAAATAAAAACAGATACAATATCGATTAATAGATTCCGAATCTCACATCACCATCATATTTGTTTTTAGTACCTATTATACATATTATTTGAAGTAAGGTTATCTCTAAATTATATACAATTTGTAAGTTAATAATTAAATGAGATTTTTATAGTTATTTAAAATATTGATGCAATATATAAACATTAAACTTATAAACAAGAAATTATTATTATTGGTTATAGAGTTAGTTTTACAATAATATAAAACATTTATTTACAATTTATTGTACACATTATTTATTTTGTACATTTAAGTAGATTAGAAAATTTATAATTTAAATTTGCTAGAATTTAGATAAGTTTTAAAACAAAGCATATTAAAATATAAGTATCTGCTGTTTTAATTACAGTCGATGACTAATGAAAAGTAGTCATCGATCTGAATCTATATCATAAACTTTGTCTACGTGTATTATAAATGTCTGCGAATCGAATGATAAAGAATTACAGAGCATTCACTACAGAGATGTTTACGTGTAATACAGTTACCCCGTATACCATTCTGAGGGAGGGGGTCACACAGGGGTTATACAGAGGTGGAATACGAACCATGGCAATGCTGTCACTGACCACTCGCAACGTGTAGTTCGGTTTGTTTGCATCGAAGTTCTGCGACGAAGGTCTTGATGCCAGGTTTTTTGCATCCTGTAACACATATATTATTATTAGATAGTCAACTTAATATAGGGATTTAACAATAGAGATATATATATATATATATGATTTGTAGGGTTTATTTATTTAAAAATGAATACATTCATATATATATATATATATATTAAAATCTTATCGGTGAATAAAATATTACAAATTAAAAAAAATTATAATCATTATTATTATTAAAGTTAATTAAGCAACTAATACATTATTTATTTTTACCAAATAAATACATAAAACTGATAACAATAAATACGACTAAAGTATTATATTAATTTATATATAAATGTATTCTAAATACATTAGTTATAATTCATATTTTATTCCATAACAGTCTACTCACTTTTTCGGATTTTTTTGCATCCTTTTTGCCGGGTTTTTCTTTGGATTTCGAAGTGGCGCTTTCTTTAGAAGCTGAAGCTTTTACTTCGACCTCTGACTGAACTTTCTCGACAGATCCCACTATTAAAGTCTCACACATTATACAGAATCGCATAAAACCTAACCTACCCGGTAACCATTTCACCGATTAACAGTTTATATGTTATACAACATGCTTTGAATATAGAAATAAAAATGAAGACATTCTAGTTGTAGTAAACATATTAAATCACACCGTTTGATGGGTAATATCTAGTCGGGTAATAACCTTTAATTTCCTGAGTTTCTGCTTCCATTAGACCTTGCACGAACATCCACTGTATTTCTGAGAGAGGCCACGATTCCCTCATCACAACTGCCTCGATGATGTACTTGTACGTCTGTGTAGTGATGTATGCTTAAGGCTGGGTTCATCCCAAAAAAACATCCCGATATAGGCTCGCTTTATAAAAAAAATCTTTCGTTAAAGATTTAAAATTTTATAATAGGTAATTTATATATAAACACGCGCGTCGAATTGCCTGATAATAGTGTTATAGTAGAACTTCACACCGAAACTGCCCGGCTTTAATTGTTATAGATATCAGGCTGTATTGGTGTGAAGGCGGCAGCTTTAGCGTGAATACCCACAAGTAACTTATAATCGCATGCGCTACTGATTAATCATTAATGTATACTAGGGTATATCGATGACTTTGAATAACCTTGATACCAGCTTCAGATTCTGAATCTTCAACGCTTCCGAGAGATTGGTGAGTACTTGCTCTCTATGTATGATATATATGATGTATATGATGTAAATACATGTGTGTATATATTCGTGCTGTACAATTTAAAATCATCGATTTCAAATAGAAAATATTTAATTTTTGAATTCGGATCATTTATTAAAATTTTAGTACGAATAGAATTACTTTAAACGTATAAGGAATATAATATAAAACAAAAGTATCTAGAATATATATGTCTAATGTACAAAATTTCACCATCTATTTAGATGGCTTTAACTTTCATTATGTAGAGCACTAACTTGATGATTCTGTATATAATGTATAAAATGATGTATAATAAAATGAAAAATAATGAAAAAGTATATAATGATTAAATAATATAAATATTATAATTTTAATAATTAAATATTATTATTAAATATAATATTTAATATTATAAATATATGAAGGATAACAGATATAATTATGCAAAAATTAAATATTCATTATATTTAATATATTAACAAACAAAATAACATGGTGTATATGGTATTTATATATAATTCAAAATACTAACTTTAAGGTCAAAATCAATTGATATTTCCTTTATTATTAATAATTTATTAATAATTATATATAAAATATTATAAATTGTAGAGTTAAATTAAGTATATTTTATATAAACTATGTTATATAATACTAATCCTAGTAGTAGTAGTAGTGGTAGTAGTAGTAGTAGTAGTAGTAGTAGTAGTAGTAGTAGTAGTAGTAGTAGTAGTAGTAGTAGTAGTAGTAGTAGTAGTAGTAGTAGTAGTAGTAGTAGTAGTAGTAGTAGTAGTAGTAGTAGTAGTAGTAGTAGTAGTAGTAGTAGTAGTAGTAGTAGTAGTAGTAGTAGTAGTAGTAGTAGTAGTAGTAGTAGTAGTAGTAGTAGTAGTAGTAGTAGTAGTAGTAGTAGTAGTAGTAGTAGTAGTAGTAGTAGTAGTAGTAGTAGTAGTAGTAGTAGTAGTAGTAGTAGTAATAGTAGTAGTAGTAGTAGTAGTAGTTGTAGTAGTAGTAGTAGTAGTAGTAGTAGTAGTAGTAGTACGAGTAGTAGGTAACATATGTATGATGTACATATATATATATAATTTGGATTTAGGCAAAATAGTAGTACAAATGATGCTTTAAATTACCTTATGGAAAACATAACTAATAATTTAGAAAGTAAATTATTATCAGCTATTTTGTCAATTGATCTATGTAAAGCCTTTGATACAATAGATCATGAATTACTAATACTTAAAATGGAAAATTATGGTTTTAGAGGTGTTGCAAAAGATTTTTTTACTAGTTATCTTGAAAATAGAATGCAATGTGTCATTTACAATGATATTAAGTCTGATTTTAGTAATATTAATATTGGTGTTCCTCAAGGTTCTGTTTTGGGTCCTTTACTTTTTAATATATTTTTAAATGATTTACATATTGTTTTTATTTCTTCTATTCCTATATTATTTGCTGACGATACTAATTTAATTTTTAAAGATAAGATGTTAATACTCTTAAATTAACTATGAATAATGAACTTAAGAAATTAAATATATGGTTATCTGAAAATAAACTAACTATTAACATAGATAAATCATCTTACATTTTAATTCATGATAAGTTTAATGATAACAAATATATAAATAATTTTGTTTTACATATAAATGGTAATATAATCAATAGGGTACGGTATTATAAATTTTTAGGAATCACTATAGATGAGAAATTAAACTGGAAAAAACATATAAATAATATAGCTAATAAGCTTTCTAAAGTTGTATCTATTATACATAAATTAAAATATTCTCTTACTATAAAATCATTAAAACTCATTTATAATACATTTTTTCTACCTCATCTAAATTATTGTAATACTGTATGGTCTACTACATATATATATAATCTAAATAGATTAATTATTATACAAAATAAAGCCATCAGAGCTATTTTCAATATTTCAAATAGATGTAATACAGATAAATATTATAAAATATTGAATATCTTGAAATTTACTGATATTGTAAAATTAAATACTCTAAAATTTATGTTTAGGATTTTTAATAATTTACACCAATCATTATCAAAAATATGTTCTCTATTAATCAATGTATATATAGTCAGAGAAAAATTTTTAAATTTGTTATTCCTTCTTTCCGTCTTAATATAAAAAAATTTTGCATAACTCACAATGGTCCATTTTTATGGAATCTTCTTGAAAACAGATTTAAATTATTATATAATATAAATACGTTTACTCGAAGTTTAAAATATAATTATATTTCGATGTATTAAATGCTTTAACTGATTTTATTCTTTATTTTATATTATATCTTACATATCTTACATATCTTATATATCTTACATATCTTTTATACATATTTTCCAACTATTTATTTTTTTTAAACTATTTTTAGTTAATTTTATATACTTAATTTTATTTATTATATTTTATTTAATTTAATTTATATTCATACATGATGAAGTAATTACTCGGGAATGGAATTTTTTAATTTTTTATTAATGTTTTAATTTTTGTTTTTAATGTACATATTTGATATATATGAGCTTTTATTATATAATATAAATATCCAAATTGCAATTTTTTTTCTGTAGATTTTTTCTGTAATTTATTATATTTTTACATTTAATTATTTTTGTTAATATGTATTCATCAGTATCTTCATTTAAATTATATAGTGATAATAGAGACTTCTTTCAATTTCTATATTTATATTTGTATATGTATATTTTTGTTTATGTAGGTATGTTTGTATGGGTGAACCTATATGTATGTATATGTATTTGTGTGTGTGCATTTGTATATGCGTGTATTAATGTACGTATGTGTGTATATGTGTATATATATGTATATGTATATTTATATATATTTTATGGAAATAATATATTGATATGACAATAGCGTTGTTTTATTGAATAACTCATTATTTATTTATATAATTTTATCAAATAAGATTGCATCCTTTTAGTTATTTTTTTTTTAGTTTTGTAAAAATTTATCAAATTGCCTATTATTTTTTATCATATATATTTGTATAATTATTTTCCATTCTCGAATAATTAACAGGGTAGAACTAGATAAGCCTTGCTTTTTTTCTACCCAGTAGTTCGCTACATCTTCTGAGTTATATATGATATACATTATGATCTAGATGATATAAAATATGATTTGAAAGTTTTGAGAGAGTGATTTTAAAAATCTGAAAGTAACGAGATAATTTTTTCAATATTTTCAAGATTTGAAACTAGTCAACTATTGAATTATACAGGTCTAGTATTACAATCTTATAATAGAAATAGGCCTTGTATTACATCTCTATTGTACACGTATGTGTTTGTATGTGTATATATATATATTATGTATATACATATATGTATTTGTTTATATGTGTACGTTCATAGGTGTATATGAGTGTATGTTTATGTGTATACTAAATTGATACATTATAATCAATAATAGAGGTTACCAATGGAAGTTAATAACGGAGATTGCGATAGTTACGATAGGGGTAGTACAAACGGAACTATTGCGGACGTCTTGCATGCTGGAACCGGTCCTCTTCTTGAGATTCTGAGTGCTCGATATCTTGTAAGAGGCTGCACTATTGCCACGTTTCGTCGCTTAGACATGCAGAGTGCAATCAGTTAATACTTACGATGCATTCGATAGAAGATAACGTAGAATTTAGTACGATTTATGAGAGTATTTAATCCGTACGCATTGTAAATATGTATTTTATAATTCTTTAACGTAGTATTTAAACACATTCTATGCATATAATTGTTTATTATTACCGTGTTTCCGGCTGCCGTCGTCATCTTCACTGGGGTGTGAATTGGGAATAATGTCCTTTTTGAAAATGTAAGCCGGTAAAACCACATGACCTTTGCCTCTACTCGATATGACCTTGATGAAAGTATTAAGTATAAGTATAAGTATTATATCTCGCTTGAACTACTCGATGGTATTTATAATATACTAACTAATAATTAATAAATAATATCTATTTAACTAATTTAATATAAAAGTGTAATCCTAAAAGTAAAGTACGCAGATTGTCAAACAAATATTATATTTATTTCAACTATGTAATAACAACATTATCTGATATAACTATAGTTGTATACTTGTATACAGACAGTGTGATATTGCATTGTACATTGGTGAACATATGTTCTATTATTTCATCATGAATGATGTAACATCAGCTTAGACTAAGTGATTTTCATGATGCAATGGTCTCTATAGCAGTATACACGTGAACTAATTAGATGTAATTTAAATGTGTAAATACCATAGTAATAGAATGTAAATATTTATTGTAAATATAAATATGTACTGAATTGACTATCCTACTAGTCTTATACTAATTGCAATCACCAATATTATATACATACATACACACACACACAGATATATATATATATATATTACATTCTATATATAAAAATTATGTTAAATTACCATGACATCATTCTCGTAGATCTTCAGTTGCAAGTAGACGTCAGTTTTAGAGGTGGCCAGCTGAATGCTAGCGAGGTGGTCCTCCGTTACTTTTACTGAATACCTACGTGTGTACACTGTGTCATTATTGTAGGATAGCTGTGTGTAATCTATTTAAAGGAACTGTCAATATTCTATAATGTGTATACATTTGTGTATATGATTATTATAATATTACACCATTTAAAGTTTTTGTAATTTTTCTACAACGAGGAAATACAACAATTATGAATAATATACTATTGTTTTAATTTGAAATCTCTTGAGTTAAAAAAATTATGAAAATGGTGTATACTAATGATATAAACACTATTATAGTTTAAAAACTAAATGAATTATATTCTATTAATACTTCCGAAACTATATATTTTGTATATTACTGAAGTTATTTTATAAATATAGCTTTTAAATTACAACTCAATTATTCTATATTCTATAATATAAGGTGAATACATCTAAATAGAGTATAATAAAATATTTAGTTTTTTTTTAAATTCATAAAAATAGTTTATACTAAATACTTAATAATTAATTTAGAATTAAAATGTCAGCATTATTAAAAAGTATTTATAGTCACCAAATAATAACTAATACGCAAATAATCTATAATAAATTGATAACATTATATTTGTTGATAATTAAATTTAAAAAGATACACTACTTATATTTTAATAAATATAAAATATACATCAAATATACACCAGTCTTAAACTATATAGTTTACTTGGTGGTTAAGCTTAACCTCAGCAATATATTGTTGTCGTTGGGTATATAGTAATCCCTGAATTCGTTAAGTCCGAAAGTTGACGTCAACTCAGACTTGATCGGAATAGGAAGCGGAGTCAACGATCCGATCAAACGCAGTTTCCATTTAGCGGACGGTATTCCCCCATCGATAAGTGTTCTGGCTTCTCCGAGGAATGTGTACCCCGTCTTAGAGTGTAAATAAAGCACGCATTACTATAGTATATAACGTATATAGCTATAAGGATATTCTTAATATAAGCTACGTATAGCTTCTGAATATCCTTCTGTATATTGATTCAATATTCAGTAAATAAAAATATTCATTCATTCATTCATAACATATATAACATTGTGCAATAATAATGATGCATCGTTTGTATGATAATAGGGTTTTCACAAGATGCCTTAAATTTACGTCGTATTTAATACTGGTTTCGAATACCACCAATTATGCATGTTCTATGTTTCCCATAAATATATAAAACACATGAAAAATTAGCTTTTTAGCGCGTGAAAACTTTCGCTAGGAAAGTTTCACTCAGCAAGCATTTTAAGCGAAGAACGCATTAATAATAGTTCATAGTACTCGTAGAGAATTCGTCATACAATTCACTTAGCGTCTACTTACAATATTTCTTTTGAAGACGTAAGGAGCGACTTTAAAGAATATTTCGGGTAGTTCTATGCCTGTGTCGTTATCGATAACGCGAAGGTGTGAAGTGTTTAGTGAGCAGATCAGTTTAGGAAGGCATAGCATCGATTCTTGCACAAAGAATATCTCTCTGAATAGTAATAGAATAATATACCGAAATTAGAATGACATTATATTATATTTAAAATGATAGATATTTATATTTATTAAATAATCAAAATTATAAGTATTTTTATTTTTTAAATTTACAAAAAGTTAAATTTATAATTGATTTTTTTTAAATTAAATTTTGTAAACCTGAATAAAATAAACCACGTATTCGACGGTTGTTCGGGATATACTCCTTGATAGTCTGTACACACCATTTTGTTCCATTCATCCTTATAAAACGGAAACTTTGATATCAGATCAGTAGATAATTTGAACATATTTCTGAAATTATTATTTGAAATTTAATTATAAAAATTATAAAATTTAAATTTACTTAATTGTTATTAGAAAAATAGTCATATTTAAAATATATTTATATATATTAAATGTACATATTATATCTTCATCTATATATGATATAATAACCTAAAAAGAAATAATCCATTTTGTTCAATATTCTGCTCCAAAACAGCCCACGATTTCATCAATAATTCATGAGCTTTAGTATTGTCATCAGTTCCTGATAGAGTAAAGATACGTATGTGTGTGTGTGTGTACAAATTATGCAAGATAAAAGAGATGTATCAATTACTACATGTATTAATAAATCTCTAAGCCAAACCTCGCTTGTTCATTGATCGTAGATTTCTCACCCAATAGCGGCGCCAGGTTTTCTGTATTTTCACGCAGGCTACCAATTCATCGATAGTCGGTTCCCTGTTATGAATGTGTAGTGTATTAATACGACTATTAATAACATTTATGATCTTTATAATGTTCGCGATGTAAAATACTGGTTAGCTCGACAAAAATAGAAACATTTATGCTGTAAAATGTGTATCTAAAATGTAGGAAATCTCCATTTGATTGTATGAGAAATTTCAAATGGCAACTTTGACAAAGCTAGAATTTTATGTAAACAACCTTTTATATAATAGATCATTATTCAACTATCACATATTTAGTGCATTACGCAACTCCTTCTTAAGTAGTACACCAGTATAACTATTACACACACACACACGAGTAGTATATAATTATGTTCCCCGACAGTACCTCGTTTTCCAAAGTTCCGTTTTACTCTCGATAGTCTCCTTCTTCTTCAGAGATACGCCCTTTTTAGCTGATCCCCGATCGCTCGTCATTCCGGTTGCTGTTAATGTCATCACTCATTGGTTAGAATAGTTTGTGGCGTTTATCACTTAATGATATCATATTATAATAATGTATGCATATTTAAAATATCCATAACGTAATAAAAGAAATACAAAATTGTATATATATAATTAGATATAGTGTAATGGCTTACGTTTTGTTTCAATATATATATATATATTTATATATATATATATATTTATATATATATATATATTTATATATATATATATATATATTTATATATATATTATTATAATACTATTATATTAGTATACTATTATTAACTATTTACATGTATTACTATTATTCCCTAAAGACAAAGATAATAAGAGATGTGTTTCACTAACTAGGTCGGCTGCTGAGACCGTACGGCAGACCGAGGATGTTCGGAGTGATGGGGTCGAAGGTGAACGCGCGCCACGCCGTAGCGATATCGCCGTTAAGGTAGGCCGCTTGACCGCTGGACGCCAGCGAGGGCACCGATTGGTCGGCTGAGACGGTGGACGTGGACTTATCGCCGGGCGTGGGCGCCGTTGCTATGCACAACGCCTTGCGCAGCATCATGTAGAACGAATCGTTGAATATCTGTACAACGGGTGCACGGTATGCAGAATTTAACATGATTGTATACTATTAATGAACAAATGAAATAATATATATATATATATATTTAATATATAATTAATATATAATATAATTTTTTTCTTCTTTTATACTAATACATCTATATTTTTGTTTAGTGTATTATTTTATAGTACTTATTATTTATTTTAGTTATTTATTTATAAATAATTAAATGATGATTACATAATTTTATGGCAAGTTCAAACAATTTATATTATTTTTCTATTTTATTCATTGTATTGTATCTATGTAAACAGGAAGTCATCTAATATTTTATTTATTTAGTTTTTTTTTGAACTTGCTTTAAGATTAAGGGTAATTGTCTCGATAAGCTTTAGCTTCTACAAAAAACCTGGTGCAAACCTAAATCTGATAATAATAATAATAATAATATATATATATATATATATCGTTGTGAAATATATATTATATATTATATATAAAAATTAAAAATTTTCTTTAGTCATTATTATAAGATTAACTAAATATATATATTAAGGTAAATAAATTATACTTTTAACTCAGTATATGCAAAATTAAAAAATGTAATACAATTTTTTTCGATAATTATTGTAATTCTAATGATAACTGATTATAATTTACAAATCTATAATTAAAAACTCTAAATTATAGGAATAAATAACAATTATCATATTAATGATTATATATAATATATTAATGATTATTAATTGATAGTATCATTATATATAAGTTTATTAGTTATTGTTAAATTGTATATCTATTAACTTTGATATATTTACTACATTAGTTACTTATATATATATATATAGTGTTATAGTGTTGTAGAGCGTATTCATAATAGTGTCTCAATATATAAAGATAACATTTTGCTACTTATTTAAACTATAAACTTCATTACTGGAATAAATTAATATTTATATATGAATATTTATATATGAATATATATATATATATATATATATATATATATATATATATATTTATCTAATATATATATATGTATACTTGTATCTATATTGATAGAATGTAGAAATATCTTAGATAGATATGTTGTTATAGAGTTAAAGACGTTAAAGTAGGATAACAATATATTATTGAAATAATATTTTAGGATAAACGAAATTAAAAATATTAGAATTATATTATTATAAACAAAAATATTCTCATTCTCATAACTAAATTTGATATTAGTATTATGTTTTCAAGGATAAATTTTATAAATCGCATATCGAATAAAGGTGAACAATTCGCGAGTACATGGATTCACGGACCTAGCCGACAGCTAATAAGAAGATCGCTTAACTTGGTCGGCTAACCTCTAGATGAGATCTCATCGATATAAGTTTATCCCTGTAGGTGGCGGTGACGTCGATGTGTGGGCAGTGATGCGCGATCAACTCTTTGTTAGCGGTTGCGTACAGCTCGGGGTCGTTGAAGTGAGCCACGCAGCGACTGATGCAGTGCATCAACTGACTCGCGTAGTTAGCGAAACGTACGCTCTCCTGTAAACGTTTTAGGTAGACGTGTTAGGTAGACGTATTAGGTAGACAGGTTAGGTAGACGTATTAGGTAGACAGGTTAGGTAGACGTATTAGGTAGACGTATTAGGTAGACAAGTTAGGTAGACACGTTAGGTAGACATGTTAGGTAGACGTATTAGGTAGACGTATTAGGTAGACGTGTTAGGTAGACATGTTAGGTAGGTAGGTAGATAGGTCTATTGCAATATACATATACATATAAATATATATATATACATTAAAATATGCTTTGATATTATATATATATAATAACAAATTTAAAAAATA
Organism: Osedax fenrisi; assembly: GCA_964019155.1. Taxonomy (NCBI): domain Eukaryota; kingdom Metazoa; phylum Annelida; class Polychaeta; order Sabellida; family Siboglinidae; genus Osedax; species Osedax fenrisi. The sequence continues at coordinate 40,251,902 of OZ025240.1, read as the reverse complement.
ACAAATTGAACTTAATATTTAACATTTACATCACAACTATTTATATATATAAATATATATATATATAATAACTATTAGCACACTATACTACATGCACACTAGCACACTACCATAGACAGTTCAGCCATGACTTTCTCCTCATCGCCGAACACAAAGTTAACGGTGGAAACAATGTTCAGATGGCAGCCTAGGGGGGACTGCATGATGAACTTGAGGACGTGCCTCCTGTGTTGGGGGTTACATGTTATGGGTCATACGTTAGGGGTCACACGTTAGGGGTCACATGATAGCGATCACATGTTAGGGGTCGCACGATAGAAACTATATCTGCAGATGTTTAGTATCTGTCGGCTGGATTCAAGTAGAATAAAGCCTATACAACTATACACGATCAGAAAGCATCCGGCATACATGTGATATTAATGGAATATCAATTGTACAGAATTTAATTCATTTTACCTATAGGTAAAAATACTACATATATTCTAAATCACATTATATATAATATGCACTACAGTGCAATACAGCAATGCTATTATTACATGCAGATAGTAGCAAAGATTTTTCTAAGGAAAGATATAACACATACAAAATTATGTAATTCGATTTTGTATACAATCCATGACAGGGCCACCATTATATAGATAATTTTCAGAAAATTGGTTATTTATAATTGAAATTTGTATCTTACTATACACTTATGAAATGTAAAAAAATGTGTTTTAAATTATGATTTATATAATGAAAACTAAGTGTTTACTAGTGTATAATAAATCAATATGATATGTTGGTTTAAACGATATACATATTTATGTGGTTAGTAAAAGCTAACTTATATTGCATGTAATTTAATAGAAAAATGAAAATATTGTTGTATATAAAGTTTATATAATATAGTTTATATTAAGTTTATATTATAAACTGCATCAATCCAAAATCTATGTCAGTGATTTCGATACTACTGCTAGCAGCGGGAGGGGTGTAATATTAATTACGTAGCGTATATAGGGAGTGTTATATCTTTGCTTCGCAAATCATTGGTTGTAGTCAGTTTTCTAACCCCGCGGGCAGTGTTAGCATGATAGTCTTGACCGATGTGGTCCTAATCCTAAGCATGGGTTGACCGGTGACAACGGTCCTCCAGGAGTAGGGTTCAGCAATCAAGAGACCAGGGGTAAGTAGTTCCATGGAGTTCAAATCCGTCATACTCGTGGCTATTGATCATTGCTATTATATATTACTGCTATACATATAAGGTAACACTAGATATAAAGGTTTAATATAGTATTAAAATATATTATATCGTAAGTTGCTTTTTTAAATATAATTATTCACAAAATTATTTATAGAAAATTTTAATTTCAAAAATAATTTTGTATATCTTTATAATATATACGTAATATAGAGTGTTTAAAACATAATTCTATATGAACATAAGGATACTTATACTTCATATCTAATTCACAGTACCGCAACCTTCCGGAATACTCGAGATGTCGTTGGTCCAGGTGTCGGCCCTAGACTCCCGCATATCGCGACTCTTAGACACGACCTGAGAGGTAGTTGTGGTCTTGCCGTCTTCAGCGGGGCTCAGCTTAGGGGGCGCGGGGGACTCCGGCCACTGACTCAGCGCCGAGAACGAAATGATCAGCTCCGTCGGTTGGAGGTTGTCGACGACTAGGTCGCGGTAAGGTCAAAGAGAACATCAGCCGGTGTGTACGTTAATCTACTATGTATATTACAGTATACATAGTAATTATTAGTATACTATTACTATCTATTACGTTACTTTTTAAAAATTAAAATGTATGCGTTAATAGATGTATTCAATAGATTCCGATATAGTCGCATGAATCGATACTATTCAACGATATCAATCCTCCACTCCTGATAACTATCGACGTATCGCGTGAAATACCCGCGGGTGTTTGTACTTCAAACGTTACTAATGATTCATGCGACTATATGCAATCTATTGAATACATTTATTAACGCGCACATTTTAATTTTAAAAAAGTCTATATATTTGAATTCGTATATTAAAATATTTATACTGTATAATATTATTGATCTAATCGATATCGTTATTTTTATTAACAAATAAAGGATACAAATGAAATTGTCGGGTTTTTCTTCAGTCACTTTTTCGGTCTATGAAATAAAAAATGATTAATATTGCAAAATTAAATTATTGCATTACATTTTTATGAATCTATACTATTGATTATTTAAACTATTATAACTTCACTCACATAATCAAACAGAATACACTAATTTATTACTACCTTGATGTCGCTGTATTTACTGGAAAATGGATAGGATTGCGGCAAATGGTAAATAGTCAGTGTCCTGCAATAGTCGTAATGGACACATTAGTAAGGACATGTATTCGATAGAACAATGACTTATACACGATCGTTGCTAGGTAATTATTGAGCTACGTTTAAGATCTATCTACAGCGATTGTTGTACAAACTTGAAACATTTACAGAAGGTTGTGAAGTCCATCCACATAGAGTTAACGTGCGACATTGAGGACTGTACTGTCGACTCATATTCCTCATTGGATTCGGCATCTGTATCTTAGTATACGTCAACATTGTAGACATTTATATATATATATATATATATATATATATATATATATATATATATATATAATGAAGACGCATAGATATCATAGTAGATACATATTATTATTATTATCAGATTTAGGCAATGCCAGGATAATTATAGAAGCAGTGTTACTTATCGAGAAAATTACCCCTCTATTAACATGATAAGTTTCATTATAGATAAGAATAATAAATAAATTATAATGTTATAATAATATGTAGATATATATATATATATATATATATATATATATATATATATATATATATATATATATATATATATATATATATATATATATATATATATATATATATGTTATATGTTATAATAATATGTAGATAGTTATATATATATATATATATATATATATATATATATATATATATATATATATATATATATATATATATATATATATATATATTAAAGAATATAGATCATTAGTATTTATATTATATATTATATTGTAATATAATTATAATTATATTATATTTAATACGAGTTCTTGAATAATGTTTTATATTGAAACATATATCTCTAGAGTTGTCACGCGTACCATAGTCGCGTATTCGGCCATAAATAACCTGTATTAATAGAGATGGGAGATTTGCTGTTCTTGCCGTTGATATCGACCGAGAGAAGCTTCTTGGTACGTTTGCTGGCGGAGGTTGCCTTAGACTTGGCGCTGTGTTCGGCTTCCATGCGACTCTTGGCAGACTTCTCTCCTGGCAGGGAATTCTTCTTCTGGGGGCGTTAATAACACATACACGTGCATCGTACGCAGTCATTATACTAAATATAACTATAGTTAATGTATAGTTTACTATAGTATAACTCTAATATTATCATGAAATTAATGGTGTTGAGAAAAATCTACGTTAAGCTATTATGTGAAACTTATAAAATGCATATGTTATGAAAAAGCTATGTTAAGCTAAATAATGCAACTACAAAACAACCAAATAAGCTACACTTGATAGCCTGGGTATAGATAGTATGTAATTATATATAGTATATTATGAAACTATGTATCCTAATATATATATATATATATATCATATAAAATGTAAATACAATTAGGTATTAGATTTCGTATATAATTTGTTAAAATGTATAATATAATCATATATAACAAAAAATGTAACCCATAGTTAATAGAGTAACCCGCAATTACATTAGAGTAATACAAAGCTATACCATAAGAATTAGACACACACACACACAGTTACCTAATAGTAACGCACATAGAGCTGCGCTTCTACTACCTCGGTATCAGTATCCGTCTGAGGCGTTTGTGCGGCGATGGTTTCCTCGACTCGTGGTATAGGACTTATGTCCATGGGGTCGGCGTTCAGTTGTAGATTCACGTTGGATCTATAAGATGAGATGGTGAGGTATCAGACTATATCTACTATATATGTGTGAGCATGTAAATGTGTGTATGTGTGTGTATATATATATATATATATATATATATATATATATGTATGTGTGTGTTAGTGAATGTATGTGTATGTATGTGTTCATGTGCTTGTTATGAGGTTGAATGTAGATTATAATCCTGTGTGTACATGTAATGATGACTCATAATGGCGCTAGCGTTGGTAACCTATTGGCTGCATCTTCTTCTATTATCGATGAACAACATCCTCCAGTATTCGGTCTAGATAAGTGGGTGCCCCCTTTAGTCAGTGTGGAATTCGCTCTGTGTCTGTGTATCAGGTGATAAGGGTTTAGTGGTGACAAGGGTTTACTGGTGATAAGGGTTTAGTGGTGACAAGGGTTTAGTGGTGACAAGGGTTTAGTGGTGAAAAGGGTTTAGTGGTGATAAGGGTTTAGTGGTGATAAGGTTTAGTGGTGATAAGGGTTTAGTGATGACAAGGGTTTAGTGGTGATAAGGGTTTAGTGGTGACAAGGGTTTAGTGGTGATAAGGGTTTAGTGGTGACAAGGTTTAGTGGTGATAAGGGTTTAGTGGTGACGAGGGATTAGTGGTGATAAGGGTTTAGTGGTGACAAGGTTTAGTGGTGATAAGCTTAACCCTAGGGTTTAGTGGTGACAAGGTTTAGTGGTTCTATCTTGTATCGTAATCATTATATTAACACCATATTACAATTAATAATTACATGCTATTTATTATTATGTTCTGCTATTTATCATGCAAAAGTGGAAGTTATCTTGGTTCAGTTTATATGTTTACATATTATTTAGCATTCTATTACATATGAATGTATTAATTAATCTGATGAGGTATCCTTTCTGTAGTGTAGTGTAAGAGTGATTATGCCGTAGTGATTAATCGACTAATAAAGAATATAATAAAAAAGAGAACAATAAATGAAATAAAAACATACAAATAGAATAACTAATGATATAAATGCAGACAAAAAATACAATTCAATTATAAATATTCATAAATAGTAAAATATAATGATAATGATATGATTAAGTGATATATTCTTAATAATTTTTCACAAATATTATTCGAGTCATTAAAAAATGGTCGATATATAAAATGCATAAACTGTAGGTGTAATGTAAAATATGTTTAGAAGGGTGTAGAAGGTAAAACTGATATAATGAGTAGAAAGATTATATAATATTAGGAATATAAGGTCAGGTCTGTTGTAATTTATAATTATAACTTTGAAGATAATCACATATTTAATTGTAGTCATTATGGTAAATAGGTATGGATGAGACTTAAATAGTGAATATAAGAATTTATAAGTTTAGAGTTATTAAAGTATATACTAATATATTTAGATTAATCAGAATAGAGTATATAATAACCATGAGAGATGGAGATTTAGTTAAAGAGTATTTAGGTTAAGAGAAATATAAAAGATAGTTTACACTTGTTGGATTTCTAGGATAAAGAATGTCAGAAATTCATATATATATGTATGGATTAGATGCAATTAGAAATAACAGTTGGAGAAAAACTTCAGTCGCACATATAATAGGTAGTAAGGTGAAGTATGCTGTGACCAGAATGTGTGCATTGAGATGAGGTAATATTGAATTATAATATCGATCAAATAAATATACATACAAATATATAAGTTGATTTAATATATATATTAATACAATCGAATGACAATTGATATTGATATAAGAAAATGGACGGATTATTTATGTAATACTTAAACATACAACATTTCACTAACGTATCGGTAGGAATAGATATCGTTGTGGATCTGAAGTTGATGTACGGCGATGATATCTCGATGGATTGTATAGGAGAGTTGCAACCTGCGGAATCTGTTCCCAAGTATTCGCATTAGAGGTGAACACTTGTTTTTATTTGTATTAAATATATATATATATATATATATATATATATATACATTTATATAGCTAGTAAGCCAGAGGTCCCGGATTCGACTCCGGGCAGTTCTTGTTTTTCTCTTGTGTTTATCAAGAATTTAATAAACTATAAATCAAAACACAAGAAAAAAATGTTATTATTTGTTTTGTATTGTCCGGGGCCCCTCACAGTTATTTATAACACGTACAAGTCTATGACTTCTTGAGGGGTCCATTTGTATCCGCTATTATTATATGTGTGATTCAATAAATAAATATTATTATATATGTAATTAAATAAATCTGTAATTAATACTTTCTTGTTACTTTTTGTTGGGAACCATTAATCCAAATGTGTATAATTCATTGCGAATTGTAAAACTAAAATATTTCAAATAAAATATATATAAACATTTAGATATCTGTAATATATTCTTATTCTTATATGATGGTAAGCGTGTTGTAAATTGTATACCAATTGTAAAGTAATCAAATTAATCAATATATAAATCAATTAATATAGAATTACAGATAATTGTCTAATGATTATAATTAATATATTTCCTAATCTCTCTAATATAGAAAATTACATTCAACATCAATAATGTAGGTAAATACATTGGTCAAGCATAATTAATAATATAAAATAATAATAATAATAATATTAATAATGATGATGATGACGATGACGATGATAATAATAATAATAATAATAATAATAATAATAATAATAATAATAATAATAATAATAATAATAATAATAATAATAATAATAATAATAATAATACTATAATAATAATAATAATAATAATAATAATAATACTAATAATAATAATAATAATAATAATAATAATAATAATAATAATAATAATAATAATAATACTATAATAATAATAATAATAATAATAATAATAATAATAATACTATAATAATGATAATACTACAATACTACTTATATATATATAGTATAGAGTAGTATTATATATATATATATATATATATATATATATATAGTATAGAGTAGTATTGTAGTATTGTAGTATTATCATTATTATAGTATTATTATTATTATTATTATTATTATTATTATTATTATTATTATTATTATTATTATTATTATTATTATAGTATTAATATATATATATAATATATATATATATATTTAGAGTACTAACAATAATAATATAGTAGGTGCACTAACAGTAGGGTTCGGCGGAGGGAAGGACCCTGGGTTTACGCGGACGTATAAGTTTCCAAGCGGGTACAGGAGGAATGATAGCGGGGGGTTCGAGGGGGCAATCTCTGCATTGTTTCAGTACTATCGGATGCGACAGAGACGGGGAGAATCCAGCCACTCGTAGGTTTTCACTAGCTGTAGCCTAGGTGTAGATGTATGTGTGTATGTGTAGATGTAGGCAAGAATATAGGAATGGTACTTTGTTTGGGGAGTAGGTGATCTTTTACTATAATTTATAGAATTTATAAATATTTCAACGGCACAGTATTATACTCTATATATTTTATATAATTAAACATGTTTGTTGTAAAACTCATGGAGGGATGGCCTCCCTAATGAAATATTGGAGATGGTAGAACCCTTTCACTGCCCTATTTCTGTTCCCAAATATATATGTTATTAACAGTGTATGGAATAACTTTATGTTTGTTAACTACAAATGTTATTGTAAGCATTACTTGTTTACTTGTTAAAACATTACTTGTTAAAGCATCGCCTGTTAAAGCATTACCTGTTAAATCTATACAATTCATGAACATAAGTAATTTAAATTTGTATACAATAGTATATACTATATTATAATATTATTACCTTGAAATATAATCATAATAAACCATTTCTAATAATATTTGTAACTATTATATAGAAAGAGAAATATATCGTTGAATTACATAACATTACATAACTACTAATACACCAAGTTGGTATTACCAACACAATCTGACAATGCTGATATCCTTGAGGGGTACTTAGGAGGTCCCGAGTAGCTCGCAAACACCACATATTCAGGGTGTTCCGGTAGAGGAATATCTTCTTGGACTACTGACTTCTCTTCTGTTAGGAATCACAGGTATAAGGTTTAGTTTACGTATTAATATATTATCAAAATGTTAATAATAATAGAAAATGTATCTATAATATGTATAATTCTAATTCTAATAATATTGTTTACTTCTGATTCTTGTTATTAAGTTCATTACGGTGAATTATATTTTACTAATGACCTTGATTCATACCGTAGAGGTCATCACAATCTCTGTACTATTCATACATGTACCATAGTATACTATATACACACAACAATGCCTTGGTACTATTCATACACGTACCATAGTATACACACATCAATGTACCATATAATACAAATACAATATATATATGGAGTAAATACTATTTTAATATTATATTTAAAACTCATTTTCTTTTGAATAAATTGTGTCTATTACTGTAGACTATGAGACTGTGATCTAACTTTTGGAATCTTTATCGTTTTGTTTCTTATCTTTTCCATCTTTACCTTAATTTAGTTAATAATTTAAATATATAAAATTATAATAATGAAATGAACAGTAATCAAAGGGAATATTGAACAATAAACAAACTATACTCATCACCTTTCTTTTTATCACCCTTTTGTTTTTTATTATTTTTTTTCTTATCTAATAATTATTTAAATTTTATAATAATTAATATATAATGATATTATATAGTAATAATAATAAAGATAATAATACAAATGATTAATTCTTTATGATTCTTAATGAACCTTTATCAGATTTAGCTTTGGAAGGCTTAGAGTCAGGCTTGGGTGACTTCTCAGCTTTCTCCTCTGAAGGATTCTAAATAATGCAATGCAATAGTATATAGAGTATAAACATACACAATATCTTCTCAATAAGCTCAAGTAATATTATTTAATGATAGATTGATTAATATTTTATTAATGATACTGTAATAATAAAAAAAATGTATATATAAAATTTCTATTTTAAATATATATATATATATATATATATATATATATATTTAACTTCCCTATGTGGCTCAGTTGTCTAAGGCATCAGACACAAAGTAGGACTCCACCATATTAAAAAAAACAAAACAAACATATATAATTCTATTGTACATATTATGTAGCATAACTATATATAAAAGGAATATACCGGAGTGTTATTCTTGTTGTCGTCACCGCTGACAGAAGTAAGTTCGCCCGGCTCCACGGCTGACTTCGGCTGCAGCTCGGGCAGTTTGAAGTTTGGCAGCGACGCCTTCAGTAATGACCACAGCTTGGGAGAGTGCGCCACTAGTCTGATGTAATCGGGTGATCAAGTATTATGTCATAGCGTATTATGTAATAGCGTATTATGTCATAGCATATTATGTCATAGCGTATTATTCATAGTTTACTGTTCGTAGATTATTAGAGAATGAATCCGGTATAATCAATACGCTATGACCTAAATTATGTAATTACAGATTTAATTGATTTATTTAAAAAAATTAAATTAAATTAAATTAAATATTTATATTATTTACATTTTGTAAATTATAAATATAGTGTTCTATACGTATTCCTTGAGGGTGAGTGGGTGCTATCTCTAATGACTAATATAGGGTGCGGTACACTAACTGTAGAGGTATTATCTCAGGAAGCCATCCCGTCAGACAGTTGATCACGCTGAAATCCCCAAACTCACAATTACTGTTTCCTCCGTTGTAACTATTTGTGTTGTGGGCATTCACATATTATGGGTGCAGTAATAGAGGTGGGAGGAGACACCCTCGACACTGTTTTATTATGGGGGCCAAATATTGTAATATATATTGTATAATACTGTTTGGTAAATGTTATAATTATACTATTAGAGCAACTTCAAAGGGAAATTAGAGACACATTTTTAGGTGAAAACTTCATCTATATTCCTGGATGGGATAAAAGGACCACCTAAATAAAATAACATTAACAATAAAATATCACCTCCCCACAAATAAACATCATTCCTGCACACATAGCACACATTAATAACGATGTAATACGCATTACATAACTTAAGTTACATAACTTACGCTAGATAAACATCATTACTGAGTTAGCAATAGAGAGCAGTGGAATTCATTTTAAATTTTAGTGAGTTAAATTTAAATTATAATATAATACAATATTATAATATTGTATAGTATATTATTGTATAACTAGAAATAGTTATCATGACATTAGAATATGATATAATATACATTATAGTATATGACATATTACAAATATTAATATATACAAATATTAATATATATATATATATATATATTTCGTTATTATACTATTAATAGTGAGTATAACAACATGAATAAAAGAAGTATATCGACTAACTCTAAAGATGCGACTTTAATCAAAGCTTTAGTCAATAGGAGAGGCCATATTTCATGTGACCTTCCTGTCATTGGAAGTAGTATATCATCATTATCGTTGCAAGGAATTGTGTCATCTACTAAAATCTTCCTCCAACATCCCTAGTGATTGATAATGTTATTCAAATGCGATATGGAAAATTGTATTTTATTATTTAAAATATAAATTTCATAATTTGCGATATTAATATAAGATATCACTTTAAAATGAAACACTAACCAAAAAATATAATTTAACTGCATATTTCCCATATTGATTATATAATGGTATGCTGGGACCTTTTACAACCTAGTATTAATAATAATTAAAATAATTAATTATATCTTCAATTATTCGTAATTAAACATTTATTTATAAAAAAAATTCTTATTCGTTAATTAATTTTAATTATATAAAATATGTTTAAATATAAAGACAATTATATATATCAATATTAGTAACATCATAAAATTAGAAATTAGACTACGATATAATATGTATATTATAGTATATAATATATCATACGATATAAAATGTTACACATTATAGACTATAATGCTAATACGTTGACCTTATTGATGGAATAGATATGTTCCCACGGTCGCCACGAGTAGATGAACTCGCCGTCGACTGGCATAGCGGGGTCAACGTGTAGCGGTTCCTCGCCGGGCGGGGCTATCGGGGCTTTAACTCGCCCGTGGTACCATAGCGCGATGATCTCACTTATCACGTACCGCATTAACTACGCACGATGGGGTAGGGTAGATAGGATAGTTATTAGATAAGTATGATTCAGTGAATGCGATAAATGTATTACCACATATAAATAGGTAGCAATGTATACGGGTTCGTTACATATATATATGCTAGTTTATCAAATAATGTTAGTTTCTGGTTACTTTTACACATACGATATTTTAACGATTAGAATTATCTATAAAAATAAGAATTTAACACGATGATATGATTAGTTTATTTTGAAAATATTGTTAATTTTGTACAAACAAATATATTTTTATAAATAATTGAATATTTATAACCTATAGATTTGAATAAATTATTATTACTATAAGTATTACTATATAGTAAATAAATAAATAACCAAAACCTCGCTATGATGGATGTGATCATTTATAGTGAATAAGTCGAACCAATTAAATCTGCTTTGATCGACTATCACTGGACTCTGTTATACAAATAGTGATTAATACAATATATATATATATATAGAATATCAATGATTTCGTCCCTATTCAATTTGTATAAAACATTTCGTCCCAAAAAAAAAAAAATGTTATTTATATATATGATACGATTTGAATTTTTTTGGTACAAATAATTTTGTGTTGATATAAAATACTTTTATTAAGAATTTACTTGGTAAAATATAACCGATACCCTATAAATGCACACGTACGCATATATAGTATTATTGATACTGACCATATCAACGATGTAATCGTGCGGCCGTTTCCAGTGGTCAACCCTCAGACAGTTGGGCAGTTCTATCTTACCCTGCGGATCATCGAAATACTGCGAAACCTGACGTAGATATTACGTGTATGAAAGGGTCGTAAGGTGCAATATCACTTATAGTTTTCATATGTGTATTATGTTTATTATATTCAATATATCGTATATAGTATTTAATATCTATTTGTATGTATATTATTATTATTATTAAATTTTATTTAAACACTTTTTAAACGGAAAAGAAACGTTAACAAAGGTGTGTAAATATATATTAGAGATATAATACTAGTATATGATAAATGTCATTAGAATTATATGATTTCTGTTGATATGATAAAAGAATTGAAAACAATAATATTATATATTTAATTAATATCATCTACAAACTGGTGATTTTCCTTTTTCTTTTTCTTTGCCTCCTTTATGCGAAGTCTCCTACTTGACATGAAATGTTCACGTGAATCGTATATCATTATAACGTAAATAGAGTAAATTAACAAAATTAAAGCGGTAACATTAACGATTAAACAATAATTATACTTTTTTAAGTTTTTTCTCTACTTTACCCTTTTTTGGTGGTTTCAATAGTGTCTAATAAATAAAGTTATAGTTATATTGAAATAATATTTCTCTATTAAACATACATATGTATAACTATAAATAATTGTAATAAAAAAAAATATTAAAATATATTTGCTGAATTTAATAAATATTAATAAATCACATGTATATTCATATACTCCTACTTGTGAGTTATAAGATACTATATGAGCTACTATATAAGATACTATATGAGCTTATCATAGATGTTGCGTTAACGTAAGTATATGTTATAACCCATTTTTCACTGTTAATATCGCTATCATTCCATTCAGGCCATATATTCGCATATCCCTTCTTCTTTCCATCTATACCAGGACTCACTGACGTAGATATCCCTCTGATAGCAATTCAGTATAATATTTATTAGAATATATTTAATAATAAATTTTATATGAGTAGAGTATTATATGAATGACTATATGAATAACATATGAATAGTAAATATTTCTTTATCATTCAACTAATAATGTATTACGTATTTTTCAATTATAATATATCAGTCATATATCAACAAATATAATTTAAATAAATAGTTAACCAAATAATATATATATATATATATATATTATAAATATAGCATATATTAAATTAACATTTGCAAATCAATAAATGTATCATCGATATATCATATATTATATGGTATCGATATATGTAATAATTTAATGTAGGTTGACCTACATCATGTAGTACATGTACATGTAAAACTTAGTATATGGAATAATTATTATAATAACATATCATGTAATATATTATTGAGTATTTTATTACTTATAACATATAGATATTATATCAGTAGCTTACTTATAGAATCAATAGTAAATAGCCAATATATAACTAACATACAGTTATACTCAACATTTCTACTTAATATGAAATCACTTCAGAGGTGCCTTGATGTTTTCTAATTACACAACATAAAAGTTAAATTTAAGTTATAATACAAAGTGCATATAAGGTACTCACTCTTGTGTGTGTGGAGATAATACTCTATTTCCAATTGGAGATTTTTTTGTTTGCTTTGTAACCATTATAATATTTAAAATCAGGTAATTTAAAACTTTAATTAAATATAAAATTCAACGATTTATTTACACGGAGCCTAGCGACGAAAACATGGCCGCCTTATATTAAGGGTAAACAAGAAATTATAATCGATTAAGAATAATCGAAATTTATAACAATGAGTATTGATTTATAAATATAGTTTATTGATAGTAATACGATATATATATATATATATATATATATATATATATAAAATAGATATTTTATTAAGTATACACTATATTATATATAGTATATAGGCTACTTATATATAGCCTACTTATATTATATATTTATTGTAGGATATATATATTGGAGATATATAAACCTATATATATATATATATATATATATATATATATATATATATATATACATACATATGTGGAATACAATTTAAAAATTAATGTAGATAATAAATATAGTAATAAATGTAGAGTTACAATTGTATTAATAATATTCATATGGATGTTTATGCTAATACTTTAGATATTTATATACAAATGGAAACAGGAAAGTATGTAGGGGAAAGTGCCCGAATACGGGAATTCTAGTATCTAAGAAACCATAAATACTACAAAAAATGTTTAATGAATAACATATTCATACTTATATAAATAGTCTAAAAAAGTATTTTTTATTTTTTAATTATTCAAAATATTGCTGATAGGTATATTTCCAATAATCTGATTTTTTTATTACGTTTTTAAATTTATGAAAAAAATGTCAACTTTAAACCTTCTCAAGAATATACAAATGTATCGATATAAAATATAACATTATATTATTAAAAAATAAAGCATTCTAAAATTATATATATAATTTCTATATTTGTTATCAAATATTCATTAAGTTATAAGCATATATCTATAGGTCATATAAGTCCCTAATAAGGATACTCTAGATGTCTTAATACAGACACCAACGTTTTGCTATGGTCAACCTGCCCCATGTCACTAGTATATATAAAAGTAATCTAATTAATTTGTGAATGATAATTTTTGAACTTTTTATTTTATAATATATAGGTATAATATATCTAGTACCTAGTATATTAAATATATTTTATTTTATATACCATTAATAATGCTATGTTATTACAAAATATATTAATAATATCAAATTTAAACTTACTGTACCACCAACGAGTTTTTCATAAAATATTGATAATTAATTAATTATTTAAATAATATTTTAAATAGTTAAAATAAATAATTGAATGTTGTTATAATAACTCAATAAATTATATATAATAATGCTAAATATAGGTGTGTATACATGCATTAAAAATTACATTAAGATATTTATTAATAGCAGAAATAATTTAGATAGCTCAACCTGTCCCTATGGTCAACCTGCCCCGATCTCCCCTAATTGTCTGATTGATTCATCAATAATATATAGTTTATATAGTGGTATATAGCCTTATACATATAGGTATATATATAGTGGCTATAGCCTATATAATATAGGGTGTCCGTATTCGGACATGGGTACCGAATACGGACACCCCCGTTATCTATGGAATTAAATATTAAATAAAATTTTAAAATCACAATAATATTGCTCTCAAATATAGCATTGCACTCAACTGGTTCACCTCATACATTACCAATAGCTCTTCTTCAGTCAGGCTTAATACACACTCTTCCCCCTCCCGCTCCATAAGCCACGGTGTCCCCCAGGGATTTTTCCTCGGCCCACTCCTCTTCAATATTTACCTCCTCCCCATGTTTGACATCTTCACTGACTACCCCGACATCTCCTTCCATACTTATGCCGACATCCTTCAACTATATCTTAACTGCACAGACTCCCCTACTTATACCCCTGGCCGATTCTCCTCATGTATCAAGTCCATACACCAATGGCTTCCAATTCCCTAAAACTTAACTCCACTAAAACGGAAGCTATTTTTCTCCACTTACCCTTACGCTCCTCCACCCTCCCTGAATCACCCCCCATCTCACTCGACAACACCTCACTCCCCTACTCTCAACACGTCCGAAACCTTGGCTTTCATCTTGATACCACCATTTCCATTACTTCCATATTATACATATGAACAAATCCATCCACTACCACCTGCACTGCCTCCGCTTAATCCGACGCTCCATTCCCCTCCCCATCGATATTACCATTGTCTCCTCCTACATCATCCCCCTATTCGACTATTGCAACTCCCTACTCTTTAACCTCCCTGAATACAAACTCTTCAAACTATAGCGACTCCAAAACGCTGTAGTTCGCTGTATCCATTTCCTTCCTCGTCGTTCTTCTGACTCAATTACACCTCTCCTAAATCAACTACACTGGCTGCCAGTCCCCTACCGCATAAAGTACAAACTCTCCCTGACCATCCAAAAAGCTATTCACCACAACTCCCATGACTACCTTGCCTCCCTCCTACATCTACACACACTCATCACTCCACTCTAGACCCATTCCTCCAACACCTTTATCTTTACCACTTCCCATCTACACAAACTCCACTCTTCCAATATACGCTCATTTGCCCTCTATGTCCCTTACCACTGGAATTCCCTACCCAATCACCTACGAATAAACCCATCAACTCCCTCCTTTAAACGACACCTTAATACTTATTACTTCTCCCTTGCCTTTCCTCCTACTCAATAGTTCCCTCCCACGGACGGCCGATTCCTCACGTACTGAGGCAGTCCATAAACAAACAAAATGTAAGTAAGTAATATCTATATTCATATAATATTAATATATTGTAATTTTTGAATACAAATAATGATTCACAAAATGTTGACCATTTATTGTTAAAATATCCGTATTAGGTTACTTCCCCCTACATATATAACAAAGATTTTCCGATTTTCCGCTTTTTCTTCGCAAAATCTTCGACTATAGTAAGGAAAGTGAAGTAGGGGAAAGTAACCGAATACGGACACTCTCAGCATCTTAGAAACCATAAATACTACAAAAATTTTTTTACTGAATTAAATATTCATAATTATATAAATTGTCTAAAAAGTTATTTTTTATTTTTTAATTATTCAAAATATTGCTGATATATCCAATAAACTGATTTTTTTTATTACGTTTTTAAATTTATGAAAAAAAATTGCAACTTAAAACCTTCTCAAGAATATAATGTATTGATATAAAATATAACAATATATTTAAAAAAAATAAAGCATTCTAAAATTATATATATAATTTCTTTATTTGTTATAAAATAGTCATTAAGTTATAAGCATAGGAATATATCTATAGGAACATATAAGTCCCTAATACGGAAACTCTAGATTTCTTAATACGGACACTGTGGGACAGTGTCCGTCGGACAGTGTCCGTCGGACACCCTATATATAGACATATAATATAGACACCATATAGGGTATATATAACCAATCAGTGCGCACTGCGCAGCGTATGAAATAGTCTGATTTTCATAAAATCGAGTGCGTTATAATATTAATACCACCAATAAAGCTAAATCTAAAATTTGTATTTTTATATACTTATATTGTATTATTAATTACAAAAATAATACAAATAAATAGATTATTAACTAATTAAATTAGAATAAATTGTTCATAAAATTAATTATAAATAATGTAATTGTAATTTGTCTTATTGATTCATCAATAATATATAGTTTATCAAGTGGTGTCATATATAGGGTGTCCATAGTATAACACATGGTGTCCGTATTCAGACACGGGTACCGAATACGGACACCCCTGTTATATATGGGATTAAAATATTAAATATAATTTTAAAATCACAATATTATCTATAATTATATAATATTAATATTTTGTAATTTTGGAATACAAATAATGAATCATAACATGTTCAAACATTATAGGTTACTTTCCCCTAGTAGAGGCGTGTAAATATTTGGAATGTTACTATTATTGATGGAAAGTATTGATATTATATTTACATTATATTATTGTTTTATAATGAATGCTTCTTTACTAAGTAGAAATATGTTATATATTTAATTCTTAATTAGTTAATGTATACAAAATGTGCTAGATAAATGTATTAATTTAGTGATAACTATAGTTATGGTATGGTATACTAGGTATGTATGAATACATATAGAGTTTATGCCATCACTAATACACATATCCACTGGAAAAGTCCATGGACTTTCTGCAGAACTAATACCCTTAAATAGTAAGTATACTTACCTATAGGTTATATAATATATATGATGTATACTATGTTGTATATAGTGTACCTATCTATTCGTTACATGGTTTAAATTATTGTAGTATTACATATATGTTATAGCTGCTACATAACAGCTATAGCTGCCAATATGTGCACAGTGTATTGTATAGTCGTGGCTAGCTAGCGCATAGATCTAGAGAGCTAGCTTTCTATCTAGCTCTATGGGCTAGCGTAACACCAATACCACATATTTTCCGACGGAAAGATATGCCACTCTAATACATTTGTGAAATTAATGAAATATTGCGCTACCCGTACTGATAACAATTTATTTTAATTATATCTTTGGTTTATATTTGTTTACATGCCAATTTGAAATATATATTACTATTATAAATTAAAAGTTATGTATATTTTTGATAATAATAATTTAATTTATATTGTTTATTTTAAGAATATAATATTAATATTTTTAATATATTAATATATATATATATATATATATAATTATTATAATAATTATTATTATATAATTAGAACCATTTTTCTAAAAAATAGACAGACTTATTCGATAAAATAATAAATCAATCAATAATAGATTAATAATTGATTCACTATAATATTATACAAATATATGTTTACGTTACGTACATTCTAAAGTATTATGTAACAATACTTTGAAAATTCGTTATGAATGTAATTAAAATGATAGCATCACCACCTATATTTCAAACTATTCAGAATTGCAATTGTTGTCATGTAAATAGCTACACGTGGCATATCTTTGCTTCGCAAAATCATCGATTATGCTATATCAATACAGCAAACACCTAAGGTGTTATTAATCTCGATATTGTCGTTACATTATATATTTATACATTTATAGGTGCTCTGAAACGCCACACTACGGGGCTCATATTCTATTGAATCTTCTCCAGCATTATATAATATATATATATACAATATACTTTATTATGCTATATTACACTTCATCAATGCCGATGGCTACCACCGCAGTTACTTGTATACATTATACTACATAGAGTTACCTCTATATATATATATATATATACTGCTCTCGATAAAACAATGGATGCCTTAACACGAGAGCAGCTGCGAAGCGACATTAGAGCCATATGTGGTTATAAGTGAAAACTTCGAACTTAGATGATCATCTAAGTTCCTGGATGGGATGAAAGGACTTCACCGAATACAAATAACAATAACAATAGATATATACCAACGTGGACGTATAGAAAGATGACTTCGTTGGCACGGTGAGCGACACCGACGAGCTGCCGTGGGTGGTATCCCTACCGCCGGTACTTCCGGTGGTCACGGCGCCAGTGGTTCCCCCCGACATGGCAGAGGCGGCGGCTGACCTGCTACTCTTCGCGCTCGCCAAACCTGCGTTACCATGGTTACAGTCACGTGATGTAGCAGGCACGTGATGTAGTAGTCACGTGATGTCGCAGTCACGTGATGTAGCACACGTGACGTATCACATGCATGTATACACCGTGTAGGATGGGTTAGGATCGAGTGAAATGTGAGATGAAAATAAAAGCAAAACTTTATTGATACATCGAAATATCAGCCAACTATATCCCTTGAGATATTATAGAGTATATATATATATATATATATATATATATATATATATATATATATATATATATATATGTAAATAGTATATATATTTAAAACTGCCTGTGTGGCTCAGTGGCTAAGGCGTCAGACACACAAGCAGTAGGACACGGGTTCGACCCTCGTCAGGACCATTAATTAATTTTATAAAATGGGTCTTAAAATATTATTTAGAAGTGATCTTATATAATTGTGTATAAATAAATGATCGGCTCTCGTTAAAACCATGGATGCCTTAACATGAGAGCGGCTTCGAAGGGACATTAGAGCCATATATGGTTATAAGTGAAAACTTCATCTAAGTTCCTGGATGGGATGAAAGGACTCCACCAAATAAAAATAACAATAACAATATATATATATATATATGTATGTGTGTATATGTTCTGATCTGTAGATTCTATATCTATATAGGATATCTATATATATATATATATATATATATATATATATATAATTTCTATACCTACTAGCCCAGTTAATGAATTACTTGCTACATTGCAGATTTACAGTGTTAGGTTCCAGTCTATTACTGTGTTTATAACGGAGTTACATATATTATATGATATCTAAATAAAATAAACAAATTTTATTTATATGAATTTTTCTACTAGAATATATTTTTAGAATATATAATTTTTTAGGATATATAAAGTGTACAATGAATTCCTTCTTACAATTTCACAAATTACTATAAATATTCAATTTAGTTAGATGCCTATACAATAACTAACATTTGTTTAAACAATTATACGAATATAACATATTGATTAATACTCACCTACCCATTAAAAAAACAACCCATTAGTTTACTTAATAGAGTTATATTCTTATCACATAGGGAACTTGATATAACGAATCATTAAAGTAAACATAACTCTCCTTCTTAAGCTATAATTCTTAAGGTATACTTATACCATAGGTAATACAATCTGCAGATGATTTTCCTGCCTAATCATCAATATATTTCATTAAGTCTTAGTGTTAATCTCTTTTAGCCCCTTCAACTATAGTTGATATATATACACTCTAATATCATTTTCACCACAGTGACATAACAGTTAGTTTCATTCTTCTTAGTAGTCTCCTATGTCTTGTAATGAACCATGGTTCACACAAATACATCATCGACTCAATTTTCAGTGGAATATATTTTACCTCCTTAAATTCTTCCGCCTTGCCGTGGTATGGAGGCTTTCGTACTCTAATGAACTAGAGAACTATGGTGATGAGGATTTATTCCTTAGTAGCTTCAAGCATATCACACAGGTTTAAAGCGAAGAGTCAGACTAAATGGAAGAAGAAGACAAGAATTTTAGGTGGGTTCTTGTATTCATACGATAGCGATGAATGATTGACTTTCTCCACGGTATCATATGGTTCGCTTTATACGACTGTACATTGGGAAATCGCCTAAAACTGGGAACCAAGTCATTAGTAGAAGTAGCAATCGCTAATGTATCCATCAAACGAAAAATCAACTATGCCAATCACAACCAACAGCACCAGGGTTAAAGCCCCTGCAAACAACAACACCATACTCATAAACGGAGCAGATAATAATAATATCTACTATGACAGGACACTTTTAAAGCCGAAAGGAGGGATTTTTCTCGATCGAAAAATGTCATGCAGTAAACTGCTTAGTTGCAAGCAGTCTATAAAAATAGCAACAATGAACGTAAGAACTATCAGGATGGAAGACAGAAAGAATGAATAAATATATAACGCATCCAAAAAAGGCATTAACATACTAGGAATAGGAGATCATAAAATATGCCATGACGACACTATAAAATACGAAAGAATTGATAAACATACATTGATTACAACATCTGCATGGAGAAACCAAAGTCAAGCATCAGCAGGAGGTATAGGAATTTTATTAGACTCAAAAGCAGAACAAGCCCTGAGAAAAATAATTAAGTGGACTGAAAGAATAATAATTGTACATTTCAACGGAAACCCACTCACTATAGTAATAATTCCTTATTCACCATGTGAAGGGAGCAATGAAGCAGAAGTTCATTATAAAAACCTACTCGACGCAACCACTACGATACCAAGACACAATGTATTGCTGACGATAGGAGACTTCAACGCATATGTAGGAACAAATGACACTTTCAAGTACACATATCATAGAAATAGTAATCAAAACGGCAGACTTCTAATAGACTACGCAGAAGAAACTAACATGATGATAGCCAACACATTCTTCAGAAAGAGGACCGGTAAACTCTGGACATTTATGTCAGTCTCTACTGGTGCCAAAACTCAAGTGGACTACATTTTGATTAGACGAAAGTGGAAGAACAGCTTACATAACTGTGAAGCCTACAACAGTTTCAGCAGTGTTGGATCCGACCACCGAATTCTGACAGCAAAGTTAAAATTAAGTTTAAGAAATAACTCAACTCAAGCTAAGAAAACACAATATGACTGGTCAATACTGAAGAATAAAGACGCTAGTACTGAATATAGCTAATCTGTCAGAGAAAAATTTAACGAACTTCAATCTGAAAACACAACTGCAACAGAACTATATGAAAACTTTATAGAAGCTAATAATATCATATCAAAGAAGATGATTCCTAGAATAAGAGCAAATCGAAAAACTAACACTACTTATGATCATAGAATTCAATAACTGAGAGAGAAAGTAGAAATTGCATACAGTAAACACACACTTTCAAATACAAATGAAATCTATGAAGAACTAGTAAAAGCAAAAGATAACTTACGTAATATATACATGAACATCGAGAGTAACGCACTACAAAAAGCCACAGAACAGGTCGAATTAACAAACCAAGAATCTAAACATTCTAAATGCTGGAAGTTAATAAACGAAATAACAGACCGTAAAAATACCAAAAAAGGAATTATAAAGGCGAAACGTAAAGAAGATAGAGTCAAGATATGGTACGAACACTTCAAAAAATTACTGGGCAGTGACAGAAAAGGCGATGAAAACATATCGGTTAATGCAGATCTCAATTTGGATTTGAATGAAACACATAATATACTCATAACAGCTTTTACTCTGGAAGAATATAGAAAAGTGACAGATAATCTTAAAGATGGTAAGGCTGCAGGACCTGATGATGTAAGTCCAGAGATACTAAAGTACTGCAAATTTGACGACATCATACTAAACTTTGCAAATAATATACTATTTTTACAAGAAACACCAGCTCAATGGACATCAAGCAACATAAAGCCACTACCTAAATCTGGAGATCTAAGCGGTGTAAATAACTACAGAGGAATAAGCTTATCAAGTATTGCATCAAAGATAACAAACAAGATGATTCTGAACAGAATTCAACCTACAGTCGATAAATTGTTGAGGAATAACCAAAACGGATTTCGACCAGTTAGAGGAACCATTGCACATATATTAGCAATAAGACGACTCATAGAAGGAATTAAGACCAAAAATATTTAATCTATCATAATATTTGTGGATTTTAAAAAGGCTTTCGACAGCATCGGCAGAGCAGTTCTATTCAAAATTCTCAAGATTTATGGATTTCCAGAAATACTAATAAGAGCTATAAAATCTCTTCACAGTAACTCAAAATCGCAAGTAATAACGTCTGATGGAATCACTGAAACTTTCCTTATTCAAAACGGAGTACTGCAAGGAGATACTCTAGCTCAGTTCCTATTCATTATAGCTTTAGACTATGCCATGCGACTAGCAATAGATGGAAGAGAGAGCGAAATAGGTTTTGAAATAGCAAGAAAGAAAAGTAGGAGACATCCAGCAGTAAACGTTACAGATTTCAGCTACGTAGACGACGTAGCTCTTATTAGTAAAAATATTGAAGAAGCACAAATACTGCTTCAGAGAGTAGAAGAAGAATGTGGAAATATAGGTCTAAAGATAAACTGTAAAAAGACAGAAGCCATGTATTTCGGTATAGACAATAACCGAAATATACACACCATACTCAATAATGAAATCAAAATAGTAGATAACTTTAAATATCTATGGTCATGGATGCAAAGCTAAGAAAAAGACTTCAATATTCGTAAAGCATTAGCCTGGTCAGCCGCTAATAAGATGAAGAAATTAATGAAATCAAGCATAAGAAACTCACTTAAAGTTAAAATATTCAGGGCTATAGCCCTATCGTATACGATTGAAACAATATACACATATGGTGCTGAAACATGGACAACTACAAAAACTATGAATAAACGAATAGATGGATGTTACACCAGACTTCTCCGAATGGCTTTAAACATATCCTGGAAAGATAAAATCAATAACATAACTCTATATAATGGACTCTCAAGAATATCTGAAGTAATAAAAGAAAGAAGACTAAAACTTGCAGGTCATTTGATGAGACACGACAACGAAATGGCTCATAAACTTGTCCTTTGGGAACCGATAAATGGTAGTGCAAGAAGAGGTCGCAAAACCATCAATTTTGTAGATAATCTAAGAGAAGACATAGGACTAGACGATATAAATGAGATAAATACGATGATGTTGGACAGAGATGTTTGGAGAGAAAAGGCAAAGAAGAGTCGACTTAAGTAAGTAAGTAATCTCTTTTAGCCCCTTCAACTATACACTCTAATATCATTTTCAACACAGTGACATAACAGTTAGTTCCATTCTTCTTAGTATATCTTGTAATGAACCATGGTTCATACAAATACATCATCGAATCAATTTTCAGTGGAATATATTTATTTTGGTTTCTTTCTCTTCCTACAATATCATAATTAGTCATTGGTGTAGTTACTTTTACAAACGTGTTCAGTTGATCTATATGTCCTCGTTCATTATTCTATTAACACATCACAATATCGCTGCATGGTAATTATGCACTTACTTACTTTACTTTAGAGGAGTTCTCACACGACAGCTCTTACAATTTCTTTCCATACTTCTCTATCCATCATCAGCGTGCTTAATTCATATTCTTCTTCACAATCGCAGTCGTTTTTTAGGATGCCTATGTATGTATTGGGTTGTCCCCCTCTGTTTCATATGCCGTTCTTTCGTTAACATAAAATTAAGTCGGTGTAGTTGTCGATGTGCCTTATGTAGTATCCTGATGGTCGCAATCCTTTTTATGTTATTATCTCAGAGATCTTTTTTTTTATTCAACTGTACAATAGTGTATTAGTTAACTTTCCACTATATATTTTTGGCCTTTCTAAGTAACCTGGTATATCAACCATCGATTGGCTTACGCATTGTGGAGTTGATATCAACTATTGTCCAATACAAACGACAATATTATCCAGCATTCGTTACCATATAATAATATAGGTTCAATTGTAGCTTTACAATTTCTTATTTACATAGACTTATAGACTTATCAGACTGTTTTCCATTTTGGAGTTTCAGATTGATTTCATCTTGTGTATTACTAACCATGATAAATCTATACGAAGTTCATATTCCTTTTATGAGCTAGACATCCATACTCCCAGATATCACATAAAATGTGTAACATTATTATTCAGCGTGACACAGTTTTCTACTCTAATAATGACCAGAATTGTGTAATTGAATGTCATGACTTCTTTGAGTTCAGTTGAAGACAAATGTTAGCGACTTATCTTTCAATGGATGTTATTAGTTACTGATCTTGTTCGACTTATTATGATACACGTGTTATATCATCTGCGTAGCTGAGGTCTGTTAGCTGTATTACTGGATGCCGTCTCCCTTGTCGTTGTATTATTTCGAGTCCGAATTCTGTTTCTCGTTCATCAATGGCTTGTCGCATGGTATTATCCAGTGTGATCACAAACATAAAAGGCGATTGTGTGACATCTTGCAAGACTCGCTTTGTTTCGTGAAAGTTGTCGATCTCTTTGTCAGGTGTTATAACTTTTGCATAAGTGTCTTTATACGTTAATGCAATAGCTTGTATAATATTGTGGGATATACCATATATGTAAAAAATATATATAAAAATCATATATTTTCTCTGTTGATATTGATAAATACCTTCTTAAAATCAAAAAAATGATAATAGCCTTAATATTGTGACTTTCTGAATTCTTTATTATGTAACAACGCATAACATGTTAATATTACGTTAATTTCATAACAACCAAATGATATGTCTGTACAAACTCACGAACATACACTATGGTCTATGTTGAAGTGGTCTCAATCGATATGGAGTATAAGTTTCAAGTATACTTGAAACTTATTAGTATACTATGTCATAAATATCATTATTAATCGTATCTAAGAGATGGACCATATAAGGTACAACTACAATTTCAACTACCATCCAGTCACTATCGATAACGTCACACTTATATTATCAGTCCTATCGCGATGCAAACCGTGTGATGAACTATTGCACATACACGAACCTATATATATATAATACTGTATTTTGGTTTAGTAATTACGATATATATATATACATATATATATATATATATATTCATTTATTGGATGGTAATAATAGTGTGATGTGTATTTAGTAAATACTTATTCCCTGAATTGTAACTAGATCTAAAGGATGACTATAGATCGTATACGTGGGCACAGCGTAGGCCCCACATATAGACTGCCTATCGTAACCATAGATTTAGAGTACCATATATCTATGATCGTAACATACCTCTTAGCAACGATCTCCAAAATACGTTGAATTTACATAAAACCATTTGATAATGTAATGACATATACTATAAAGGTCGACGAGTTTTCTCTTGAAAATGAATACATTCCTTTCAATATTAGCCTAAGTCGTTAGAGATACCTATACAGAATACCAAATCAAGGTCAAAGTGTACGATGAATACTTTGATATCTTAGATCATCATAGGTAGCATATAACAAAATACTATAGTATTTTGCCTATCCAGAAGTATACTTCTGGATAGGCAGCCTATCATAGACTATATTGTGTAGTTATTTACATCCCTTATTGTCATGTACCAAGATATAATATATTAGGTAGGATTATACCTATTATGATCAATATATTCACGTAATTAAGAAAATTGCGAATTTTGGCAATTATGCTGGTTTGGATTGTAGTAACTTATTAATAATACATTAGTGACAATTAATAAAATATGCATTCTATTAGCTTTAATAGTATAGAATAATACTTTAGATATATATCATTAATATATATTATATATTCATATCTTTTGCAATACATTATATAATATTTATAACTATTACACGATAATTATATGATGAAAGAAATACTATATATAATAGAAATACTATATACGTATACCCCATTTAACATGGGGTATACCCCAGATAATATAGAATAGGTGAACTACCAATCTTCCCTCTGAAAGCATCAACTTAAGTTGATGCTTTAACTTAAGTTGATGTAATTACATCTAGGATACTTGCGGCCCCTCATATTTAAGTTTGTAAGAATATATGCTGTATACCTATAGTATACCTACATATACTCCCTTAACTAATTCTGCGGCGTAGGATAATCGGATAATACGAAGCTAATATCAGTAAATAGCAGATATGTGTAGGATTAATAGATAGACATGTAGGTCCTACATTGTAGGATCAGTAGATTCTGGTAACTATAGGTATACTTATTAATCAAGTTTACATATAAATATAGTAGTAAGAATATTTATCAAAAGAGTAGAGTTTTTAAATATAAAATGCTTTTAGGCCTAAGTTTAATTTTAAAATTTTAAATTACAACTTTAGAACAAATATTCGATGTTATAACTAGGTCTCAGCACATGCCATAGAATTAGTTAAAAAGTTAGCGCAAATAAAAATATCATCTAAATATCACCTAAATATCATATGAGGGTTTCAAAGGTGTGTTTTAGTAATTAGTGTTAATATATAATGCCAACTAGGTAAATTAATGTCAACTAATATGCTATATTATTGTATACGTAATCCTTACCCTGGGCATGTGTTTGTTTAGCTCCAGCCTCCTCCGGAAGCTGAGGAAGGGAAGGATGATAGAATGCATCTTTCTTTCTTTGCGATTGAGAAGAATTTTGTGACATCTGCTTTAAAAGAAATA
The DNA here is from genome assembly GCA_964019155.1 of Osedax fenrisi. Classification (NCBI taxonomy): domain Eukaryota; kingdom Metazoa; phylum Annelida; class Polychaeta; order Sabellida; family Siboglinidae; genus Osedax; species Osedax fenrisi. Next base: position 40,224,624 of record OZ025240.1, on the reverse strand, counting down.
CTAATGAAAACATAATATTACATAATACATAATTATGACTTGTATCTAAATAAATACTAATATCTAATATATAATCATATATATATTTATAATACTAATTTATTTAGTGTATTTAATTAAAAAGTTCGTATAAATAGGTTACATAAACTTGTATAAAATATATAAGTATATTATTATATACACCTACATAGACATGAGCTATATATTGTATATAATTATAATTATGTTAGTAATTATAATTATAATTATTATTATTAATTATAATTATAATTATTATAATAACACTTATTATAGGTTATACCTATATATTTACAATAAATATACATTTTTAACATACATCATATGTAGGTATATTTGGTCTCATAGTAGTTCCTATAGAATTGTAAACATAGGTCAGAAGATAGTGTTATATTTTAATTATAAATGATTATATACATATTAATTAATAAACTCATCCTACTACTTTAACTAATACTGAACGCATTATACGCGATTATAGTTATATTAAGTATGTTATATTAAATAGGCCTACGTTAGGTATATATATATATATGTTAAATATATTTACACTCGAGGGGATTTATCATGTGTACTATAAACTTCATAAATCTGGGGTCGATGGCTCAGTGGGACAACCAAAAGCTAGTAAGCCAGAGGTCCCGGGTTCGACTCCAGATAGTTCTTGTTTTTCTCTTGTGTTTATCAAGAATTTAATAAACGATAAATCAAAACACAAGAAAAAAAATGTTACTATTTGTTTTGTATTGTCCGGGGCTCCTCACAGTTATTTATAACATGTACAAGTCTATGACTTCTTGAGGGGTCCATTTGTATCCGATATTATTATATGTGCGATTCAATAAATAAAAATATTATTATAAGTAATGTAATATATATATATATATATATATACAGGGCCGGCTTAAGCATACTATGGGCCCCGGGCAAAAAAAACGTACGGGCCCCATAGGAATTTCATAACATATTAAATAGACCATTCTAGAAATAACAAATATCTATAACACTTCAATTTATTTGTATACAAATATATATATATATATATATATATATATATATATATATAAAAATGATGTATTATTATTCTATTATGCGTGATCAAATTATGTAAAAATATTTATAATCTTTAAACATTTTTGTTTTTTCATATATATTTACATGTATCATGTGAAGGAGACCTACTTTAAGATGCCTATAATATATAGGGGGTCTTATTCACGCTATTGATGTAAATAGATATTACGGTACTCACTTACAATCATTGCAATGTAATATTTTATAATTTATAATTATAATTTTAAGTTTAGAGAAGCTTCTCTCTCAAGTTTAATTATTTACCATTAAATATATTAGGATGAACATGTCTACAATTTGATTTATCTAGCCCATCATATATATATATATATATATATATATATATTAATATTTGTATAGTCCATTCCTTTGAGGTGTATAGGTCATCCTACCAATCAATATGATATAATATATGTTTAATAATAAATTATCTTATATACTAATCATCTTAATTGAATAAATACCTTTACTCTAGTAATGTAGTATATTAACATATTATTTAACATATATAATATCAGATATAAATTATGTAATTTTTGGAAATCCACAAGATACTGCTATAATAAAATCTGCTTGTGATGACAATATTATATTCGATAATGCTTTTAATAAAACATATTATATTCTTCTTTAATATAGATGTTAATATATTCTTTATTTAGTTTGGATAAATAAATTATATTTATTTTGGATAAAAGCAAATAATATTGCTACAATTGTCGAAGATTGAACGGCATTTTGCCCAACCAGATTTAAGGAATGTACAGCGCAGATATGGCCCATATCATATGGGGATCCATATTGACAATGGACTATGGTATATTATGATATCGTTCATTTTATTGAATCTTCCATACATATTGCCGGATTTTTCATAACTTTGAGCTCTATAATCTATTATATTTATATTAGTATTTAAACAAATTCTAAGAAATCAATTTCTACATATTGACCAATGTGATAATGAATTTTAATTTAAGATTCTTAACGTACATAAATAAATAACTATATAATAATAATACCTTATAAGGTATACTTGGTTTATATGACGATGACTATTAACGTACATACATGTGATATATCTGGAATTGAGTACACTGATAAATAATATTATATTTTTAATTTTATATTACTTCAATTATTAAGTTATCAGTGATAACTTATCACCTGTTCTCAAATAAGAATATCCTCATTGTGTGTATTTTTATTTTAATATATAGATGAGGGTGGTGTAAATCTAAACATTCAGTTGTAAGTACTAGTTGAATAATTGCAAAAATGCCTTTAGTATTATATTTAGATTATATATATATATATATATATATAATAATAATAATAATAATATTTATTAGAAGAAAGTTGTATATATATATATATATCATGTGAATTATTAAATTCATTATATTATTGTTTCCTCTAAAAGGCTTCGGATGAAGATAATTATCTTTTCTATGCTGTCGCCTGCATCACCATCACCAGAACTGCCCACCATCACCGGAACGTTTTTTTTTGTTGAATTACTTTACTTTTTTTCATTTCGTTTTCTTCTTATGTTTTATAAGATATTTTATTATCATTTAAAAACATAAAAATAATAATAATAATAATAATAATAATAATAATAATAATAATAATAATAATAATAATAATAATAATAATAATAATAATAATAATAATAATAATAATAATAATAATAATAATAATAATAATAATAATAATAATAATAATAATAATAATAATAATAATAATAATAATAATTAACATATATAATTTTTTTTTTTTTAAATTTTTTTTAAATTTAAATTTTTTTTTGTATCTCAATGAGTTGATTTTTGATTTTTTTTTTATATGAATTTTTGTTTTTTTATAATTTGGATATCTCCATTTAGATCATTCCATAACTTAGACTTTTTTTTGTATAAGGTATTTTGTAGATAGGTGATTTCCTTAAATTATTTTTATTTTTATTTTCGTTTTTTTTATGTATGTTATAAATATTTTGTGGTAGATTATTATTGTGATGGTCATGCATGTATATTAGCGTGTTATATTTTATTAAACTATTGAGTTTTAATATATTATTCCTTTCAAATAGCAAATTTGTATGTTCTCTGAAATATTTGGTTTTGTTTATTATTCTTATGATTTTTTTTTGTGTGAGAATTAAATTTGTAAGATTACTTTTATAAATATTACCCCATATTATATTTCCATACATTATGTGTGGCAGGAATAGGCTGTTATATATGATAATCATTGGTTTTGTCTTAATGTATTTTGATAGTCTGCTTATTGAGTAAAGTATTTTCGATAATTTATTATTAAGATTAAATATATGATTTTTAAAGTTTATATCTTTGTCAATTATTATTCCTAGATATTTATATTCTATTTCATTTTGTATTGATATGTTATTTATTTTTAGATGTATGTTACTGTATTTTCTCGAGTTAAAATTGACTATTTTAGTTTTATTAATATTTATTTTAAGTTTATTAAATGTGTACCATTTTTCTATTTTTGTAATCATATTATCTATGGTATATTTTAATTTTTCATTGTTTTCACTTGTAAATGTTATTTCTGTATCATCAGCATATACTATAAGTTTTACTTGTTGGTTATTATTGAATAATAATGATAGGTCATTTGTATATATTATAAATAGGAGAGGACCAAGTATTGATCCTTGTGGTACCCCAATATTATTACATAATATTTGTGATTTTTTATCATTTATCAAAACAACTTGTTTTCGATTACTTAGGTAGCTTTTGATAAGTTGTAGCGAATTGCTTCTTATTCCATATTTATATAATTTATCTATTAATATGTTATATATTTATTAATATATATATATATATATTTATAAATACTATCTGTTTAAATAAATATAAATATAATTTCTTTCTCAAACAATAGTCTGTTGAAAATGTTATGTACTGAGTTCCCTTTATTCAATAATCATCATTAAATATTCTATAAAGCAGAATATTCCTATTTAAATTAAAACTATTTTATATATATATATATATATTATTTACACTAACAGAATTATAATAATATATACACTATGAGAAGATACACATTTTATTAATACGAGAAGTAGATATAGTAGATATAGTAGATATAATTAATTCTTTTAAGAAAAATTATTTTGAAAATATCTAATTAGTTTTAATTACTATAAAAATTATAAATATATATAGAATATAGTTTTTTTTCGTAATTTATAATTAATATAATCCTTTACAAATATCAGAAATCATAGTTAAAATATATCTTAATATATATATCTCGTATTTAATTTTAATATAAAGAAGTATACTTTTTTTTTTCGTAAACTAATTATAGAAATATAAATTGTTGAGATTGAACTATGGTTAATATTCCCTTAAATTGGGTAAAAAAGGTTAATACGTTTATAATTTACCACTTTCTAGTTTATTAGCATATGCTCCAACATCTTCATGTACCTGTTTCCACCATATCTTCGTGTAAATTTAGAAATTTTTGTAAAATTCACTTTTCAAATCGGCCTAAATGACTTATATTTAATTAATTTATTATATTATTTTTATTTATTTAATTAGAATTAATAATATATAAGAAAATATAGTTAAGAAATTTTTTTTTTATATAAATAGTAAAAAAAATGTTTCCTATTATAATAATTCTATAATAATAACCTATAATAATTCATGGGCCCCCCAAAATGTGGGGCCCCGGGCAATTGCCCGGTTTGCCCCCCTCCTTAAGCCGGCCCTGTATATATATATTATGTTCATTATATTCTAATCTATAGATACTCTAGTATAATATAATTGTTCATATATTAGAATATATAGTAGATAATATAGGTGTCATTAGTAGGCCTATGAGGTAACATATAGTTGTGTATACACCCGAATAGTGTTTAGATGTAATAGCATAGAGGTAGGTATACCTATACCTATACCTATACTATATATAGTTATATAGATATGTTATTTTATTAAACTATATTAGAAATTAATATTGATAAAACAGAAGAAAAAATATACGTATATATCTATAGGATATACTTTAAAAATATACACATATATATATATATATATATATATAAATATAAATATAAATTGTGAAGTCGGATATATATAAAACTAACATTGTGGTGAGCCTATTTATAATATACGTATACGAATGATAGAACAACACTACTCCTCTACTACCGATGTACTACAACTACATCCACTAGCACTAGCACTAGCAGTACTACTACTACTACTACTACTACTACTACTACTCCCACTACTACCACTACTACCCTCCACTACCCCCACCGCGGCCGAGAAAGGTAAATACGGCTTACCCGCGGCTTGACCACGGCGGTCCTAACGCTCATGCGCGGCGTACTAATATCGGTCGTAATCCCCGCAAATCAATTATAGTAATTGCGTTATGATTCGGATCGATTTGACCGCTGCGGCCAGCGTTGCTGCCGACGTGGCGCGGTGGTCGGAGAGGATCGATACCCTCGCTAGAATGATGATTTCCCCCGTCACTCTAGCACGCATGCGTGAATGTATACGTATTGCCACGGTTGGATACACTTTGGATACACCCGTCAAAGTTATTGTAGTGTTCAATATTTAATAACTCTAATGTATATATATACGACATATAGTTATATATATATATATATATATATATATATATATATATATATATATATTATGGATGTATCATACATCATGTATGATTTGTAAGTGTATAATAACACAATACGCCGAGTATGAGTATAATAAAAATACCGTTATTATATCATATAATTTACATGTATAAAAGATTATAAACAATTCACATAAAACATAACACATATAACCTATAGGATAAAAATGTTTACATTCTATCACAACCTAGGTTGTAGTTAAACCACATATTTCATTAGAAATCGTAGGATATCGAAGAAATCCATGGATATATTGCAATAATAGGTTATTTTAATTAATTTGTGAATTTAATGAAAATTACGCCATGTAAATTATGCCTATTTACATATTGTGTATTGTATACAATAGGTACCTATAGGTAACACATTACTTGAAAATAAAATAGTATAATTCTATGTTTAGATTATATTTGTTTACGTGTCAATTAACAAATATATCGCTATTATAAATAACGAGTTATGTAGGTTTGTGTTACAATTGTTAGTACAACATTTCAATAACACTTGAATTTATAGTGTTTGTTTTAAGAATATAACATTAGGTATTTATTTATATAAATAGTATTTGTAATAAGAAATGTTTGTCTTATATATATATATATATATATATATGTCTTATATCTCCACTACAGTGAAGAAACGTGTTAAATAAAAAATATATTTTCAATGACAATTATACATATTTTGAAACATATGGAAGTATTGTTTACTAAAGTATATAACTTAAGTATATACTTAATTAAACAATACTTCCATAACTCGCTTTTTAACTTATTTAAAATGGTAGTAGCCTACTAGGTATATATATATATAATAATAGAAAGGTTTATTGACTCAGAAAACGATGGACGTTTATGTGCGTCAAGTTGAAATAATAAAACAAATAAATAGTTACGCAAATAATAATAAATTTAAAAAGAAGACATTATAATGATACCATATATGTATGTAGTCGACATTTAAAACTCATAAATGATGACATGGTGCGTAATTCATCGGGAAGACTATTCCAGTATTTCGGAGCAGCAACCGTGAAAGCAGCATCTGCATACATAGATGAGACAAGCGGTAGAGAGAGTTTCATCAGCTCACATTTGCGACTCGGACGAGTAGTTGTTCGAATTATGAGTCCCTTCGATAGGTAAGACGGAACTCCCATATATATAGCCTTGTGAGTAATGCATAGAAGTCGAAACTTGCATAAATCTCGAAACTGCAACCACCCGAGAGTCGCCATTATGGAATGTATAGATATGGTTAAATCACTACGCTTTAGCTTAAATAATATGCGAACAGCTCTACGTTGTATTGAATCGAATTTTTTCATCAATTTTTGCGGAATATTAATTAAAAGCGAATTACAATATCTAAGTCGACTACAAACTAATGAATGTAATAATGATTTAGTTAAATTAAATGTTAGCTTAGAGCGAGCCTTGCCTATATTATACAGGAAATAATTAGCAGTGCGGACAGTGTTTGATATATGTACTGAGTAATCTAATACATTATTTATAGTAAACCCTAGAGTAGTGATGGTGTTTGAGATAGGAAGTGAGATAAGGAATGGATGAGTGAGAGTAATTGAAGAAAGAGATCTAGAAAGTATAATGCTATCAGTTTTAGTAATATTTAATGAAAGTGAATTACAGGAAAACCAAGAGATTAAATCTTTAATACAGTTAGCAATTGAAAGTTGAATTATGTCAATATCAGAACCAGGTGGAAAAAAAGTATAAATTTGTAAGTCATCAGCAAAGAGGTGATAACGAATATTTGGGTATTTTTTAAAAATCAAATTAATGGGAAGAATATACAAAATAAAAAGAATCGGACCCAGTACTGATCCTTGAGGAACGCCATGAGTGTGATCAAATGGAGCCGACAAAGATGACTTGATCTTTACCGAAGATATTCTATTAGATACAAATGACATCAACCAGTTGTGAACCTGTCCATGAATACCTATTTCACGTAGACGGTAAGAAAGAATCATATGATTTAACGTATCAAAGGCACTAGACAGATCAAGAAGAACCAAATAACAAGAAGCCTTATTATCCATAGATAGTATAATATCGTTAAACACAATGTTTAGGGCAGTTTCTCTACTATGAATGGGAAGGTATGCACTCTGAAAGCAATCCACAATAGAGTTCGATATGATATAATCAATAAGCTGACGCGCAACTATGCGTTCCATAGTCTTAGAAATTGATGATAATTGCGAAATAGGACGATAGTTGGATAGTATGGAAAAATCGAGATTATGTTTCTTTAATATCGGAGTGATGTAAGCATACTTCATCGATTGTGGTACAATGGATGAAGATAATGATACACGAATTATACCAGTAATTATATCAATTAGATAGGGAGATAATATACGAAGTAAATTAAGAGGAACAGGGTCAAGTGGGGAATTGGATTTCAAACAAGACATGAGAGAAAGGACAACAGAAGAAGTGGGTAAATTAAAATAAGACCAGTGAGTATCAGAGAAAGAGGGTGAACTTTCAAAATAAATAGAATCTACTACAGGAAGATCATCTATTATTTTTAAAACTTTATTTTGAAAAAAGTTAGCAAATAAAGAACACAGATTATCATCAGAACCGTGAGCACCATATTTCTTGGTCCTAATTAATAAAGGTGAATGTGCATCAAGGGAATATCGTAGTGCATCATTAAAATTATCATAAGATATGTAATTCGCTAAAGATGTATCATGAATAGATATATAAGCATATACAGAATTGATGAACAATTGTAGATTAATTTTTGAAATGTTTCTGTAGTGTTTAACATGGTCACTCAATATAAAAGGAGAGACAAGTATATCAAAAGAAATAACATAATGGTCAGAAATCAGGTTACCTTGAGTGGGTTTTGAAATAATAGCTGAATCAGGGGGAATAATTATCAAGTCAATAGTATTACCACTAGTATGTGTTGGAAAATTAACAAGTTGATTGTAAGAATATTCATAGATAAGCTTCTTAAATGATTCAGAGCACAACGAATGTGTATTCACTTGAACATTAAAATCACCAAGAATTATCAAATTATCTGTCGAGATTGATTCAAAAAGGGATTCAAGTTCAGATAAAAAGTTGTTAAATATTGATGATGGTGGACGATAAATAAGAATAAATTGAATAATAATTGAATTATGTAACAAGAAACGACAACTGAGTATTTCGCAAGAGATAGTACTTGGAATGGATGATGATAGTAGCTTAAATTCAGAAGAATAAATAATAGCTAAACCTCCTCCACGGGATGGTGATAATCTGTTCGCTTGAATAATATCGAAATTAGTTGTGAGAGTCAATTGTGAAGGAATGGAAGAGTCATTATTTGTCAGCCATGTCTCAGTAATAGCAACTATAGAACTTTTAGAATCAATAATTAATTGATGTATAATATCAGCCTTATTACGAACTGACCGTGCATTGAACATAGAACAAGATATATTATGTTTAGGAAGTCGAGATGGAATATTATGATTAGGCTCATCTAGTCAGTCTGATGAAAAAGATCCATTTGAGGATTCGGTGTCATTAGGACTATTAGATTTCTTTGATAAAATAAATTTTTCAAAAGAGGTATTCCATTCCTCAAATTGAATAGTAGAAGGTACAAATGAATTACAAATCCAATCAATTTTATCAATACCATCTATTTTAATCAATGGACGCAATTCATAATTTTTTGTCTTATAATTGAAAACCGATTTATAATCTGTTATTAGTTTCGATATCAATGCATGATAATAAACCCGCCCTCTTTTAAAAATGTCTTTATCTAAATAATCACGAATGAAAATATAATTATAGTCGGTGCCTATTAATTTAGATCTAGATAATCTAGTACAAGATAAAAAATCAAATTTTGAAAAGGAATTAATAAAGTAAACATAAGCATTATTGTTACGAAAAAATATATTTGTAATAGAAGAAAAACTGATATTCAGTAGGGTAAATAAAGATTTAATATATTCAGTGTTGCAATTTTTAATATCTATATGTTCAATAGTAATTGAAAGTTTATAATCTAATTTCGTAGAATTTGAATGATTGCCTGATTTATTCATGTTATCAGAAATAGTGTTAAGCTTAGGCTCAATAGAATTTATTAATACATCAGCGAAAGTTTTCTTATGAGTATTAGTAATTATATAAGTATTATCAACTATATTTTTAATTTCATCTAGTTTTGCAGTAATATCACTTAGGGTGTTAGATGTTAATTGTGATATAGGAGTAGGTATATTCATAGTGAAGTTAGGCTTGCATGAATTGCATAAATACAAGATATTTTCAGAATTGAGAATAGATAATGCATAAGCTGGAAGCTTATTACTATTACTCCATGGATTTTTAATAATACCTGCAGCATGCATGCATTTGAAGTGTAGAAAAGAATTACACTTGATACATGTAATGTATTCAGAAACACAATCAGTGCTGCACTTATGACACTCACTGCTCATGATGATAATATAGTGTATATATACTATATTAGTATAATGCAAATAGGAATACAACCACTTAACTATTATTTGTGGTATCTATAAGTTTGTATTACAAACTATATCAAAAGATAAATATAATTAAATATAAATATACATATCAATGCATATCAATATACATTAATATACATTAGTATACATTAATTAATGTATAAATATAAGAATTTATATGTATTATAATCAAATAAATAATTATTAGATATATACCTACTACTCTATAGATAGTAATGGAAAGTAAATACGGACACTTTAAAAATAATTGGTCATAACATTTTATAACTCAATATTTGTATTCAAAAATTACAATATATTTTTATTATATTATTGTGATTTTAAAATTATATTTAATAGATAACGGGAATATCCGTATTCGGTACCTATGTCAGTATTCGGTACCCATTTCCGAATACGGACAACCTATATACCACTAGATAATCTATATAGTATTGATGAACTGATCAGATAAATTACAATTACATTATTTATAATTAATTTTATGAATAATTTAATATAATTTAATAAATAGGTAGGTACCTACCTAATTAATTTATTAATTTTTATTATTTTATTCATTAATAATACAAGTTAATTATCTACATAATAACATTTTAGATGTAGCTTCATTGGTGGGTATTACTATTAGTACGCACGCGATTTTTATGAAAATCAGAATATTTCGCACACCTCGCGCAGATTGGTTATACGGTGTCCGTATTAGAGATTTAAATGACCTCTAGATATATGCTTATAACTTAATTAATATTTGATAACAAATAGAGAAATTATGTATATAATGTTTAGAATACTTTAGTTTTTAATAATATATTATTATGTTTTGTATCGATTCCTCATTTGTATATTTTTGTTAATGTTTTAAGTTGACATTTATATTCATAAATATAATAACGTAATAAAAATCAGTTTATTGTATATATATCAGCACTATTTTGAGTAGTAACCTAACTAAACAAAAAAATTACTTTTTTAGACTATTTATACAATTATGAATTGTATTCAGTAAAACATTTTTTATAGGATTAATGGTTTCTGAGATACCGAGAGTGTCTGTATTCGGGGCACATATCTTTCTTCGGAATATTCATAGAGTGAGAGAGAAATTCTCTCTAGCTCTATGGGAATATCTGTGGAACTATAGAGATGATAAACCGCACAATACTAACAATGATGACTATTATAAAGAACTGGTATACCAGAGGGATTGTCTATTACTACGCTACTAGCTTAACGCTACACCTATAGATTGTCAACTAATCTCACCTACTGAAATAACTAAATGAAAAATTAACCCTAAAATAAACTATTACACAACATATACCAATATAACGACAACATATATATAATAACAAGCATAATAAATGCTTTGCTGTGAAGGATGTTGCGTAATTAAAACCACATGACAACGTAATCATATCACAAATAGATCTTCATCATTATCTACTTTTCAAGTCCGAAGTAAACCACGACCCTATGACGTATGTACCCCATACGACACTGATAGAAGAAACAAATTCGATTCTGAGAGACTAGCATGGAGATTATATTCTTCATAAAGATACAAGACAAAAATCTACTAAGGAATCAGTCTACTTGCATAGTCAACAGGAATACATATATTTTACATTTTTCGGTTTTCGGACTGCGAACTGTGTTTATAAAGCAATCGGCCGTCCATATATATTTGAAGTTAATGTTTCTTATTAAATAGGTAGGTTTTCAGTAATTTCTTGAAGTTTGGAGTTGATGGTGTAGTACGGATGTATGTAGGGAGAGTGTTCCAGGAGTATGGGACGGATATTGCCCAGGCGCAAGATGAATGTAAGTTGTTTTTAGGAGGAAGTTGAAGTAGAAACGTATTGGTGGAGCGTGTAGTTGTACTAGTTGGTAATTTAAGTTTGAGTAGGAATGTTAGGTAGTCAGGAGAGTCATGGTGGATTGCTTTATGAGCAGTAGTAGAGTTTTATATAGGATTCTATGGCGTACAGGTAGCCAGTGGAGTTTAACTAGGAATGGAGATATATGAGTAATAGGACCTAACCCCGGGAGAATAGAAATACGAGGAATGCTTATTGAAAACAGGCTTGATAACTTATATTGACTTTTTAAATATATAATATTTTATTATAATTATATGTATCATATGATATAATATTTATAAAAGTTATAATTAGTAAAAATATATTTGTATAAACTTCAAGTCTAGAAAATATATCGTTATTAAATATATTGGGACCACCCAGGAGAAAATGCCTGGCTACGGGCCTGCTTACACTATTTAACTCTCCATAAATAACTGTTTATCTGACATTTTTAGTATATACATCGAAAAAAGAAGATAACCTCCTCTATCTGCCTCTACGTAGAAAAACTATCATCCTACCCCATCATTAATCCATTATAATGATATACCTACATTGTACAAAGTAGACTGAGTATACATACATTGTAATAATATACATCCATGGATATATTATTAATTATGTTATCTAATCATATAAGCTGTAGATCGGTAATAGTTATTCAAAATGTACCAATCTGAACCGTCTTACTGTGCATGAATCCATGTATCCTATAATATATTTATAATTAAGAATTGTATCCAAACATAGCATTATTTAATAATATATGAAAAAAAAATATATATAATTTATATTATTTATGGAAATTTATTTAAAAATCTCATAATTACGAAATATTATTATAGAAACATTATTTAATAATATATGAAAAAAAAATATATATAATTTATATTATTTATGGAAATTTATTTAAAATTTCATAATTACGAAATATACTATTCACATTAATATACAACATTAGTGTATTTAATAAACTTTATTATAACAAATTATATTTAATTAGTTAATTATTTCAATCTAACGATTGAAAGATGATATCAATATAATAAACAATTATTCTACATATGTATTTATTTAATTTAATATAATATCAACAATTATTTATTTATTGAATTATTAACTAGTCAATAATTATTTATTTTATAATTTAAAATAATATATTAATATTATACTATGGTTAATTTTACTTGAATATATTATATAAATACTTCCATGTATATCATAAGTTCCATACCTGATTAAAAATGTTAGTATAGCTGAGATTTAATATTGACTCTCTATTAAATAGTTTTTAAACGAAACATTAAACATATTACATAGGTAATAGTTGATAGTAATTGAAGTTGAGAATTATATAACATATTGTTTATTATTATTGTCATGATTTTTTTATTATGATATAATATTAAATCTAAATAAAATCTAATTAACAACAATAAATAGATAAATAAATATAATAATACTGAAAATATCACACATGTATATATTGTATAATATATATATATATATGATATAGTTATACATATTCAATATATATAAAATTGAATGTTTAAAAAAATATAAAGAAGTAAATAAATGTGTAACAATATTAGCACCAATATTCTATTGTTAGAAGTAGATAAAATTACTTAATTTTAAATTTGAGAATGAAAGTGAACGCTACTGTGAATTGTACTAAGGAAAAGTTTTCAATTCCGTTACACATGAATAATGGCTTCATATCGATCAACATCGTAAGGTGAGCGTATAAAAGTGAATTAAAATCCCTATCCTCCCTACCTGTATTACATATCATTAGAATTAACACGTCGATAATATTATCCGACGATGTAGGAGAGTGTTTGTATTCGAAGAGTGCTTCGTTAATATCAGCGAGGCATTGCACAACGGCTTCTATCTTCTTTGCAATCGTTCTACCGGCGTAAATCGCGCGCATACTTTCATTCGCTTTACTCAATCTCTTCGACCAATCATCCGTTAGCTTTAAAGGCATATCGTCGCTACTTCCGTTATCATTTAGCGTTCGCCGATAGAAACCGTGATTACCGCCACCGCCGTCGTCTACTTCCTGTTCTTGTTTCCTGATGTATTCTTTCATCTCGTTATTGTTATGTTCGTACGGGAAATGATGAACGTATTTCAAAAAGGCGTCGTCGTCGTAATAATCACTACTACTAGGAACGTAGACCGCGTTACGTTTGCTACCGTTAAAGAAGGGACCGGTGCACAGCATACTAGTGGTAGTAATAGTAGTGGTGGTACGGGGGGAATCGTAAGGGGGGGGTATATCGATGTCCAGCGATGAATACCCGAGGCTACTACTCGTCGACAGCGATACGTCGTAATATAGCCTGTAACCGGACGACGTACCGCTAGTATCCGATATAGTATCGTCGCTAGCGTAGTTAGTGTCGGAGCGATAGGCGGGATGAGCTAGCGTAGAGCTAGGCGTGCTGCTGCTATTGTCGTCGCTGTTAGTCGGTGTAGATCTGCTGCGAAGTGGTCGCATTAGAGGTGGCGGCGGTGGTGGCGATGTACACTGCAGTATATTCGTTATTGTCGTATTGTCTGTAATTCAGAGTGTTGATGCATAGTATAATATTATACATATATAGATATATATATATATATATATATATATATATATATATATATATATATATATATATATATATATATATATATATATATATATATATATATATATATATATATATATATATATATATATATATATATGTATATATATATATCTATATATATAATTATGATTTAAAATAAATATACTATTAAAAATATATTCCTATAGTGAATTCATATATTTTACTTATAATTAAACATACTAGTATTCAAGATTTATCCTAGTGAATCAAATTAACATATCGTAAATGTGAACAACTAGAGTACGCTGATATAATTAAAAACTACTTTTTTTCTTTAGAAAGTTATAAATTTGTGAAGGCTATTATTTTTCAAAGTGTGAATTAGTAAAAAATAATAATTATGATTCATAATATATATAATTAAATTGAATTTGTAAGAAATATTAATAAAATAATTAAATTAATGACATTTAATTAATTTTTAATAATACTTTATTATGCTCTATCTTTTTTAGAATTTAAAAATATTTGATTTAAAAATAAATATTTAAAAACAAATTTAAACTTTTAAATCATATGTCATATTTAAAAAATATGATATTTTTTAAAATCTTATAAATCTTACATTGCTAATATTATTGTTATTGTTATTTTTATAGAGTCCTATCCTATTCAGGAGCTTAAATGAAGTTCTCACTATTACCATATATCTCTAATATACCTTAGAAGCCAAGTTAAGGCATCCATGGATTAATAAGAGCCAAACATTATTTTATACACAATTATATAAGATCACTTATATATATTATTTTAAGACCTATTTCATTAGGTACGGATGGGACTCTATACAATATTTATAAATATATAAGTATTTTTCATAGAAATCATAATAATATTAATTATATTTTATAAATTAGATATCCAAGGTGAATCTAAATAATAGACCTTATATAATATTAATAATAAATGTATGATTACATCAGTTTTCTAATTAGAATACTTTAGTATCTAATTTTATGTGATTTTAAATTGTAAAAAATAATGATATCATTTAATAAAAATAGCAAAGGAAAGTTAGAAAATGTACTAACAAATGTAATACTAATACTGTTGATAAATAAGTGTAGTATATACCGTAAAGCTACTTGCAGTTGCATACTTAACAATGCCATGATGATGAATACGCGATGCTAATACGCTCGTATAAGTGTTTTATCTGCTACTGAACATATAGACATTTTAAAATCTTATATTGAATATAATATATTAGTCAAGCACACAAGGCTGCACACTATTTCCTACTGTGTACCACATCTCTAGTATATATTACACGCACCGTGTTCTAATATTATAATACGTATATACATTATTATGTAAATAATATTTAACATCTATATATTTGTATCCCGATATATATATATATATATATATATATATATATATATATATATATATATATATATATATATATATATATATATATATATTATATACAACTACTAAATAGTCAAGCAACTGGGATAACAGAACAAGAGTTGCCATATTTTCTGAATAGCTATTTATATAAATAACCTTTAGTAATATTGAGATCAGAGAGGCTGAGACTGTTAACAATGTCATAGAGTTCATCTTTGCTGTAGATGCATTCATAGATCGCCACCAATTTAGGCATTATATCATCATAGAGTCTCTCTTGGTAGCAAATGTATAACTATTAATAATAGAGAGGTAATTATTATTATAGTTAAATGTATTTTATTATTTTTAAACTAAAAATAATATACTTGATATAAAATAATTGATTATTGAATATATGTAATATGTACAAAATAGTATAACATACATAAATACAATGTTAATAAGTTATACATTATCATTAGTATGTATATAGTATATATCTATATGGATTCATGATTACAGATTTATCATTTACAATTCAAAAAATCTCTAAAGTGACACACAGTAATGATAATTGTATCTAGTATTTGTCTAGTCTTTAGTAAAGACTCTTTACTGTTTTAGTGTGATTATGTGGATTTATTTGACAAATTAGTAAATATTTTTTTATGAATTTCTCTATTTTATGTTTAAATTAGTAGGAATATATTTGTTATATATTTATAAACAATATTTATAAACAATATTCTTAGAATAATTATGAATATTAATATTATTTAAATACAGATTAATTATAAATAAATTAAAGTCAGATTTGGTATTCAAATGTAGTGTATAATATTTTGTATTATTATATTGTTTTAAGAGAGAGATTAAAAAATAGATTAAATATCAAAAGTAACTATTAATAAAATCTATAAATCCTTATAGTTTAATCTTATGTATTTGAATTTTTTAAATAATTTGTATATATAAAAATCACATAAAATAGATTCATATACTATAAAGGAAGCATGTCAACTCTCAATATTATTCAATGGTAACTTTTTGATCAATGAAGTATATACTTTTCAATGGTATATATATATATATATATATATATATATATACATGTAGATTTATTTCATTGCTTAAAACATATCATAAATATTTATTTGTAAATTAAAAATATATTTATTTTTATTAACCTTTTTTAATTTACTTATACATTTTTTATTATTAGTACAACTTTATTTATAAATTCTGTTTAAATTGAAATATATATTTCTTATATATTATTTTTAACTAAATTATAATTAGTGTGAAGTTCTACAAAAATTAGAATTACGTTATAATATTAAAAATTATATAATACATTTGTTACTTTCAAGTACAAATACATGTATTCGTTGTTATAATTTCTACTAAATTAAAAATTTAAATATCATAATAATATTTATTATTTAGTGTAAAATTACAATATCACATATTTTTGTTAATAATGATATAAACAATCTATCATAATTAACTTAGTATTGAATTTTAGTAATAATAATGTATTAAATAAAATATCGATTAATTGATAAATAATCAAAACGTAGGTAATTAAATGGTGTGCTAATAGTGTATATATAGTATATAACACCTTTTAAAAACCTTTTGATAGTTTTCCATTGCTGATATATGAAGTTCCTCTGCAATAATAATTATCATTTGTTCAATGTGTTCCTTAGTATCTTCTAAAATTGAAATGAAATCTTTAATAAATAGTCTATTATATAAATAATATTTAGTTTATATATATATATATATATATATATATATATATATATATATATATATATATATATATATATATACTGTGTCTAGTAAAGATGAATATATTTAACTCACTCCAGAACATGACCAAGTTAAATTTTGATTTTCCAAGTTTATTTTTTAATTGTAGACCAAATAATAGGGAATGAAATACAATTTTATAAATAGAAATATTCTATTTGTTGGCATTACGGTCTCAAGGTTAAACATGTAAATATTGAAAACCTAACTCAAATGTATTGTGAGAATTCACTGATTTACAATTTTAATTTGGATTTTACAAATAGTATTTTTAAAGCATCAGAATTTCCTTTCCGTGATATTATTAAAAAATATTATTTTCATTTTAAATTTAGAATTTCAATAATAATGTACCATTATAAGTAATAATCAGTAATAATATATTACTGATTTAAAAGTGATAATAATTACATTATTTATTTTTTTCGCATTATTATTGGTTTACTTGATTTATATGTTCTATTTTAATATATATTTAAAATATATCATTTAAATATTAAACTATACAATTGATAATATATTACTAAGTTACAAGGTTAAAAATAATTCAATATATTTAAAGTAGAAACAGAATATTACTATACCCTTATTTACCAAACATTGCATTTATAAGTTTATTTTTATAGTACTATAACATATTTATAACTGTAAAACATATGTTATAATATATAGCAAATATTTATACTTTATAATTTATTATAAACTATATATTTACTTAAAATACATAAAATATCAATCAATATTAGTGCATTTAAATATTTATGAATTAATTAATTCAATTTATATAATGTATATTTAATATATTTACATTTTTTGAATAATTTGAAGAGTGAATTATTTTTAATTATATAAATACATACCAATATATATATATATATTTAAATGGTAAATTAAATAAATCTAAATCACATGATATATACTATATTTAATATAATAGTATATCAACAAGTGAACCTTACGAGCGATCACGGGCGAAGCCGGGCCCCGGCCACCTAGTTTATATATATATATCAAAATTTAAGAAAAGAGTGTATATAATAAAAGACCCAAAATTAGGGCGAAGAAATGCAAAGTTATTTATAAAACTATATTTCCTCTATTAATAACTACCCCCCACATACATGTATAAGAATCAGTTGTGTATTAGAATTCAATGCGATAGGAAGTGTTTTCTATTTTGTAGATATATTTAATAGACCGTGAACAATACAAACAGCTAAGTGAATTTATTTTATGATAATAACTGATAATAACTGTAAAACAAATTAATATCAGCTATAATTATAATACAAATATTAAACTATTTATTATGCAATGATATACATTGACATATAAATAAACTATATAATGTATATATTTGATATTTTTTTTTAATATATCATCCAAAATCACTAATTTATGCATTTAAATTAATATCTGCTCTAATTATAATTATAATGCAATTATATGTAGGTATTACATTACTTATTATGCAATAATATACTTTAACATATAAATAAACTATTGAATATAATATACTTTTTATACTTTTATTATTTTTTTTATATTTTTTTTTGAATATGTCTAGAATGACAAATTTAGAATTATCAGACTCAATTAAGGATTATATAAAGGAATTATTTTATGATAATATTAAGCAGGTTTTAGTAAATAATACTAATACAATAATTAAGCTTAATGAAACAATTGATGAATTAAATATATGTAGTATGGCCAAGAATGGGTTCGAACGAGTATATATTCAATTGTTTTATTAATAATCACAAACAAAAGACCTGTATAATTATTATGGTTGTTATCCAATTATACATATTAATCATTATAGTTACCTTAGCCAAACTAGTGCAAGTGTCAATTATCAATCGTATATCGTTAAATTAGAAGTACACTACTTATCTGTCAACTTATTATCTAGCAGTGTATATTGTAATTCGTTATATTTGCGTGTTTTATAAATTCGTTCTCTTAATTATCTAAATCATATTTTCACTCTACTATATATAAAAATAGATTATATAGATAAAAGAAATAATAATAATAATAATAATACATATACAAATATTACATCTAAACACTTAAAAAATAAATTATTTAACACATATAAAACTAAAAATTGCCTTATCAAATTTATTAAATATAAAAAACTAAAAAATAAAATTAATAAAAATATGAAATATGAAAAAAATAAATATTTTTTGAAATTGTAATCAAAAAGAAAATTGGAAACATTTGAACACTATAATAAATCCAAATAATGATGAATTACCCAAAATATTTAAATCTGAAGGAAAAGAAATTATAAATATAAAGACCAATGTGAACATTTCAACAACTATTATTCAAATGTAGGTCACAAAATATATGAAAGTTTTGTAAATAATGATAATAATATGACTAACGGTAATAATAATAAAACTAATGATAATTATTTTAGATTTTTTTTAAACTCTATTGAGAACAGTTTTTATTTTTTACCAATTACTTATAAGGAAATAATTATAATTATTATATTGTAGTATTATAATACTTCACTTAATATGAAATATAAATCATCCAAAGATATAAATAACTGGGACATGAAATTAATCAAACTTTTAATAAATTCTATCGCTAAACCATTAGGATATTTATTTAATTTATGCTTGACTAATGCTGAATTTCCTGATAATATAAAAATTACTATTATTAAACCAGTATTTAAAGCAAATGATAAAACACAGATTACCAACTATAGATCGATTTCGTTATTGCCGCATATAAGTAAAATTTTCTAACAAATAATTTATAAAATAATGATCGACTTTATATAAAAAAATAAAATAATTAATAATAACCAATATGGATTTGTTGAAAAATCGAATACTACCCTTTCACGTTTTAATTTACAACATATTTTATTACCTAATCATAGTCTAAATAAAAAAATTGCCTAAAAAAATAAAATGACCATAAAAAAAACATAAAAAAATTGACCTTAAAAAAGCGTTTGATGTTGTAGACTATGACATTTTATAAATAAAATGAGAAAACTGTTGTTTTAGGGGACATATAAATGTGTTTTTAAAAAATTATTTATTAGATAGAAAAATTAAAACTCGAATAAATAATACTGTATCATCTTTTAGAAATGTACGTTTTGGTTTTCCTCAAGGATCAGTATTAGGTCCACTATTTTTTATTATTTTTATTATAAACATTAATGATTAAATATATTTAATAACGATGATAATATAAATTTAAATCTATATACATCACTCTCTATATTTGCAAATTCGAATGACGAATTGAGTAGTAATTGCAAATGGAAAGGCCTCAGTACCCTCCATGCTATAGAAACCCTTCAAAAAGCTATTATTGATTCTCTGATCTCCAATAAATACTGTGTTGGCCTATTCATTGACTTAAAAAAAGCATTTGACACAGTCAACCATGAAATACTCTTAAAAAAGCTTGACTTTTACGGTATAAGAGGATTACCTCTATCATGGTTATCATCATATCTTAAAGACACAAGTCAATTTACAAATTATAATAACTGTATGTCTACTACTACTAATATAGATATCGGTGTCCCCCAAGGTTCTATTCTTGGGCCACTACTTTTTCTTATATTTATTAATGACATGCCGACCTGCTCTATTAATAATACTTTTATACTATTTGCTGATGACACCAATATTATAATTAGTGATTGTTCAGCCAACAAACTAAAAGTTAAATTACAGCTGACAATTAATGAAATAATGTTATGGGTAAAATCAAATAAGTTGACAATTAACATTGATAAAACTCACTGCATGTCATTTAGAAATGATATAGAATTTGAAATAGAAATTGAAAATGAGCTTCTAGTTCAAGTATCTGAAACAAAGTTCCTTGGACTAATCATTGATAATTCATTGAACTGGAAATCTCATTTTCAATTTCTAAAGAATAAATTATTAAAAATATATTGGATCATAAAAAATGTATCATTCTGCCTTAATGAATCAGCTATGATTAAACTTTATTATGCACTTTTTTATCCCCATTTAATTTATTGTTTAGACATTTGTGGGCATACATATAAATCTAATTCATGTTATACAAAAAAAAGTATTAAAATTAGTTTTTTCTAAACCTATAGATTTTAGTTCAAAAAAATTATTTATTGATCATAAGTTATTAAATATCTTTGATTTGTGTAAATATAAAACACTAATATTTATGCATAGAATATATTATAAAACTTGTAGTCCAAGTATTTATAAACATTATAAAATAATAACTAAAAAAAAAATTAATACAAGAAGTACTTTTGATTTCATTCAACCTTATAATAAATATAACTATATGAATAATTCTTTAATGTCATATGGACCAAGACTTTGGAATGAATTAAA
Source organism: Osedax fenrisi (assembly GCA_964019155.1). NCBI lineage: Eukaryota > Metazoa > Annelida > Polychaeta > Sabellida > Siboglinidae > Osedax > Osedax fenrisi. The sequence goes on along the minus strand of OZ025240.1, from coordinate 40,202,209 downwards.
TATTGATAAAAGAAAATTAGTATCTATTTCCCTTTTCAGTAATAATATTTTTAATTATTTGTTAACCTTGTGATTTTTTAATCTACTATTATTTTTCTACTTCAAATTATATTTTAACATTTTTTTAATTTTTAATAAGTTTACTATTTTTAATAAATTTTATCTTTACTCAGACTTTTACATTGATTTCTCCTTTTTATCCATATTTTATACTATAATTACGCTTTTATATAATATTATATACTATTTTTAATACATTTTATCTTTACTCAGACTTTTACATTTTACATTTTTACATTAATTTCTTCTTTTTTCCATATTTTATACTATAACTACTCTTCGACTTATGAAAACTATCTAAATATTTTTTACTTTGTGTAGATAATTTATAAATTTATTTGTGAATATTTGCCAAACATATATGTATTATTCTTTATATTAAATTTTCATATATTTACTCTTCTTAACCTTTCTTGTCTGTTTTTAGTTTTTTAGTCGTTTTAATTTTCTTAATGTTTATTTTGTTTATTTTTATATATTATATGATGATTTTTGATAATTTGTTCAAGTCCTTCATAAGTACAATTATTTGATCTTATTCATAATTAGATTTAGTGTAAACAGGAAGTCAACTTAGATATAACATTATGTTATATATAGTTTATTCTTTTTTTTCAGGAATCTATTATTCCAATTATAATTGTACTTTTTAGGACTTGTCAAAATAATAAAGGGTAATTGTCTCGATAAGCTCAGCTTCTACAATTACCCGGTTGTTAAAACCAAATCTGATAATAAAAAAAAAAAAAAAAAATTATATTTAGATAGATTATCTCATTGGTTAAATAAATTAAAATTGAATATTGAAAAAAAATAAAATTCTACCTTATTTTAAGAAAAAAATTATAAATAATATAAATTTAAATAATACGAACATAGAAATAGTAGATAGATATACGTTTTTGGGTATTATATTATATAGTAATTTAACATATTCGTCTCATATTATGTAATAAATTATCTAAAATCTAATATCTTTTTCGGAAATTAACATTTCTTAATATTTGCAATATTATTATATAATTCATTATTTTTATCAAATATGTCACATGGAATAGAAATATGAGGTAATGTTTATGAATATATATTAAAAAATTGATATTATTATAAAAAAAAAGCTATTCTAATTATTAATAAAAATATGATAGACCTATCTCGAGTACCTCTGATTCGTTTATCACACACAAATAATATGTTTAAATATAATTCTATTTTTAAATTGAATGACTTATAACTTTTAGAATAATATTATTTTTATATAACCTCTTACATAATAACTAACATTAATCTAGACACATTTTTAATTTTAATAAAGACAAAACAAAATTTATTTACCATTAATGAAAACTACACAATTCCAAATACCATTTTTTTTAAAGGTCCTAAATATTATAATAGTTTAATGATCAATAATTTATTAAAATTTGAAAATGTATATAATATATACAAATTAAAAAATGTATTAAAGACATACTTTTTAAATAAATATTAGAAGTAAATAATGTACACTATTTTTTACTATTATATTATTACAATATATTTTAATATGTTGTCTTTATATTTTATCATTTTAATAATTTTTAATATTTTTAATCGTCGTTAATATTTTAAATTTGTTTATATCATTTGGGTCATTTTATGTTTTATCACATTTTAATAATTTGTTTTATTATTTTATTCACACTTTTTGTTTTATAATTGTTTTATTAGTTTAGATAATGAATTGAAATATGATGAAATACGCTGAGGGACAATATTATTATTATTATTATTATTTTTTTTTTATATATTACTCTACTATTAATATATTCAATTCTAGTACACAAGTCTTATTATTATTGTATTACTGTCATAAAGCTATTATATTCATATACTATGAAGGTATAGATTTAATAAAGCTACCTATAGATTTCAATGATCCTTCATAGACACCTATAAACTGATTTCATTCATTCATTCATAAGATCGTGTATGTTTATATCATGTTTGTATATTGATATTTATATATATATATATATATATATATATATATATATATAGATATATATATATATATATATATATATATATATATATATACATATCGTAAATGTTATTTCATTATACACATGCAAACTAATCCAGATAAGTCACTTTTACTAATTCTGATATTACTAGTACACATTGAAAGCCTGTACAACTTGTAGCATGGTAGGTATGCAGTGTACTAACCTCTCAAGGTCACCAGTAGATCTTGTATGTGACCGGTGTGGCCACATTTCACTTTCATCTCGTTAAGACCGTCAACCCAGCCTAACGCGTTTAAAAGATATCGTATACGTATGTAATACTTATTATCGGATTACTTATTGGTCGAGTTATTGTATGAAATAATCAATATTACCATAATACTAATGTGTGGGTATATTATGTGCTATTCGCCTAATTCTATGTCGTCGTATTAGACATACTATGTGTCTATTATATAGATATAAACATGTCAGGTCATACATTTATAACAATTCTTGGCTCATTTGTTTACTTATTCAAATGTATAATAAGTTAGTTGTAATTCTAATAATTACCTTCATCAATTTGTAAATCGTTTTCTGAACATATTAATGGTGACCTGATAGAATAAATAATATTTTAGCATAATATGATAAATAAAAATCATATCAAAATCAATACATATTTGGAACAGGCTATACTAAGCAATTATAATATGCAATATATTTTAAAAAAATTAAATATAATTTAAATATACAAACTAAATATTGTATTTTGATATGTATAACCTATATGTTAGTATATCGTCAGCATTCAATTGGTCAGTGATTGATTCAATGCATAAATGACCTTGACTTTTATTATATTCTAAAGAAATACCAGATAAAACTTTATCGATATGAATTCTAAAGTTGTTATATTTCTGCTTGATGTTTAGGAATACTTTCACTGCATACACAACCTATAGGTGTACATATATTGTAGTATAGGTTCATAATATGCTCATATATATAGCTAACTCTCGATATATCCGAAATCAAGTGAACGAAGAAATGTATCTGAGTTATCCAGCTTTGAGATATCGAATTATACTTACAGTATTTACATAGGTAAAAACTAAAATAGCTTTTTTTAAAAGTTTTAGTTAGCGGAGGTTTTGACATATATAGAGTCTGAGATATCAGAGTTGACTGTTATATATATATATATATATATATATATATATATATATATATACATATATACAAGAAAAAAAATGTTACTATTTGTAATATATTGTATTCAATATATATATTTATGATTTCAATAAATAAATAAATATTATTATATATATACGATACAATATTATGCACATAGCCTTATTAATTTATTAAAACCTGTTCATCTAATGAAAGAAGTTCAATTGACAATGCTGATTTATCATGAATATCTGTATCTTTAGAATGATTAGACATGCTCACACTCGAACCAAATGATATCTCATCGCCATTGTTCAGATCTTCCATAGCACTCTTCAGTGCTTCCTGTATTACGAGTACGTTTACATTATTGGATTTGTATGAACAATAATTGTATACATTCAAAGTGTTAAATATGTATTATTATAATGTGGTATATTAGCTTGATGGTATTGTTTGTAGGAGTGTATTATCCTTATGTTTGTGGTTTATTATTGAAAGTGTATAAAGATTTAACATATTTGAAATATATCATTATATTCACGTATATTTATTATATGAAATATTTCTTTTTATAAATCTAAATTTAGTTTACGAATATTTGAATCCATGAAAGTAAGTGAGATTAACCCATAGCCTATCAATAATCGTAATAAAAAATAATTGAACATTAATCAATTTAATTAACCAAAATATAATATTAAATATATATATTAATAATATAATCTATTACGTTATATACCTTCACTGAAATTATTAACAGTTTATCGTGTATTAATTGAATTTGAAAATTTCTATATTCTTTGAGTATATTCGACATTTCGCAATATATACTCATCCTCAAATTCTTTTTCTTAGGTTTCTATAATTGACAGTATATATATATATATAATAATATAAATATAGTTAATAAATATAAAAATAATTACCTCAAACTTAGATTTTTTGTAGTAATTTAATAATTCCTTAACTTCTAATAACATATTCAATTCACCTGAATAATGTATGTGTTATCTGCTAAAAATAATAGTAAATATATACATATTAAATTGAGTAAACCAGCTATCTTCATTCTCTTAGATTCAACTTTCTTTAAAGTTACATCGAGAGTATTGTGTTCAATATCATCAATGTCCTCAATGATATTCTGATGTAAGAGATCACAGAAATCAGGTTCGTAGTTAATTTCGTAATAGATTGACTTCTTTGGAATTATCTCATTGATGAATTGTTTACGAAGTCGGGATAAGGCATCTTTCACTCCTTGATTCTTCGAATCCTAGTATAAATATTTAATAAACCAATACTTTTACATTTATGCACATACACATTATATATATACTTCAAATGATAGATTTTCATTTAATAAAACAATTATATCATATGCTCATTTACATATGCAATTATTTTGTGAAATTAGATGAAATTATCTTGGATACTGTACGTAATATTTATGTATTTTTTTCTTCAATCATTGTCAAATATTTTAATTAAAACGTATTCGATTAATAATTTTATTATGAGAAGTTAACACATTAGGTATGGGCCAAGGCTTTTATGGAACAATCAATTTAGATATCAAAATAAATAGAATCAATTTAGATAACAAATAATAAAATATTTATCTTTCTAGGCATTTACATATCTTTTTATTTGAACTAATTAAATGGAAGCACTACCTTCGTGGATTTACATGTTAATAGATACGAAAACGGCTAGTTTTTAAAACTCTCCAACTTGAAATATTTTAAATACAATTACATACATTTAGCTCAGATGTAATAATAATACTTCATTCTATGATAATAAAGTTTTTTTTTTATTATATATATTTAGTTTATAATTCAAAAATAATTATTAAAAAATAAAAATGAAAAAAAGGAAGAAAAACAGAAATAAAATTTTAACTATTAGATTTTATTTAAAAAAACAAATAATTATTACTCATTTGAATGTTTTTTAATTATACTGAAAATTATAGCAATTTATTTATTTCAATTCTATTGAATAGTAAAAAAGTTCCGGACTTTTTAGTAAAATGATATTCATAAAATTAATATTCTGAGAAAATAGCAATTAAAGTTTATTGAATTATTGTCATACAATTATAAGAAATACAGATTTAGTATTTATATATCATTATAATATCATTTACACTCATAAATATAGCTAATTTAGGTATAATATTTGCATGAAATGATACATAAATGATTATAGAACTTATTTTCTATATAATATTTATTTTAATTTTTTTTTTAAATTAAAATTTTGAAGAAATTTTGCTTAAAAATTACAATTAAATATTTTTATATTTAATAAAATAATTTTTTTATAAAATAAATTTTCAAAATATTATTAAATGTACAATTAACAGTGAACTCATGAATATATTATTAATTATTTAAAAAGTATCAAATTATTTAAAGTTTATACATAAAGTATATACATATATATATATATTAACTGCTTGTATGGCTCAGTTGGCTAAGGCGTTAGACACACAAACAGAAGGAAACGGGTTCGAACCTCGTCCGGACAATTAATTAATTTTATAAAATGGGTCTAAAAATATCATTTAGAAGTGATCTTATATAATTGTGTATAAATAAATTATCGGCTCTCGTTAAAACCATGGATGCCTTAACATGAGAGCAGCTTCGAAGGGACAAATACAAATAATAATAATAACAGGGTTGATTGGGTTTTTTCATTCGGTTTTTTCAACTAGGTTTTTTCGTTGTTTTTTCAACTAAAAAACCCATGGTTTTTTTCGGTTTTTGTGTTTTTTCGGATATGTCAGTATAATTATAAATACATATAAAGAAATTAATCAAGAAGTATTTCAAAATTCTTGTTAAAATAAAAAAATCTTATAATCATATTAATATATGTATATATAAAATACTTAATAAAATTAAAAATCTTTTAATAATGGTTTTTATAAATATTATTTATATATATTTTCTTTTATATCATATAACTCTGTTTGAAGATAACATATTATTTAATTAGTATTTATCTAACAACATATTTTTTTATTATTAATTATATGATAATATTATCAATAAGCTATTATTAATAATTTATTATTATAATAGTTTCTATTTGATTTTAATTTAAAAAAAAATAATCTTTGATTTTTATCAAGCCCCTGCACACCGAAAAAGTAGGCTGATTTTTCACCGATATTGTACCGATTTTTAACAGATTTTCTCTCTCTCTGTGTGACACCCCTACCGATATATCACCTATATATCACCACTATTGCTATTCATCATTTGGAGATGTCTCTAAATATTTAACGATTTCTCGACGATTTCATTACTGTGTATATCTGTGCAATATCCGCCGATTTATTTGGTGTAAATGGGGCTTTTACTAATACACAAATAAATATATTATTATATTCAATATTTTATATATATATATATATATATTGACTTATTTACTCATTTATTTCAATATCATATTTTATATATATTTTATATATATATAATTTAAAAAATTATATATTTTTTATTATAAATTTTATATTATTATTATATTTTATTTAAAATAAAAATTACTTTCATTCATTATTTTATTAATATATTCAAATAGTAGTCAATTCAATAATAAATAGTGAAATTTATTCTGTACCTTAAAGTATATTTTACAGATATGAAAATCATATCTCAAATCTATTATAAGAAACTTTTTTCTCAATAATTTAAAATTTACTATAGATATTCTTAAATGTTAACTAAATATACAATCAAACTAAACATATGTATACATCATATTAAAAACTAATTTTTTAAATTCCTATCTTTTTATGAAAAATATATTAATGAAAAAAATATAATATTTCATAGAAATATTATATTTTTGAAAAAACCCAAAAAACCCAAAAAACCGGATAAAAACCCAAAAAACGGGTTTAATGGTTTTAACGAAAAAACCGTAAAAACCGCCAACCCTGAATAATAATAATAATAATAATAATAATAATAATATATATCATAAGTTCATCCATATTATAATATCATAATTTCATTATTATTAATATAAATGTATGTAATTTTTCCAAAATAAATGCACATAGAAAATGAGTACATTTATTAAAATATAATTTTATATGTAAGTAATTGTTCTTTGATAATTCCACATATTATAGATAATTATGAAATATAGTAAATCAATAAGATTCACCTAACCTTTTTCAATATAGATTGATTTTTAAACTCTATATATTTATTAATATCACATAGAACAAGTTCTAATACAGGAAGGTGAAGTTTGTTCAGATATATCGAAGGTAGAATAGTACAATGCAGTTCTTTTATAAATAGTTTATTCATTGCAGCGGCTTTTATTTCTATAGATATGTATATAAAACATATATATATATATATAGATATAATTATATACTAATTATATATAATTAGTTAAATGTATGATATTATAAATATAAATATAATTATATAATAATTAAAGACTCTAATTGAAAATATGTTCTACATATTTGTCTAACTGTTCTATATGTGAATGGAATGATTGAAATAGCATTTTATATTATGTATGATATGATATTAAAGATTATTTAATAGTTATTAATTAAAAACTAATAAACAAAATTAAGATCAAAAAGTAGTGAAATGTTTGCTGCAATTTATAAAATAGCGGATACATATTTACACTTCACACCTAAGGTGATGTACTCATCTAAAATATAATATCATACATTGGCAAAGTATGCCAATAATATCACTTAACCCACAACATAATACATAACCTCACAGAGTGTTAGTGATAGCGGTTAATATGCTAAATTTCCATTTAAGAGTAATGCTAAACTACTTAATTAACATACATATTTAATCGGTAATTAGTACAACTTACTAGCATCTGTGTATGAATGCTATCCATTAAATCAATATATACATATTAACACCACTATATATAGTGTTGTTGAAGTGATGATTAGATCTGGCATAATCTACATGAAGTTAACTATTGATATAAAATATATATTTTTGTAAGCTATTATTAAATAATAAATAATTAATAATACAATTTTCAAATTCCAAAATATATATTAAATATATATATATATATATATATATAATTATAATATGATGATATATACACAATATAAACCTTTATTCTTGCCTCTGTACATAATCAATTGGATATTTTCAAGAGATATATGCGCTTGATTAGCAGAAAATGATTGAATCACTGTCAATAATATATCAAATCAATTATTTTCATATGAACAAATATGAATTAATTAAACAAAATATCTTAATATTATATAAGTGGTTACTTCTACGAAAATCAAATTCCAAATATGAAACTTTCCAAATTTTAGAAAATTTTTAAATATATGATTAATTTGATACTAGTAATATTGAATAAAATTTATGTACAAATAATATTATTATCAAATTATATATTCTATATACACAGTTAAATATGAATTACGTATTAACCAATACAATGAGTAATGTTTACTATCTTATATCATATAAAAATAACATCATCAAATACAAAGGATAACAAATAATAATAATTATATACATAAATTACTTTGATAATAAATATACAACGTTGCATTTATAAATATGAATATACGCTAACGCCCATCCTTATTAATATGATTACATAAGTTAGTGTTGTTTAGTAACCGTCATTAGATATCCATTTCAAGTTATTTTCTGCACAATTTATGATCAATTCATCCAAAACTAAAACCTGATTACAAAATAGAATTTAATAATAATATATATATATGACTACAATTATATTACTTATGTAGGATTATATTTTATAATATAATATATATGAATTAGATACACAAATACATCCTTTATTTATAATACTAAGTTAATAAAGGACCATAAATTGGCACGTTTTTTATAAAGTTGTATTATCATTCATTACAATGCATATAATATTGTATACTATCTCACGTAGATGTGGACAACCTTAAACCAAACAGCGGACTCGTAAGTTTGCAGGTCTAGCGCTGGTTCCCCGTTCACGCATGGGATGTAGCCTTGATCCAGCGATACGTTGATCACATGCTTGTACTTCGGGTCTAGAATAAGCCACGTTTTCATACTGCGTCTATACGAAGTATTGTTCAATGTGTAGAGATGGGAGTTTATTAAATAGATTATAGGGAAAGGTAATGTATATATTACTGAATATTGATACATAATAAGAAGTAAACCAGAATTTGTATGCATTCTTAACTAGCCGTCTTCAGTAGGCTAAACATTCAGGCAATATATGATAACTTATAATATATTGTATGTATAAGAAATTATTGTATATACCCTCTTATTTTTATAACTAAGTATATATATAAAAATACAGCTCAAAACAAAGCTATAAGAATATTATATCGACAACAAATAGAACCAATATAGATACTATTTACAAAGAGAAAAACATTTTAACTTATAAAGAATTGATAGTCTCTAACGTGTGTACAATTAATTTTAGGATTAGGAATTATCAAATTTCACCAATAATAATAAATCTATTTAAATTACAACACTTAACTTATAACATAATTTGTATGCATTCTTAACTAGCCGTCTTCAGTTGGCTAAACATTCAGGCAATATATGATAACTTATAATATATTGTATGTATAAGAAATTATTGTATATACCCTCTTATTTTTATAACTAAGTATATATATAAAAATACAGCTCAAAACAAAGCTATAAGAATATTATATCGACAACAAATAGAACCAATATAGATACTATTTACAAAGAGAAAAACATTTTAACTTATAAAGAATTGATAGTCTCTAACGTGTGTACAATTAATTTTAGGATTAGGAATTATCAAATTTCACTAATAATAATAAATCTATTTAAATTACAACACTTAACTTATAATATACGTGATAATAATAAATTCAAAATACTTTTAATTAATACCAACACAAACACATTTAATATAACCTATTATTGACCCATTTTCTGGAATAATCTATCAATACATATACAATCAAATAATAGTATAGTCAAAATTAACAAATTTTAAAAATTAAAAATTAATAACTCTTTTAAAATTATTAATGTTTTATATTGTAATGTACATAAGTATTATTGTTATTAATGATCGATATTAATATTCTTGTATTACAACCTTATTATTAAATTTTCTTATTTTATTATTCTAATATCAATATTTGATATTATAGTTATAAGGATATTTTAATATAAGCTATTTATAGCTTCTGAATATCCTTCCGTTTATTAATTAAAGGAAAAAATAAATATTGATTGATTGATTCATATATATATTATGCCTGTATAGCCATATAGCTCAGTTCGCTAAGGCGTTAAACACACATATTGTAGGATGCGGGTTCAAGCCCCTTAAGAAATAATAAAATAGTTATTTTTTTTTTTTTTTATATTTTTATTTGGTTTTTCAAAACGGTTCATCGATATATTGACATAATGTAAATGGAGTAATTGAATTAATGGGTATATCCTATGAACCATAATAATAGAGGTTATAATAGAGGCTATTCATAGACACATCAAATACAAGTTGAAAAGCTGTCTTTTTCTATAATAGTAATACTGTTGTATTTCTACATGGGATATTCGCTACAATTGACTGGAAGATATAGCAAAATGTCCATTCCGATTGATTCATAAATATACAATGATCATACTTGAAATATATGTGGAGACTTAAATGTTATATCGGTACTTTTGGGATGACAATAATGATATACAAAATATCCATGCTTTCTCTATGTATGAGATAGTCGAGCATATGCTATTCATTGTAAATAATGTGATTTTTCAGTTACAGAGCATTTATTAATTTATTTTAGCATGGTTCATACAAGGCAAAGTTCATATAAGTCACACAATCGCTTATTAATACAGGCATATTATATATCCATTAATAATATCCTATTACCTCCATTACACATTAAACTTAGATTAATGAAACATTTTGTAAAAGTATTGGACAACGAGGTGCATGATTTTACTCATTTACAACAAATATTTCCAAATATTATTGAAACTAAGTTAAGAAATTATAATGGATCAACAAATAGTGAGTTAATGAGTAATATAATGTTGATGTATGTATGAGACATATTGAATTAAGAGCTGTCTAGAATTAGAGTCAATTATTAAAAATAAAATTCTAAAATCATTGATGTAAAAAATATGTAAATATTGTGGAAGACTTGCTTCTATGTTTTATAGATATCTGAGCTCGTATGTCCATAAACATTCATTTTCTCAGTGCACATCTAGATTATTTTTCTGATGACTTTGTTGACTATAGTGAAGAACAAGGAGGGTGCTTTAATCAGGATATTTTGACAATAGAAGATAGATACCAAGAAAATGTAAATATTAACATCTTAGATGATTATTGTTGGAGTCAAAAAGAGATATAAATGACTTAAAATATAAGAAAACAATTACAATAATCGTTTAATCAATGAATAGTATAACATTAACTATATATATTATTATGTATCATTATTTATTAAAATATACAAAATACTATTGAAATAAAGTCATTACATTTCCGTTAATTTTCTTTATTTTTCCTATTTTTGTGATTTTTTCATAAATTTTCAAACTTAACAAATAAAAAACTTGATCTGATCTGAAAAAACTACTTACATATTTGAAATCAGTGTGAAAAACTAGTCTAGAATCAGTTAACAGAACCCAGACCTCGTAGAATTTTTTTTCAAATTTCGACTGGTGTTATTATTTTCCGATATTTATCGTGCAAAATTGGAAGTTATCTTGGTTCAGTTTATACGTTTACATATTATTTAGCATTGTATTACATATTAAACTATACATTAATCTGATGAGATAATTCATAGTATAGTGTAGTGTAAGAATGATTGTGCCGTAGTAATTAATCGACTAAAAAATAATATAAAAAAAGAGAACAATAAATGAAACAAAAACATACAAATAGAAAAACTAATGATGTAAATGCAAACAAAAAATACATTTCAATAATAAATATATATATATATAAATAGTAATATGATCATGATATGATGAAGAGATATATTCTTAATAGTTTTTCACAAATATTATTCGAGTCAGTAAAAAGTAGATTAGATTTTGGTTTATGTCATTAAGATGATAAAGGCCGATATATGAAATGCACAAACTGTTGGTGTAATGTAAAATATGTTTAGAAGGGTGTGTAAGGTAAAACTGCTAGAATGGATAGAAAGATTATGAGGTATTAGGAATTTAAGGTTAGGTCAGTTGTAATTTATAATTATAACTTTGAAGATGATCACATATTTAATTGTAGTCATTATGGTAATGAGGTATGGATGAGACTTAAATAGTGAATATAATAATTTATAAGTTTAGAGTTATTTTATATATGCTAAGATATTTAGCTTACTCGGAATAGAGTATATCATAACCATGAGAGATGGAGATTTAGTTAAAGAGTATTTAGATTAAGAGAAATATAAAAGATAGTTTACACTTGTTGGATTTCTAGGATATAGAATGTCAGAAATTCATATATGTATGGATTAGATGCAATTAGAAATAACAGTTGGAGAAAAACTTCAGTCGCAAATATAATAGGTAGTAAGGTGAAGTATGCTGTGACAAGAATGTGTGAATTTAGATGATGGAATATTGAGTTATAATATCAACAAAATAAATCTACATACACATATATAAGTTGATTTAATATATATATATTATTACAATCGAATGACAATTGATATTGACAAAAGAAAATGGATGGATTGCATATGTAATACTTAAACCTACAACGTTTCACTAACGTATCGGTAGGAATAGATATCGTAGTGGATCTGAAGTTGATGTACGGCGATGATATCTCGATGGATTGTATAGGAGAGTTGCAACCTGCGGAATTTGTTCACAAGTATTCGTATTAGAGGTGAACACTTTAATAGATTCATGTTCATGTTCATTTGTATTAAGAAAATACATACATTTATATATGCATTTAATAAAATCTGTAATTAATACTTTCTTGTTGGGTACAATTATTCTAAAAGGTTGTAATTCATTGCGCATTGTAAAACAAAATATTTCAAATAAAATATATATAAATATTGAAATATGTGTAATATATTCTTATTCTTATATAATGATAAACATATTTAAAATTGTATACTAATTGTATAGTGATCAAATTAATCAATATATAAATCAATTAGTATAGAATTATAGATAAGTATCTAATGATTATTAACAAAATATATGAAACTTAGTAATTAATATATTTCCAAATCTCTCTCATATAGAAAATTACAATCAACATCAATAATGTAGGTAAATACATTGGTCAAGCATAATTAATAATAGATACTAATATTAATAATAATAATACTAATTATAATTATAATAATGATTATAATACTAATTATAATATAATAATAATTATATTAATAATAATCATAATATTAATAATATTAATAATAATTATTATAATAAATATTACAATTATAATAATAATAATAATAACTATTATAATACTAATAATACTACAATAATACTATATACTATATAATACTATAATAATACTATATATATAGAGTGCTAACATAATAATATATCATATAGTAGGTGCACTAACAGTAGGGTTCGGCGGAGGGAAGGATCCGGGGTTTACACCGACATATACGTTTCCAAGCGGATACAGGAGGAATGATAACGTGGTGTTCGAGGGGGCAAACCTGTTAAAGCATTACTTGTTAAAGCATTACCTGTTAAAGCATTACTTGTTAAAGCATTACTTGTTAAAGCATTACTTGTTAAAGCATTACTTGTTAAAGCATTACTTGTTAAAGCATTACTTGTTAAAGCATTACTTGTTAAAGCATTACTTGTTAAAGCATTACCTGTTAAAGCATTACTTGTTAAAACATTACTTGTTAAAGCATTACCTGTTAAAGCATTACTTGTTAAAGCATTACTTGTTAAAGCATTACTTGTTAAAGCATTACTTGTTAAAGCATTACTTGTTAAAGCATTACTTGTTAAAGCATTACTTGTTAAAGCATTACCTGTTAAAGCATTACTTGTTAAAACATTACTTGTTAAAGCATTACTTGTTAAAGCATTACATGTTAAAGCATTACTTGTTAAAGCATTACTTGTTAAAGCATTACTTGTTAAAGCATTACTTGTTAAAGCATTACCTGTTAAAGCATTACTTGTTAAATCATTACTTGTTAAAGCATTACTTGTTAAATCATTACTTGTTAAAGCATTACTTGTTAAAGCATTACTTGTTAGAGCATTACTTGTTAAAGCATTACTTGTTAAAGCATTACTTTTTAAAACATTACTTGTTAAAGCATTACTTGTTAAAGTATTACCTGTTAAAGCATTACTTGTTAAAGCATTACTTGTTAAAGCATTACCTGTTAAAGCATTACTTGTTAAAGCATTACTTGTTAAAGCATTACTTATTAAAGCATTACTTGTTAAATCATTACTTGTTAAAGCATTACTTGTTAAAGCATTACTTGTTAAAGCATTACTTGTTAAAGTATTACTTGTTAAGGGGATGGCTAACGACGCCCGCCTCTCTATGTATAGAGATAGCAAATAATGGGTCTACGCAAAACTAGGCGCGCAGATTTCTATTCATTGAATTGAGTTAATTGTTGTTATATTATATTCATTAAATGTATACACATACTATTACAGGACGTAATTTTTATAATATATATTATATAACATATATATGTATATGCACACATTTTAATTTTTTAATTTACGGAATTTCTATAGAAATCGTTATTTTTTGCAACTATACATATACAAATTTAGAAAATTACGCCTGTAATAGTATTCATATATATGTTATTTATATAATGCAATAACAATTAGTAGAATACATATACTAGTTTTTGTTATACATAAGTTTATACACACATACCTAGCGCGAAATAATTATTCTGAGAAAACAGCATTTGAATGTTGAAAGTATACATATATATTGATAATATAACAATTTAGAAATCAATTTTATGGCATTTCTAGATTGAATTCGCGGCTGATATTTATACAGATACTAAAACACACTACATTTATTAATATTATGGAATACAAAATAAATACAAACTAAATTTTTTTTTATCATTTTGAACACTGGGACATCCCCTTAAAGCATTACTTGTTAAAGCATTACTTGTTAAAGAATTACTTGTTAAAGCATTACCTGTTAAAGCATTACCTGTTAAAGCATTACTTGTTAAAGCATTACTTGTTAAAGTATTACTTGTTAAAGCATTACTTGTTAAAACATTACTTGTTAAAGCATTACTTGTTAGAGCATTACTTGTTAAAGCATTACTTGTTAAAGCATTACTTGTTAAAGCATTACGTGTTAAAGCATTACTTGTTAAAGCATTACTTGTTAAATATTACTTGTTAAAGCATTACTTGTTCAAACATTACTTGTTAAAGCATTACTTGTTAGAGCATTACTTGTTAAAGCATTACCTGTTAAAGCATTACTTGTTAAAGCATTACTTGTTAAAGTATTACTTGTTAAAGCATTACTTGTTAAAGCATTACTTGTTAAAGCATTACCTGTTAAAGCATTACCTGTTAAAGCATTACTTGTTAAAGCATTACTTGTTAAAGTATTACTTGTTAAAGCATTACTTGTTAAAGCATTACTTGTTAAAACATTACTTGTTAAAGCATTACTTGTTAGAGCATTACTTGTTAAAGCATTACTTGTTAAAGCATTACCTGTTAAAGCATTACCTGTTAAAGCATTACTTGTTAAAGCATTACTTGTTAAAGTATTACTTGTTAAAGCATTACTTGTTAAAGCATTACTTGTTAAAACATTACCTGTTAAAGCATTACTTGTTAGAGCATTACTTGTTAAAGCATTACTTGTTAAAGCATTACCTGTTAAAGCATTAATTGTTAAAGCATTACTTGTTAAAGCATTACCTGTTAAAGCATTACTTGTTAAAACATTACTTGTTAAAGCATTACTTGTTAGAGCATTACTTGTTAGAGCATTACTTGTTAAAGCATTACTTGTTAAGGCATTACTTGTTAAAGCATTACTTGTTAAAGCATTACTTGTTAGAGCATTACTTGTTAAAGCATTACTTGTTAAGGCATTACTTGTTAAAGCATTACCTGTTAAAGCATTACCTGTTAAAGCATTACTTGTTAAAGCATTACTTTTTAAGGCATTACTTGTTAAGGCATTACTTGTTAAAGCATTACTTGTTAAAGTATTACTTGTTAAAGCATTACTTGTTAAAGCATTACTTGTTAAAGCATTACCTGTTAAAGCATTACTTGTTAAAACATTACTTGTTAAAGCATTACTTGTTAGAGCATTACTTGTTAAAGCATTACTTGTTAAAGCATTACTTGTTAAAGCATTACTTGTTAAAGCATTACCTGTTAAAACATTACTTGTTAAAGCATTACTTTTTAAGGCATTACTTGTTAAGGCATTACTTTTTAAAGCATTACATGTTAAAGCTTTACTTGTTAAAACATTACTTGTTAAAGCATTACTTGTTAAAGCATTACTTGTTAAAGCATTACTTGTTAAAGCATTACATGTTAAAGCATTACTTGTTAAAGCATTAATTGTTAAAGCATTACTTGTTAAAGCATTACTTGTTAAAGAATTACCTGTTAAAACATTACTTGTTAAAGCATTACTTGTTAAAGCATTACTTGTTAAAGCATTACCTGTTAAAGCATTACTTGTTACATCATTACTTGTTAAAGCATTACTTGTTAAAGCATTACCTGTTAAAGCATTACTTGTTAAAGCATTACATGTTAAAGCATTACTTGTTAAAGCATTACTTGTTAAGGCATTACTTGTTAAAGCATTACATGTTAAAGCACTACTTGTTAAAGCATTACTTGTTAAAGCATTACCTGTTAAAACATTACTTTGTTAAAGCATTACTTGTTAAAGAATTACTTGTTAGAGCATTACTTGTTAAAACATTACTTGTTAAAGCATTACTTGTTAAAGCATTACCTGTTAAATCATTACTTGTTAAAGCATTACCTGTTAAATCTATACAATTCATGAACATAAGTAATTTAAATTTGTATACAATAGTATATACTATATTATAATATTATTACCTTGAAATATAATTATAATAAACCATTTCTAATAATATTTGTAACTATTATATAGAAAGAGAAATATATCGTTGAATTACATAACATTACATAACTACTAATACACCAAGTTGGTATTACCAACACAATCTGACAATTCTGATATCCTTGAGGGGTACTTAGGAGGTCCCGAGTAGCTCGCAAACATCACATATTCAGGGTGTTCCGGTAGAGGAATATCTTCTTGGACTACTGACTTCTCTTCTGTTAGTAATCACAGATATGAGATTTAGTTTACATACTATTATCTCATCATAATGTTAATAATAATAAATATCATCACTTATTATATTATATTATATACACACATCAATGTATCATATAATACAAATACAATATATATATATATATATATTTTTATACTTATTGGTGATATGAATTTTCATTATGATACTGATGTTCATCCACATAGTTTATTCATTAATTTGAATGATTCTTTTTCTCTTATTCAACACATAGCATTCCCAACACACTATATTGGTCATATACTTGACTTAGTAGTTACTCCAATATCTCTTATCTAAACCTCCTATATGTTTACCTCCAATAACGGATAATAATGTTATTTCACTTGAAATATACATTCCTTTCAAACATAATGTTAAAACAAGAACTGTATATAGGGATATTAAATCTATTGATTTTGAATTATTTTCAGATAATATTAAAACAAATTTGAGGATATAATACCTAATATTAATTCATTAAATAAGTGTTTAAAATTAAACCTTGACATCTTAGCTCCAACTAAGATAAAGCATTTTAAAGTTAGAAGTAATAAACCATGGTTTAATAGTTCTACATCAGAAGCAAAAAGGTCTACTATAAAATTTGAAAGAATTTATTTTAAAAATCCTTCTATTTCTAATTACAAACAATTATCTATAGCAAGGAATGCATATAGAATAAACTTTCATTAGATAAAAGAAATTATTATAAAAATAATATATTCTCATATGGTAATAATTCGAAGACATTTTACTCTATTACTAGAAAACTCCTAGGCAATGAATCACATTTAAATTATCCTCATTTTTCTAATGAAAAGTTATGTTCTTTATATATTGAGCATTTTGATTCTAAAGTTATTAATATTGTAATAAAATAAACAATATTATTTTAAATGAGAATATTAGTACTCCTTCAATATCAGTTCCTATAGTCTCTACTTCATTTGATACATTTCTCCTTCAATTGTTGATATATATATAATTGAAGGATTACATCTACTTCATCGTCCTTTTTTGATCCTATCCCCCTTTCTGTTCTTAAAAAATTAGCTAATACTATTACTTCTATCTTCTCTAAAATTATTATTGATTTATTAAATAACTGTGAAATTCCAAATTCTTAAAATCATTTTTGATATGTCCCATCATAAAAAGACCATGTTTAGATTCTAATGATTTTGATAATTTTAGACCTATATCCATGATTCCTATTATAGGTAATCGGTTTGAAAAAATATATCTAAAGAACTCATTAATTATATTAATGACAATAATCTTGTTGATGTATATCAAAGTGCATACAAGAAGGGTCATAATACTGAAACTGCTTTACTCTCTACCATGAATGATATTTATTTCTCTTTAGATAAACATAGCCGTATTCAATTATTACAACTTGACCTTTCATCTGCTTTTGATAGTATCTCTCATGATATACTTATCAATAGGCTATCACAAATTGGCATTACTGGAGATGCTTTAAAAATATTAATTCAACTTATCAAAGATAGAACCTATTCTGTTAAGATTCATGATTGTATTTCATGTGAGAATATTTCATTATACGGGGTTCCACAGGGATAAACATTAGGTCCTCTTCTTTTTACTATTTATATTTCTCCTTTGAAATATATAATAGAACAAACAACAAATGTGAAATATCATATATATGCGTATGACATTCAAATTTATGCTGAATCTTGTCATCATGATAAATTAATGTTATGTGCAAATAATATTCGTAAATGGCTCTTAAATAATAATTTACTTATAAATAGTAGTAAAACTATACTCTTAAATATTTCTCTTTCTAATTTTGTTTTTCCTGATATTATATTTGATAATCTTTTAATTACACATTCATCTAAAATTAAATTCCTTGGAATAATTGTTTCATGTAATTTATCGCAGTTAGATCATGGATCATGTATCATGTAAATCAGCTAATTATCATTTACATAATATAAATATCATTCGTAAATATTTATCAATAAAATCAACTATTCGACTTATTGAAAGTTTGGTTCTATCGAGATTAGATTATGGGAATATTATCTTAATTTGAGCTCCAATATATATATTAAAAAAAATTAAACGAGTTATTCGTAGATGTATACAAATTATTTTTAATATCCCATATTCTAATAGATTTTCAACTAGTTATTATTTACATAAATTAAGATGGCTAGGGGTATCTTCCAGGATTAATTATAGATTTTTATGTTTAATTAAAAAAGTAATTATTTCTGGAGTACCTTCCTATTTATCAACGCTATTATCAGAGAAAATAACTGGATACTCGAGGCGCTATCCCATGCAACTTGAAGAGGCTCGATGTTGATTACAAATCACCAATAGGTCCTTCAAGATTTCTGCTGCCTCAGTATGGAACAAACTACCTCTGTCGATACGAAGTGCTTCATCTATCTCAATATTCCGGAAAAGACTGAAAAAATATCTTTTATTATAATTTGTTGTTAATTTTTGTTAACATTATTTGATAACACTTTAGAGAATTGTTGCTACTATTATTCAAGTGTATAAATAAACTTTATTATTATTATTATTATTATTATTATTATTATTATTATATATATATATATATATATATATATATATATATATATATATATGATTAGAGTAAATACTATTTGAAGGTCATATTTAACACTCATTTTCTTTTGAATAAATATAGTCTATTACTGGAGACTATGAGACTGTGATCTAACTTTTGGAATCTTTATCGTTTTGTTTCTTATCTTTTCCATCTTTACCTTTAATTTAGTTAATAATTTAAATATATCAAATTATAATAATGAAATGAACAGTAATAAAAGGGAATATAAAACAATAAAAAAAACTATAATCATCACTTTCTTTTTAACATCCTTTTGTTTTTTATTATTTTTTATCTTATCTAATAATTATTTAGATTTTATAATAATTAATATATAATAATAAGGATAATTATACAAATGATTATTGAACCTTTATCAGATTTAGCTTTGGAAGGCTTAGAGTCAGGATTGGGTGACTTCTCAGCCTTCTCCTTTAAAGGATTCTAATAATGCAATGCAATAGTATATAGAGTATAAACATACATCTTCTTAATAAGCTCGAGTAATATTATTTAATGATACTGTAATTATAAAATAAATTTATATATAAAATTTCTATATAAATATGATATTAATATATTTATATTATTATTATTTATATATATATATATATTTAACTTGCCTATGTGGCTCAGTTGGCTAAGGTATCAGAAACAAAAGTAGGACTCCACCAAAATAAAACAAACAAAATAAACATATATAATTCTATTGTACATATTATGCAGCATCACTATATATGCACGTGCGACGATGAACGGAATGTACCGGAGTGTTATTCTTGTTGTCATCACCGCTGACAGAAGTAAGTTCGCCTGCCTCCCCGGCTGACTTCAGCAGTAGCTCGGGCAGTTTGAAGTTTGGCAGCGACGCCTTCAATAGTGACCACAGCTTGGGAGAGTGCGCCGCTAGTCTGATGTAATCGGGTGATCAAGTATTATGTCATAGGTATTATGTCATAGCGTATTATGTCATAGCGTATTATGTCATAGCGTATTATTCATAGTTTACTGTTCGTAGATTATTACAGAATGAATCCGGTCTAATCAATACGCTATGACCTAAATCATATAATTACAGATTTAATTGATTTATTTAAAAAAATTAAATTAAATATTTTGATTATTTACATTTTGTAAATTATATAAGTATAGTGTTCTATACGTATTCCTCGAGGGTGGGTGGGTGCTATCTCTAATGACTAATAGAGGGTGCGGTACACTAACTGTAGAGGTATTATCTCAGGAAGCCATCCCGTCAGACAGTTGATCACGCTGAAATCCCCAAACTCACAATTACTGTTTCCTCCGTTGTAACTAAATAAGTTGTTATGGCATTCATAGATTATGGTTGTAGTAATAGGGGTGGGAGGGGCACCCTCAACACTATTTTATTATGTGGGCCAAATATTGTAATATATATTCTATAAATACTGTGCTAGTGAATTGTTTGGTAAATGTTATAAATTATACTATGATGCAGTTTCGAAGGGAAATTAGAGCCATATTATTATGTGAAAACTTCATCTAAGTTCCTGGATGGGATAAAAGGACTCCACCATATAAAAATAACAATAACAAAAAATATCACCTCCCCACAAACAAACATCATTCCTGCACACATAATACAGATTAATAACGATGTAATCCGCATTAGATAACTTAGGTTACATAACTTACGCTAGATAAACATCATTACTGAGTTAGCAATAGAGAGCAGTGGAATTCATTTTTAATTTTAGTGAGTTAAATTTAAATTATAATATAATACAATATTATAATATTGTATAGTATAATATTGTATAACTAGAAATAGTTATCATGACATTAGAATATGATATAATATACATTATAGTATATGACATATTACAAATATTAATATATACAAATATTAATATATATATATATATATATATATATATATATATATATATATATATATATATATATAAACTCAGAAGGGTGTAAAAATAAAAAATATATGGAATATTAAAAATGAATTTTTCGACCTCTTCATCATCGTATTGAGCCAAACTAAATAAAATATAATAAACGCAAACTAATAATAAAAGTATGAATAAAATATTAAAATAAAACTGAATAAAATATAATAAACGCAAAATAATATATAAAAAATGAATAAAATATTAAAATATTAAAATATTAAAATAAAACTAATAAAAACAATAAAATAAATTAACTATAAAATTCAACTATCGGGCATGGCTACAGAAAGCTTTTGATAAATCCAGTTAAGCGATTTATCTCTATTTTCCATATGCTTATCAGCCCATCGTTTAGAAATATAGCTAATTATATCTTTAGCAATTTGACCCCAAGTACCAAATGTTTCAGCAACGAAAGGGAGAAAAATAATACCTGCATCATGGCAATTATTAAAATTTTTCTCATCTTTAGATTTTTCACGCTAACCAGCTGCAAAACCAGCCTCAGTTGCCGCACTTAAAATAGTAGTGTTCTTCAGCGGTGAGGTGATTGATACATCGATGGCGGCTGATTTTCCTAAAGACCAGTTAGTTACTGAAACATCTCCAGGTCTTCGAATAGTACCTGGGATCAAATTAGCTGTTTCTAAAGATGGGGATAAGCCTGCTGAATTCATTATATGGTATAGAGTATCTCGTACATAATTATGCCTATTAGTTCTTTCGCTCCCAGATCCACATATCAGGCTATGGTCTCCATAAATATCAAGTAGTGCCTTGTTGCAAGCTGGACATGTACGAGATATGCTATAGAGAGGTAGGCCCAACATGTGTCTAAGGAGTACTCTAAATTCAGTGGAATTAAAACACAGTCCCATTGAGGGATTTGGGACTGCTAGTAACCATGCACCTGCATGATCTCCCGATAGCGAAAGTAGCCTAGCTTTATTTCGAGTAGTGGAGCGGTTGAGTAGGTTACCTTTACTTTTTAAATAAATAGGAGTACATAATTTCTTCTGTAAGCCAATTCGTTCATCTAGAATTTCCTTAGCATTTAAACAACCCAAAGATGTAATCTTAGAAATTGAATCCTTCAAAATACCATCTATGTCTAATGAAATTGATAAATTTGAAATAAAAGGTATCGCTTGGCTTACAGAAGATAGATACGCTGCTGGAGCTATGTTGCATGCAGACATAATCCCTAGACCACCTTCACGGATTGGAAGAGTAGCCTGACACCACGAGTCATAATCCAAGCTAGATTGGCAAATTTCTTCAAGCGATTTTCTTAAAGAGTTATCATATTTATTAATAGAGTTATATATGGATTTAGTAGGAGAAGTTCTAAGAGCATAGTTAATTTTACAAATGCCTGCGCATGAACGAATAAGGGCTAGTTCACACTGTGGGTTATCCATTTGTAAAATTACCTGTTGCAATTTAATACAGTTATTAACTTTAATATCCATGTGGTTATTTATATATTTGGAAGTACCAATTGATGAACCGAGTAAATCAATTCCTTCTCCATATATCTTATTAATTGAGTCAGGAAATATATCCCACGAGATGTCATTGAAATTTGGCCACCAAATTTCACATTTGCTAATGTTAATTTCGAGACCTAAATCTGAAGAAACTTGTAGAATAGTATCCAATGTTAATTTTACTTCATTTATATCTCCTATTATAATACCATCATCTAAATAAAATAATGATAGGTTCAAATTAGGGAATTTGGTAGTAATTATATCAGTAAGTTTTTTTAAAGCTAATGAAAATAGTAATGGGCCGAGAGGATCACCTTGCTGAACACCTCTGGAGCTTAGAATAAACTCATTGCCTATGAATAATTTAGATTCTGGGAGAAGAGTAAATAATGTCCAATTTAAAAGGCCTGGGAAATATTTAGCAACTTGGCTAATTATTGATTCGCGAGATATAAGATTAAACGCATTCGTAAAGTCTATTTTTAGAAGACATTTATCATTAGAACTTGAATATATATCAATTAAGGATCTTACCGAATGCACAATAATTTCGCATCCACCCTTCACACCTACGCCTAACTGTGTAGGAGAGAACAACATTTCTGCTTCTTTTTTAACTGATGCATTTAGACATTTAGACACAAGTCTTCTTAAAGTTTCACCAACTGAAATGGGTCTTATGCCTCCGTCTTTTTTTTTCAGTGGATAAAGATTAGCGCCGCAGAAATATTGAGCAATATTATGATTAACTTTTCCAGCTGCTAATAGATTTACTGTATCAGTAATAGCCTTAATCAAATATTCCTGTTTCATAGGGGTTATACCACGAAGAGCTTCACGAAAATGGTCAGGGGAAAGTTTACTTGGACCCGCACCACTAGCTACAGGAAAGGAATCCAACATAAACATCACTTCCTTTGTAGTAAACTGAATTGACGAATTAGTTTGCGTAGAAGGAATATCAATTGGATGAAGTCTTTTAGGGTGTTTATCCTGTAGAGTTGATATAATATCCTGAGAAGCATCTGCCATACCATTAGATAGAAGGGCTTTACATGCTTTACCAAAATTTCCTTCCTGTGTTAAGTTAATCGCACGATCTATGTTGTTTTTTGTATTTATGGACTTTTTATGTTCCGAATATTTATCAGCTTCACGCTTGGTCTCAGACCAGAGAAAATAATGTTCTCCAGAAATCCAACTTTTTAAACGATCGTTTAAGATACGAGCGCTTTGAACTCTTTTATTTTTACCAGACCGAGTTGGGAGATGTAAAACAGCTCTTGGAAATAGCGTTAATAAGCGAAAGTTCATTTCAATTGGATTTTGGGAAATATTTCTGAATAAAGTAGTCAAAGCTTCGGCAAATAGATTTCTACACATTTTTGGGATATGTTTTCTTATCGGAATTTTAGAATTAAGTATTTCATTAATTTCAGGAATATTAAAGTTGGAAGAAATATTAGGATCCGAATTATCTAGTAAATCATCTATAATTGGCTGCATCTGGGATTAAGTTAGACCTTTACAATTATGATTACGTGCTAAACAATAAGATTTATTACATGATTGGCAAAAAGATCTATTAAAAGATTTATAATACGTATCAGGTACATTTTCATCACGGATTTTATGTGAATTAACATGTGTGTGTAGAGTCTGCGCGTTAGAAAAATTGCTAGAACAATGTATAATGGGACATGTGAAAGTTTTAGATAAACTAGAATTCATATTGATAATAGAAATCAGAGTAAATAATACTATACGGTAATACTATAGGCAAATAAAAAGTAAAATGTAGGTTAAAAACAGGTTTAAAATAAATATATAAAAACAATTAAATAATATAAGTCGGTGATAAATAAAATAATGTAAATAATTATTTTTAATAAATATATATATATATATATATATATATATATATATATATATATAAATCTATACACATACAAACATACACTCATGCACACACCAATATATAGATATTAAAATAAAACAATATATAGAAACAAATACAAATTATTTATATAAATACATATGAGGTAGAAATAGGTGAAATGTAATATTTAAATATGCCATTGAAAAATATGAATGAAATATACCATTATAAAGCAAATATAAATTCAAATACAAAAATAAATTACAATTAATTTAATTCTATAGAAAATCGATAGAGCGTGACAATAAATTTATTGGTTTTTCTTATTAACATTTATTTTAATACCTTACATAATATATAGCTTATCATACAAAATAAGTACACATATACATACATATACCCATATATACACATATATATATTATGTACACATACATATATGAACAATTAAATACATATATATATATATATATATATATATATATATCACGTATAGCAACAAACATGTATAAATAAAAATAAGTATAAATTTAAAACAAACAAAAAAATAGTAGGCTCAATATATATATACTTATTATGAGGTCATACATGGAACATATTGAATATGCTAAAGGATAGTTATACATATTACACCCTAAAATATTAGTTATATAGAATATATAACTGATGTATACAAAGCTTTGATGTAGTCCAATAGCAAGAATTAGATTTTATAGAATTATTTGATAATTCACTATGTAAAAAAAACACGTCTTCACTGTACGAAGTCGAACAGTCGAATATATATATATATATATATATTTCGTTATTATACTATTAATAGTGAGTATAGAAACATGAATACAAGAAGTATATCGACTAACTCTAAAGATGCAATTTTAATCAAAGCTTTAGTCAATAGGAGAGGCCAAATTTCATGTGACCTTCCTGTCATTGGAAGCAGGATATCATCATTCTCGTTGCAAGGAATCGTGTCATCTACTAAAATCTTCCTCCAACATCCCTAGTGATTGATAATGTTATTCAAATGCGATATAGAAAATTGTATTTTATTATTTATAATAATATTTTCATAATTTGCAATATTAACACAGAATATAAATTTAAAATGAAACACTAACCAAAAAATATAATTTAACTGCATATTTTCCATATTGATTATATAATGGTATGCTGGGACCTTTTACAACCTAGTTTTAATAATAAATAAATTAATTAATTATATTTTCAATTATTCTTAATTAATCATTTAATTTATAAAAAAAAAACATTTATTACATAATTAATTTGAATTATATAAAATATGTTATAATATAAAGATAATTTAATATTTATCAATATTAGTATCATCATAACATTAGAAATTAGACTATGATATACTATATATATTATAGTATATCATATATTATATATAAAATGTTACACATTATAAACTATAACAATACGTTTACCTTATTGATGGAATAGATATGTTCCCATGGTCGCCACGAGTAGATGAACTCGCCGTCGACGGGCATAGCGGGGTCAACGTGTAGCGGTTCCTCGCCGGGCGGGGCTATCGGTGCTTTAACTCGCCCGTGGTACCACAGCGCGATGATTTCGCTTATCACGTACCGCATTAACTACACGAAGGGTAGGGTAGATAGGATAGTTATTAGATAAGTATGATTCAGTGAATGCGATAAATGTATTACCACGTATAAATAGGTAGCACTGTATACGGGTTCGTTACATATATATATGCTAGTTTATCAAGTAATGTTAGTTGCTGGTTAATTTTACACATATGATATTTTAACGATTATAATTATCTATAACATAAGAATTTAACACGATGATACAATTAGTTTATTTTGAATTATTGTTGATTTTGTACAAATAAATATATATATATATATATATATATATATATCTATATATGTAACTGCCTGTGTGGCTCAGTGGCTAAGGCGTCAGACACACAAGCAGTAGGACATGAGTTCGAACCTACTCCGGACCATTAATTAATTTTATAAAATGGATCTTAAAATATTATATAGAAGTGATCTTATATAATTGTGTATAAATAAATGATCGGCTCTCGTTAAAACCATGGATGCCTTAACATGATAGCGGCTTCGAAGGGAAATTAGAGCCATAAATGGTTATAAGTGAAAACTTCATCTAAGTTTCTGGATGGGATGAAGGACTCCACCAAATAAAAATAACAATATATATATAAGTGTTCCATAGGTTATTACCGCCTATGGTAATAACCGCGGTAATAACCAATAATAATCTGTCCGGTAAAAACAGGTTTTTAAGTAAAAACCATGGTAAAAACCTAGTGTTCTCTATATAATTAAATATAATATTATCTATATTATATTAAACCTACTATTTTCTATATAATTTACAATTATATATTATTAATAGATTTTATACGTGATAGATAATATACAATTATAAAGTTAAATAATACTATATTAAAATCAATATTATAAGATTCTTTATATTTAAAAAAAAAACCTTTATTACTCTTTGTAAAGAAAAATTTTTTTAAATAAATAATATGATATTGAAATAAATGAGTAAATAAGTCAATATATATATATATATATATATATATATATATATATATATATATATATATATATATATATATATATATATATATAAATATTGAATATAATAATATATTTATTTGTGTATTAGTAAAAGCCCCATTCACACCAAATAAAGCAGCCGATTTTTCACCGATATGCGCAGTAACGAAATCGTCGAGAAATCGTTAAATATTTAGAGATATCTCTAAATGATGAAGTGATATTGTCACGATATCTGTGATATATCGGTAGGGGTGTAGCACAGATAGAGAGAAAATCGGTACGATATCGGTGAAAAATCGTCCAACTTTTTCGGTGTGTCAGGGGCTTTATATTGTAAACAAATATATATATATATATTAAACAATAGAACTAATAATATTTTCATTGAGAAATTATTTGAATGTATTCATTATTTGATTTTATACCATAATATTTAATTAAATATATTAAATATATCTATATTTTTTTTTTATAATTATATATATATATATATATATATAACTACTGAATAGAATATTTATTTTTAAATATATGAAACTAAATATAGTTTTTACAAATATTTTTTACAATACTGTATAACTATTTAGTAATATTTGTATTGTGTAATGTTATGAATATATAACACAGTATAATTTTATTTCATTTATAAAATGTATCCAATTACATCAACTTGTTTATTTTACAATATAATGGTGGCAAACCTCAAAATCCAGTTGGATTTAAAAAAATAAATGTACTATATAAATGTACTATATAAATGGCATAATTAAAGCAGAGTGATAAAATGTTTTGACAAATTTTCAAATAAATCTGCTAGATTAATTAGCCATAACATGTATATATAAATGAATCAATATTACTTTAAATTTCAAAATACATTTTTTTAAAGATATTATATTTTATGAGTACTAGGTTTTTACCGGTTATTACTGGTTTTTACTGTAAATTAACATGGTAGAGATAGGTTTTTACCGCTTTTTGAAATTTTGTCCCTGTAAAAACAGGTTTTTACCGAATATAATGGAACCCTGATATATATATATATATGTTTATAAATAATTGAATATTTATAACCTATAGATTTAAATTATTGTTTATTGCTATAAGTATTATATAGTAAATAACTAAAAACCTCGCTATGATGGATGTGATCATTTATAGTGAATAAGTCAAACCAATTAAATCTGCTTTGATCGACTATCACTGGACTCTGTTATCCAAATAGTGATTAATAATATATATATATATATAAATATTAATGATTCGTCCTAGAAAAAAAATCAATTTTATTTATATATAATATGATTTGACTTTTTTTTTGATACAAATTAATTTTGTGTTGATATAAAATACTTTTATTATGAATTGACTTGATAAAAATTAACTGATACCCTTTATATATATATATACACGTATGCATATATAGTATTATTGATACGGACCATATCAACGATGTAATCGTGCGGCCGCTTCCAGTGGTCAACCCTCAGACTGTTGGGCAGTTCTATCTTACCCTGCGGATCATCGAAATACTGCGAAACCTGACGTAGATATTACGGGTGTGAACGGGTGGTAACGTGCAAGGGTCACTTTTAGTTTTTATATGTGTATTATGTTTATTATATTCAATATATCGTATATAGTATTTAATATCTATTTGTATGTATATTATTATTATTATTAAATTTTATTTAAACACTTTAAACGGAAAAGAAACGTTAACAAAGGTGTGTAAATATATATTAGAGATATAATACTAGTATATGATAAATGTCATTAGAATTATATGATTTCTGTTGATATGATAAAAGAATTGAAAACAATAATATTATATATTTAATTAATATCATCTACAAACTGGTGATTTTCCTTTTTCTTTTTCTTTGCCTCCTTTATGCGAAGTCTCCTACTTGACATGAAATGTTCACGTGAATCGTATATCATTATAACGTAAATAGAGTAAATTAACAAAATTAAAGCAATAACATTAACGATTAAACAATAATTATACTTTTTTAGGTTTTTTCTCTATTTACCCGTTATTGGTGGTTTCAATAATGTCTAATAAATTATGTTATATTGAAATAATATTTCTCTATTAGACATACATATGTATAAAAATAAGTTATAACAACAAATATTAAAATATATTTTCTGAATTTAATAAATCACATGTATATTCATACTTGTGAGTTATAAGATACTATATTAGCTACTATATAAGATACTATATGAGCTTATCATGCGTAAGTATATGTTATAACCCATTTTTCACTGTTAATATCGCTATCGTTCCATTCCGGCCATATATTCGCATATCCCTTCTTCTTTCCATCTATACCAGGACTCACTGACATCGATATCCTTCTGATAGCAATTCAGTATTATATTTATTGACTCATCTAAATCAAGCCGGCGTTTGTAATTATAATAATATATATATTATTAAGAATTATATATTTAATAATAACCTATAAATGAGTAGATTATTATATTAATGACCATATGAATAACATATGTATAGTAAATATTTCTTTATCATTCTATTAATAATGCATTATGTATTTTTTCAATAATAATATATTAGTCATATAATATATAGAAAATTTACCAAATAATATATATATATATATTATTTGGTGTAATATTTAATGTTACATATATATCGATATATATCATATATTATATGTAATGATTTAATGTAGGTCATGTAAAACTTGGTATATGGAATAATTATTATAATAACATATTATCATAATATTTTATTATAATAATTATAATACATAATAATTATGTAATATATTATTGAGTATTTGATTATTTATAACATAAAGTGATGGGCACCGATCCTTTTTTTCCTGGATCGCAAATCCCGATCCTCTATTTATTTTCTTATGCGATCCTTTTCCCGATCCGGATCCTAAGTTACTTACCCGATCCGGATTCCGATCCCGATCACAATATTATTTATATATTTAATTAATACGATTTTATTTCATAATTCGAAACAATATATATATAGTTATAATACCTATGTACCTACCTATATACCTATCTATGCCTAATGTAAATTATTAATAATTGTAAATAATATTTATTATTAATATATTAATATATTATAATTGTATTATATTTCAATAATAATTGAATTGAATTAAATGCATATATTGAATGTATATCATATAGATTACATGATATTGTCACAATATATTGTATTAAATATAATTTATTTATATAAATGAATTGAAATGGATACAAATATCTACTCAATGTACGACGTACAATGTACGTTAAGAGTGATCATTGAGCTGAATATGGGTCCTCCAATACTTGTCAACTCGGAACTTATAAAATGATGTATAAAAATAAGTAAAAACAAATTTTATTAATTTTTGATCATCATAGGGCTCGCGATAATTCCTAGAATTTTAACATGTAGAGAATACGAAATTTAACATGGGGATCCCTGAAATTCAAATTTTAAAAATGACAAAAAACTGACTTTTAACCTACTAATAATTTGTTTGTAATATGAAATTTTAATAGCACATAGATTAAATGTGATACTTATAGAAAATAAAAAAAATTAAATTGTTTAATTTTGTTCCTTTAAATGAAATGAAATAAACGAAATTTCTAGGATTTTTATTAAAACTCAAATATATGAAAGAATTTATTTTTTTCAATTTATTTTTATATAATATAAAAGGTAAAATTAAAAAAAAAGATATTTAATTTATACAAATATAATATTTATACCACTTTAATTATATTTTTTAGAAAACATATCATATATACTAGAATGAGAGCTAGTAATAAAAAAAATTAAATAATTAAGTTGTATATTTTGTGTTATAATGTATTTTTCTATAATACTTTTCAATGTCATTTTGTACTAATTTTTAACGAATTGTCGCGTTGTCAATATGAACTCAAATTGAATAATTGAATCCTTTTTATGGATCCGGATCGGATCGCCAATCAATGATCGCGATCCTTCCCATCACTGATGATCTAGATATTAGATCAGTAGCTTACTTATAAGCAGAGCTTGGCACGATATTCGAAAAATGTATAATAGATACAATTACAATTACACACTTTTTTCTTATAATAGATACTACTACAATTACTTTTAAAAAAATCATAGTAGATACAATTACAAATACATTATTTTCTTAGTAGATACAAATACATTATAATTATATACAATGTATATAGTATATAGATATAAATTATATTTATATATATATATATATATATTCATCGATGTCGATTTGAAAGTACATATCAAGTGACATTAAGGTAGTATCCCAC